>OZ012703.1:19571843-20124106 GCA_963942595.1 Cylloceria caligata
CTTTCGTATAATCCGGGTGAACCGCGGTCTGACCTGTGAATTACGTGTATCCACTGCGATACATTTCTCGAGACTTGACCTTTCCTGTTTCTCCCGCTATACGATTACTTTTTTTTATGTTTTCGTTTTTATATTTATTATTGCTGATTGCCCTCAGTAGCTCTATTTTTTTTTTCTCTCCCTATAAGTCTTTGTAAGACAATTTTTTAAAATATTTGTATATTGATTTCTTATCATTTTCATAAACAAACGTTATCTATTATTGTGAGACTTTTTATTATTATCTCAGACTCTGATAAACGCAAATTGATTTATCGTTTGAGTTGACTTTAAAGTATGCGAACTACTTCGAGGAGGCAGAGGTCCGATTCAAAGTGGCAGACTTGAGAGTTACAGCTTACGATTACCCAATCGAAAGTTGAATCGGAAATGGTTCGAGTATCCTCTCAAATCTCTTCTCATCCTTTGCACTCGCATAAGTAAGTTGAGCATTCGGAAAGGGTGGAGAACCTATTTGGAATGCATTGAATGTTCAACGTACTGTATGTATGTATACATGGGTTTAACCATAGCGTGTGCTTCATCGACTCCAGTAATTTTCTAGATTGAATACACTCGCCAGTATCAAGCGACGCGGGCCTCAGTTGAAAATGAACAGACTCTCACCTGTATTACCCGAGACTTGTTGAGTATTGTATTTCCAGATGGTTGAAAACGCTCCATGTCTCTCAACACTCCACGGACACCGACGTCGTCGGCGTCCACTAATCGAAAGGCAGTGATGTTGACAAAATTGTACTTGAAGTCTTCCAGATCGAAAGTTTCGATATCCTGAAAGATAAATTTAATGGTATTTTAAATACTTTTAATAATAATTCGGGAAATAAAAGTGATACAATATTACAATAAACTTGATATAATTGGGTACCGGTTGAGGTCACTTTTTAGCTTTATCAAACTTAAAAGATTAACGTTTAGAGAAATAACTATTAGAACGGTTACGATGATATATGCTCTTAGTCGTAGTAGAACACAATATCGTACACTCGCAATTGAAATGAGACAGCATCTCTGAGCAAGCAAGTATTGTATTTAGAAATACTCTTAATTATATTTCGGAAAATGCGAAATGTGAAATATTATAGTAAATTGAATATAATAAGATGCCGGTTGAGGCCACAATTAACTCTTTCAAACTTAAATGGCTAACGATTGAGGAAATAACTATCAAAATGGCTACGATGTTATATGTTCTTAGTCGTAGTAGGATACAATATCGTACACTCGCAATTAAAATCTGACAGCATCTCTGAGGAAGCAAGCATTTATAAATACTCTCAATAATATTATACTCGCAATAAAAAAACTAAAAGTATCTCTGAAAAAATACCAACTTAGTGAATAAGTAATACGACGTTTACTAATTCATAAGCTGTCTTTATAACTGTAACTCCAACGAATTTTCACAACCTGAAGTGTAATAGCTGAAATATTCTAGAGAACCCTAACAAATTGCTATTTTTGATGAATAAATATTCTGAGAGAGGTTAAACCTCTCCAGGGAAAGATTGTATCTCCTGCAGAGAGACATTATCGTTTGTACCTACCTTTCAGGATAAATAGTCAACTGGTGAGATATATCGTGAGACTGCGAATTCTGCTCACGAGATGGCGTTGTGTAAAATGAACTTTAGCAACGGACTACTTACATCTTAGTATTATACACTGTATAATACAGTTAGTACAAATATTAGTACATGTATTATACACAATTATATGAAATTGACAAGCTAGGTAAATGACATAAATATTACATATACTTTTTCAATAACGGATTAATCGATCTATCTGAAAATTTGCTTCAAGTCGGGTCGCGACCCATCTCGATTCGTTGCATTTTCAAGTTGTTTGAATTTTTCGAAAAAAAGGTGGGATTTATCTAACTTTTGTAAGTTTTGAGCTGTCGAGGTAAAACTTTCTACAAGAATAAGTTGGGGGAAGAAGTCCTTCGATATCAAGTTTGGTATAAGTCGATCAAGGCGTTCAGATTCTATAAAATTATGAGTTTTTGTAATTTTTCGAAAAATAAATCGATTTTCGCTCTCGTAAATTTTCTAAATTTAAAAATCTCAAAAACGAAATAAAAGGTTTCATCGTTATTTTATACAGGCAAGTCAAGTTGTCAGTGTTGGAGTCTAAAATTGTACTCACTTTCCCAGCCCGGTATTTAAAAATATAACACGACACCAATGGAAATTTTTTTCTTGTTGAATCTACGCGTACAACTGCTGGCCTAGTTTCGAAATATGGGAACGTATATTCTGATAAGAAATAAGCGAGTGCCGATCAATTATTTTTGTTTTTCGGTTCGCTATACTCGTTCTATCTTGAGTCATAGATAGCTTTCAGCTGAGTAAACAGATGAGCGCCACGACGCATTCACCCACCTTTTTACATCGTTATGAAACTCTTTTAATTGCCTCATTTCGAAACTTGTAATCAAACACACGCGCAAATATAATTTAATACGCAGTATGAGCTCGTTTTTTTGTTACAATGTTCGTTAAAATAAATTGATGGAATAAAATTTTAGAATTCTTTGATTTTTATATTTCATGTTCACTCAAATTTCGTGAAACTTCAGTTACTGTCAGTTTGATTTCTGACGAAAAAATGCACGTTACACTGTTTCAGATGCCTACAGCCATTCGACGGATTGTAAGCGAAAGAATTTTTAGGTATGTCGTACGTATAGAGACTGGAACTGCATTGTTAAAAATTTTAATGAAAGTATTATTCAAAACTGTTTGAAATTTACGAAGCCGGCACCACTTACTAGTGAGCGAAAGTCACCTCTCGAGTGCAAAGGGTTAAAGCTCATTAAAGTTGACTGGTTTGTTACGCAGCCGATAAATTGGCAATTTAACAATATTCAAATAAACAACGACAACAATAACTAAATATCTAACGACAAGAGAACGACGATAAAATTACTATGGCACTATATCGAGTATTTTTTTCGTAGCTAAAGGGTGATTTTTTTGAGGTTAGGATTTTCATGCATTAGTATTTGACAGATCACGCGGGATTTCAGACAAGGTGTCAAAGAGAAAGATGCTCAGTATGCTTTGACATTTCATAATGAATAGACTTACTAACGAGCAACGCTTGCAAATAATTGAATTTTATTACAAAAATCAGTGTTCGGTTCGAAAAGTGTTTCGCGATTTACGTCCGATTTATGGTCTACATAATCGACCAAGTGAGCAAACAATTAATGCGATTGTGACCAAGTTTCGCACTCAGTTTACTTTATTGGACATTAAACCAACCACACGAATGCGTACAGTGCGTACAGAAGAGAATATTGCGTCTGTTTCTGAGAGTGTTGCTGAAGACCGTGAAATGTCGATTCGTCGCCGTTCGCAGCAATTGGGTTTGTGTTATTCGACGACATGGAAGATTTTACGCAAAGATCTTGGTGTAAAACCGTATAAAATACAGCTCCTGCAACAACTGAAGCCGAACGATCTGCCACAACGTCGAATTTTCAGTGAATGGGCCCTAGAAAAGTTGGCAGAAAATCCGCTTTTTTATCGACAAATTTTGTTCAGCGATGAGGCTCATTTCTGGTTGAATGGCTACGTAAATAAGCAAAATTGCCGCATTTGGAGTGAAGAGCAACCAGAAGCCGTTCAAGAACTGCCCATGCATCCCGAAAAATGCATTGTTTGGTGTGGTTTGTACGCTGGTGGAATCATTGGACCGTATTTTTTCAAAGATGCTGTTGGACGCAACGTTACGGTGAATGGCGATCGCTATCGTTCGATGCTAACAAACTTTTTGTTGCCAAAAATGGAAGAACTGAACTTAGTTGACATGTGGTTTCAACAAGATGGCGCTACATGCCACACAGCTCGCGATTCTATGGCCATTTTGAGCGAAAACTTCGGAGAACAATTCATCTCAAGAAATGGCCCGGTAAGTTGGCCACCAAGATCATGCGATTTGACGCCTTTAGACTATTTTTTGTGGGGCTACGTCAAGTCTAAAGTCTACAGAAATAAGCCAGCAACTATTCCAGTTTTGGAAGACAACATTTCCGAAGAAATTCGGGCTATTCCGGCCGAAATGCTCGAAAAAGTTGCCCAAAATTGGACTTTCCGAATGGACCACCTAAGACGCAGCCGCGGTCAACATTTAAATGAAATTATCTTCAAAAAGTAAATGTCATGGACCAATCTAACGTTTCAAATAAAGAACCGATGAGATTTTGCAAATTTTATGCGTTTTTTTTTAAAAAAAAGTTCTCAAGCTCTTAAAAAATCACCCTTTATTATTTGACATTTTCTCACTTACTCTTATAATATACATTGGAGATATACAGTATATGTTGGGAGTATTTTCGAAATATCCGACGGGGCTCTCCAATTCGATGTTTTTCAAATAATACGGTGATGCAAGAAATGTCTCGAAACTCTACCGGCACAAAAACCCAGGGCAACCTACCTTTTAACATTATTATTGAACTCATAGTCGCTTCCATAGACTGTCGCCATCTGGTAATGTTAAGATGTGCTTTACTTGCACACATCGCGTACTACCTTATAGCAAATTGTTGATCCTACGACATGTTTATATCCAAATTCAAGAGAAATTTTCGCAGAAATGTAGATACAATAACTTAAACTCAGACCAGTGGTTTAAGAATGGCAGGTAATTAAGTGATAGATCACGATATATCAAGTGTTAAGTCGAAGTGATATATCAAGTGTTAAGTCGAGGCTCAAGTTGGTTTTTTTGTTGATAACAATTGATGCCGTCGGTAATCTCTCAGGAGTAAACTTCAGGGAATGTTTTATTCGATCTGTTCCGATAGTGACACAAACAAGAAAAATCATAAACACCTTCATTTATATCACAGCATAGGGTTTTGATGTTACTTTGACTGAACTAAAAGGGCAATGTTGTTTTATTTGGATCGAAAGTTTCTGCACGACGATTCACTCAAACCGTTATTAAATTAAAAGCATATTATCTACGAACCCTTGGACGCGAGCGATACACTCACACCCAAACGCGCGCACCCACGCACGCACTCACACACATACATCGCTAAACGTCGTTTACCATTTACCGAATGCGGAACGTCACACGCGGGGCGGTGAGGAAGCCGCACTGCGAGATTCGACTCCCGTAGAGTAGGTATGTACATGCATGAGCAGTTTCCAATTATCCATGAATGTGACAATTGATCCTGCGAGATTGGCCGTATGGACTGAAGAATTGGTAAAAATAATACAACCGAAAATTCTTTTTATCATATAATAGGATTGTGGCAACCGATTTTATTGCAACAAATCACATTTGAAATATTTCTTTTTAATCCCGACGATTTTTTATTAGAAAATTAAAGTTGCAATTTGAAGGTTGCCGATATAGGGCTGCTATCGGTAAAAGTATGTAAAAGTAGCGATAGCACCTCGGTGACGATAGATCGATGCGACATCATAGAAAGATTTTAATACTTTTTTTCGTGAAAAAATGTTTGTTCGAGATTCTGATGTCAGAGTACTCATAGTGCTCCAAAATATCGAGAAATGATATTTAGAAAATATATCCGTGCGCACGCGCGTGTGTGTAATAAACTTGGAAAAGTGAATTGGCTAATATATCTTAAGAATGGTTGAGTCGATCTTCCTGAAACTTTGCAGACGAGTCGGATCGCAACCCCCCATCAGTTTGCTGGAAACCGCCCCAATCGCTAATGGCTATCCCATTTTATGTATGTTTGACTTTTTCGAAAAACAGGTTGCGATCACTCTAACTTTGATAAATTTTGAACTATCAGAGCATCAGTTTTATTAATTGTGCAATATTACTGAATTTTTCACCTTATTTTATTATTTTTATTTTCCACCTTTAACAAAGCGTTCTCCATGGAGATGCTAACGTCGATCAGCATACGTACTCATGGAGGTGACTTTGCCAATGGTGGAATATAATGAGGAAGCAACGTACAAGGTTCTAACTTGCAACCTTGTTTATTACCTGTAGCTTTTGAGTTTTGTAGCGAATCTCATAGACCCGATATGCCTAGACAAATGTATAGCAAATGCAACATCTTGGGAAGAAAGACAAATAAATTCTACAAACAACTGGAAGTGATCATAAACGATGAAGGGGCCACAACCGTACCTCATTAAAGAAAATTCAATTAAGATTTCTTAGAAAATAAATTCATTTGAATATAAGATCACCGTTTACTTTTCGCACAGAGATATAACTGTGAAAATAACGGTTCTTGTGTCGTTTTCACGGTTAAAACTGCGTCCAGCATTCGGACTGTGTGCGGAAAGAAAAGAAGGCTTGTATCTGTCGTTCTTCTTTCTCGCAGACATCCCGAGTGCCAGCGGCAGTTTTAGTCGCGAATACATCTATTATTGTACTCACAAAAGTAGTGAAGAGATAGTGATACTTGTAGTCATTCATTTGTAACTGGAGTATCTGAAATACACAAAAAAAATGAAATAAATATTGCAATCATGCATAGATACGCAATGAAGACAAGAGAACTTAACAGAACACTGCACAAACTAGCTTACCATTCGTAGAAAGTGATGCATGTGCTGGGCTTTAGTGTCGACGATGAGATTTCGTATCTCCTTGGACTTAATCTCGGAGAGAATTTGTCTGTAAGAAGCCGGATCTGCCTGTCTCAGATGAACCTCAAGATCTCGAGATCTTGGCGATCTAACCAACTCCCGTAACTTTACAAGGCCTGAAACAAGAAAAGTAGTCACATAAATTATTTTCTTAGTTTCAGCGGACGAATATCTTGGACATGGTTGAATCTCGGAGAAAACATTTCGCTAATTCCAATCTCAAACTTGACTCTTTGTACACCTTAATACTTTTTGGTACGTATGCTCAATACTTAAATAGACGGAAACCCGTAAATCGCGCTACGCTATAAAATCAATACGACGCAGTGCCTAAGTAATCAAGGTATCATCTCCACTTTTGGGTCTTCCTGAGGTTTCAGTTCGTTACCCTACTACCAGGTTGCCCCCGGGATAACAGTGACACTATAGTTATATCGACGACGACTCTTTCGCTCCGAGACCACCTGCGCACTTACTCGCCACTAAAGCGATAACTCAGAGACTTGAGATTGAAATTATATTTGCCCGAAAGATATCTGTCGACAAATCATTCGTCACAGATCAGTTTTATGAATCTGGCTTAAATAAACGGTTTATAAGAAGCTTTAATTAAGATTTTCCGAGTTCTTCAGCTGGAAAAAGTGGTATAGTCTCATTTATTAATTCTGGAAATCGATAGCAAGTATTCTCCAGAGTCAACGTCATTATGTTTTTTATATTCTTATTATAACATTAATAATTATTTATTATTATTGTACATCTGTTGGATATCGATAATATATTCTTATGATAAGCAAGCTCATTGGACAGTTCAATATGAAGAATTTTGGTTACTTTCCGTATAGGCAGTTTTTAATATGGTCTCGATTATGTTCAGCAGTTATAAACTATCGTACATATGCATATGTTAACACTTTTTTATATAAAGTTTTTCCATATGATAAATAATCAAAGAAGCAAAGTAGAACCGTTTACATTGGTTCCTCATTATTTTCCATTTTTACAGTACCTACCTTCTTATCACATTTCCCCCGACATGGGAAATGTACCCATGGTTACAAGTACCCTTTTGTGACTGGTATTGGCAAATCAATTGTTATTTTATTATGAACTACTAGTCCGTAGTAGTGGAGATACGGTTCTGTTAATTTTTCTTCAAGTCGAGGTCCCCTAACGCCACCCCCTGATTCTAACAGTTAGTATTCCCCATTGTTCCCTTTCTTTTTTATTGTTCGTTGGCGCAATCGGCTTACGCGTTCGACTGGACTTTACGACATAAAAAAGTCGAAATCATTGTAACTTTTTATTTTATTTTATCGCCTCAGATCACACGGATGTGTGTGCGTTAGAAGCTTACGCCAAACAAATGCTACCGTAACTATTGTCAACGCATCATCCCTAAATTCCTTACTCCCGTTAAGTTGCCATCCCCCCTCTCCCGATAAAAATAGGTACCCTCGCAGTCTATTATTGGACCTCCCCTGTCCCTATTATTCATACCTCTTCCCCGCCACCTCTTCCCCGCCAAAAAGTTACGCCTCGTTTGTTACGAACAAGAGTAAAACAATAGAAAATTAATGATAGTTAAATCTTCTAAGAGAACTAAAGGAAAACACAAGAAATAATAATGATAATAACGATTTCGGGATTGGGAGTCGAACGAGGAACCTCATACGACTCTAAACCCTCGACAGCGAAAATAAGGTCTCTCAAATGAACATAAAAACGATCGGTGATCGATAACAATATAAATAAGTCTTCGAGTCTTCGAGTTTAACACGCTCCCGTTATAACAGGACAAGAAAATACAATGGCTCCTGCTAATAACTTGGGCTCCAGATCTCAATAAGAAATAATAAAACCAGTTACTCGCCCGTGTAGGCCAAATAGCACTAAAAGGGGATAGATAGCATTGGTAACAATTCGAGTGTCAAGAAGCAACGGAAAGGAATTTTTGAAAAATACTCGTAGCTCACTGTGCGGTCAGGTCAGGCAGCACCAATAAGTCAAGAACTTGTGTGGTTTCTGGTTGAAAAACTGAATCAAGTGGTTTTCACAGGCTTCTTTTGAAAGCAGCTTAATTCCATTGAGAGAGTTCTGCAGAGATCGGAATAAGTGACAGCCAGAGGGTGCTATGTCTGGACTATACGGTGGATGCATCAAAACTTCCCAACCAAGCTCTCGCAATTTTTGACGGGTCATCAAAGAAGTGTGTGGTCGGGCGTTGTCATGATGGAAGACAACACCTTATGCTTGATGTAATATCTCTAGTTGTCCACAGTAGAGTTGAGAATCAATCGTCTGACCAACTGGAAGTAGTTCATGGTGTACGATTCCCTTCCAATCCCACCACACACACAGCATCACCTTTTTCGCCGTCAATTCTGACTTCGCGAACGCTTGTGATGGCTCACCATCCCTTGTCCACGATCTTTGACGCTTCCGATTCTCGTACGTGATCCATTTTTATTCACCGGTTATGACACGTTTCAGAAATGGCTCGATTTCATTGCGTTTCAGCAGCGCATCGCAGATGTTAATTCGGTCTATCATGTTTTTCGCGCTCAACTCATGAGGAACCCATACATCGAGCTTCTTTTTGTAGCCAACCTTGTGTAAATGGTTCAAAACAGTTTTGTGGTCAATGCCTAGCTCTATACCAATATCGATACTGCTGATATGCTTATCTTGCTGGACTTTTTCAAGAATTTTATCAGCTTTTTCAGTGATTGGACGACCAGAGCGTGACTCATCTTTCACATCAAAATTACCAGAACGAAAGCGAGCGAACCATTTCCGCGTAGCAGATTTTGATAAAGTACCTTCAACGTTCACAGCACAAATTTTTTCACAAGCCTGCGCAGCGTTCTTCCCTTTGTCGTAATACAGGGTGCGCCATCTCAATCTGGTCGATGGAAGTATTGAATAACTCTGACAGATTTTAACCGACCAGCGTCGTACAACACGTTTCGTATAGGTTATTTCAGTACAATTTCAACCATGTATCGCTATACGCCGAAAGAACGCGCCGAAATAGTTTTGCTTTACATTGAAAATAATCGTTCAGTTGTGTCAACTCAGCGTGCGTATCGTAAAAAATATCGCGGACGTTCTGCGCCCAAAGGCGACACTATCCGTCATTTAGCTTCAAATTTCATGGAGCACGGGTCTGTAGCGAATCTCCAACATCAAGCTCGACCGCGTCCAGGTCGTTCAAATGAAAATATCGAAGCTGTTCGACAGAGTGTTGCAGAAAATCCAAATGTCTCATACCGCCGCCGGTCTCAGCAATTAAACATCAGTGGAACCACTTTGAGAAGGATTTTAAAGCAAGATCTTCACATGTTTCCGTACAAAGTGCAGTTGACTCAAAGATTATTGGAAACAGACAAGCCGCGACGCTTGGCTTACGCTAATAACGTTAGTCGAATGAAGGAAGCTGAGCCGGATTTTTGGGAGCGAATTCTGATGACCGACGAGGCTCATTTCACCCTCTCTGGCGCTGTCAACAAACAAAACTGTCGCATGTGGGGCACCGATAATCCTCATATTATTCACGAAACTCCATTGCACGATGAGAAAGTGACAGTTTGGGCCGGTGTTTGCTCAAAAACCACCATTGGACCATTTTTCTTCAGAGCTGGTGAAACTGTCAATGGGGATCGATATCGGTGGATGTTGGCACACTTTGATTTACCACAAATGCGTGAAAAAGGTCTTAAGAAATTTTGGTTCCAACAAGATGGTGCAACATGTCACACTGCGCGCTCAACAATGGACTATTTGCGTCGGAAGTTCCCAGGACGTGTGATATCAAAGAAAGGCGATATTGACTGGCCACCAAGATCGCCGGATTTGACTGCACCGGACTTCTTCTTGTGGGGATTTTTGAAAGGTAAAGTCTATGCCAACAAGCCGAAGACCATAGAGGAGTTAAAAAACAACATTCGAGCCGAAATCGCAGCGATATCGCCCGAGACGCTGGCAAATACAATGGAAAATGCCGAAAAAAGAGCTCATTTTTGTCTCAGTAATAAAGGCGGACATTTGATCGATGTGGTTTTTGGAAACTAATCAAAATAAATTGTAATTAATCAAATTTAATAAAAAAATACGACTTTGTGAAATCTGTTGAAAATTCTCCAAGTTATTCAATACTTCCATCGACCAGATTGAGATGGCGCACCCTGTAATATTGCAAAATATAGCGCAATTTTTCATTACTTTTCTCCATTTTTAAACGCAAACAACTTTCCAACCACTGCACCCATTTCGATGTTTATACACTCAAAGTAACGCTCGAAGTGTCACCTTTCCAACGAGCGTGTAGTGGTGTCGCTGCGATCTGTGTTTTCTGACTTATTTGCAATTGATGCCATCTATCGGGAAAAACGTCACGACCTTTTTCCCAGACCCAATATTTTTAACTCACCCTTACACTGCGGCGATTGCTACGACGGCTCTCTAATCCAGCGTGATGAATATGATAATTCCTCTTGCACACACGCACACGCACACACACGCACGCCTCATTACGCTCTCCACCAATATCACTCGTCAGCAAAACGCGTCGCTCAAAACCTCTTTGCCGTATCACGGATACATGTTATTCTTTAAAGTTTGCGCGTAGGATGTCAAAGACAGACTTAATGCTCAGGATGCTGCTCGAGGATAACATGGACTCAAAGATAACAACCTTCTCTGGATCATAATCAGGTACCCAGCGCTTTGAATGCATCGACAGCGGTTTTTCACGTGTGCTTCGATCTGCGCTGTGTTCTTCGCAAAACGATTGCTCTGCAGTAAGCGGCATAGAAAGAGAGAGTAAGAGAGGTAGAGGTAGAGAAAGAGAGAGAGATAGAGGTAGAGGTAGAGAGAGAGAGAGACAGAGACAGAGAGAGACAGAGAGGAGAGAGAGACAGAGAGACAGAGAGACAGAGAGATTAAGCTTTCTCACTTTTTTTGTTATACATATGTAAAGTGTCTTACATACTATACAAATTCCGGCATAATATACTCCGTTAACCGCTTAAATGTTGTTAATCTATCACATTGTTTCAATTCCGACGGCATGGCGTTATACATCTGTATCCCTTCATAAAATATACTTTTTTGCGCACTTCTTGTTTTTCCAAATTGTATCACAATATTCTCTGCCTACCTTGTTTGCCTCTCATTTGTACTTCCTACCAGACTATCTAATTTTCTAATTGCTTCGGCAACCAACCTTTAACCATCTTAAATATAAATACACACACATTGTAATAGAGTCTCTGTCTCACCGACATAAACTGCAACGCTTGCAGCATTTTTTCTACTTTCGTATACGTGTCACATTGCAGTATGACTCGCATGGCCCGGTTTCTGCGCAACTTGCTATTCAGTCAGCTGCGTTTCACCCATACTTACTAAAATCGTAGCACAATACTGAAAATGTGGTGCTATAATTGACTTATAAACTATACATCCTACATATCCCCATATGTCATTGCCAATTTTATTTGAAAAACTTATTTCTTTCCACCGTTTTATCGGGTGGTGCTTTAATCGGTAAAGCGGACAGTATAGTCTTATGGTAAATAAAATATGATACGTATGTTCTTGATTCAATATTTCTCTATCCATCTTGCTCTCTTTGACGCAGCGCGCTCATGGCTGACGATGTATAGCTCCTATTCCTCTTCTAGAAAAAAAAAACACGCATGCACGTAACCCTACCGACCTTCTTCCATCGCTGTCATCTGGCTGTCTTGCCCTCTCTCTCTATATTTTCGTCCAAATCGCTGTATAGCTGACAATGAGTCTTTCTTGGTGAGTATGCACACATATACAAAACATAAATGTGTTTAGTCCCAACCACCCGAGGAGTAAGAGACCGAAGAACCACACAAAGCGGAGATGAAGAAGAAGGAACCCTATGTATGTGCATAACATCGTTCATTACACTATTTTGGGGATTTAATTTAGCCTGATTTTTTCAAGAGGTTCAAATTGTATTGCATTTTAAATTTTTAGGAAAAAATTTACTTAAGATGAAACATTGTCAAAAGTTAATGATCAATCAAAGTGTACGGTTGATCTTCGGTTTTTTTCAAGATCCACGACCATAATTTAGATAAAGTTGAAGGAGTCGCGGCAACTTGTCCGATTCACAGTATATTTCCTCGTATACAGGTGACCATACCTGGAAATATTCAAGTTCTGTTTGCTCTACGCACTTCAGAGATTCCTCGAATTCTGGAATCATCTTATTGGTGTCAAGCTTTTGGAAATCGATGTAACTATTGATATCGGGCTTAACAAGCGGATCGGAATATGTCTGTTAGACATCATTTCATTTACTTTATCTTGTGGAACACTTGCCTTGTCTTGTGTCTTGCACAATCCACAACCATCATGAACTACTCTTGTTAGGAAAATGCAATTCAATTGACGTCCTAAATCAGACGTAGTAATAAATTATGGAAATGGACATTAGTCTCACCAGTTTAGTCGATATCTGTTCAATGGAATGTAATGTTCTTCATCGAATTCATCAGTTCATCGAATTCTGAGATTTTTTTCCTGTTTTTGTTTGCTTTTTTTTTATGGATTCGTTATTAGATGACAAGATTATCTTTTTCAACGAATCTAGATAAGTGACAACATTTCTCCGAATTGAATCCAGCGTCATTTTCGGGTCTGGCCTTGATCGAAGTCTTCAACTGGAAAGTTAATTTATGTCAACTTACATTCTATGAATACTATACGTTTCATCGTTACTGCGATTCGTGAAGTTGGCATTTCGAAAATATTGCGTTTTGTGAAGTTGGCTTTTCGGGAATGGTGAATAATGGACCCTACGTATTGGAAGCATGAGTAATTATACTTGGATAAGTTGCATTTTCTAGCTGTGATAGACAATCCTGACAAGAACTATATATTTGGTTTATACGACAAATCTATTTGAAAGCGTTGAATTTAGTAGAAATTCAGTGCTCCTTTCCATTTGAAAAATAAGAATAAGATATAAAGCAATCTATCGAAATAATGACAGATCTGAATATCCATGATAATAAACTCATATTGGGACATCCATGTCTGTTCAGTCATTCAAATGATTTGAAAACACAGTTCAAGCAATTCAATGAACATTAAAGAAGATGTACGACGTTCGTAATTAATTCCGTTAGCCTCTGATAAGTAAGAAGAAGGTGGGGTGTAATATTGGATCTCGTTTTCCAGAAAGGTTATAGCAAGCCGCGCCACCCGGAGCCTAATTCAAGATATATAGTACATACGCTATGGAGGTGCGCTTCCCACAAAATACACATTGCTCTCGGAAGGACCTTGAGATCCAAGCAGTTCACTCATCCTCGTATGTATTCAATCATGTGAGCAAGCGCAGATCTTGAGTAAACTCACAGTAGGCAGCGAGCCTGGATTTCACGGAGTTGAAATCAAATAAATAGTAAAATTGAATAACACGGAGAGAATATACTGAGGCACGTCCATCTCCGTGTTCACGAGTTAGATTCCCAAACAGTTATGCGAATATTTTAGATTCAAAAATTTGTCTTAACTGGTCTTTAACTCCATTGTTATAACTTTCCGCCTTAACAGATTATATACCTTGATCATTACTGTCTTGAGCTGACCAAACTTGCAAACTTGAACAGCCTGATTTGCCATCAAAGATCCACCTTACGTATTTTAACAACAAGTATGGACAATACGATAGTTATTAGGTGAGTTCATACATGGATCACCATATTTAATACAGCGCTGATCGCAGTCACTCCGTTGGCATAACATACTGGTCAAACTAACAGTCACTTGCATTTTATATTAATAAACAGGTACAGTTAATCGTATGATAAATGGTAACCCTACCAGAAATCGACGCCTGTAATTACTACGAAATATGCATTTTTTACATGAAATTGAAGATTTCTGCGTATTCAAAATTGAACTTTAGCAAGTTATAAGTTAGAAATTATGTCTTTGAGAAAAAAATAATAATAAATGAAATTCGCTCGTTCAATTCTCTGATTGGAATTATTTAAAAAATGTGTTATCCACAAATAAAGTAGGTCTACTTGTATGAGTACTCTGGCAAACTATCATTTTTTAATGATGGCTTCGAAAAAAAAGTTAAGTAAGATCTGTTGGTTGTCAAATTTTCTGATGGGAGACTTTTTCGAATAAATTTAAGGTTCGGCGGGCTGTAACTTTGAAATAAATTCTTCGAAAGTAATACTGATAAGAAGAACTTATTAGTCGTTGAATTCTTTAATAGACGATTTTTTATTAAAAAAAATTGGAGCCCAATAATAATGTTTATGCTGCTACGGACGTGTATGATAAATGTTGAGAGGGAGCATCTGTGAAGGACGGCCTTGTGATACCAACACAAGGAAAGGCAAGAAGCGAATGTAAACTTATTTTTGTTAAATAATAAACACTTTTTGGAAAGACCCTGACCAGAGGGTGAAACGTTAAAAGAAACTTTGTGTCATATCCACAAAGCTGTCTTCCACCGATGATTCTTCTCAACATTGAAAAATAACCTATTTTTTTCGGTATAAATACTTTGGCAGGTTACTTTTAAGCAAAGCTTTTATTAAAAAAATATCTTCGTCTTGCTCATCTATTTTCTGTATCTTGAAAAGTATCTCAATAACATTGGAGACAAGCTATATCGTACTTCATAGGTTGATATTATTATCGTAATACCTTCTTTCGATGTACATTACAAAACGAGGTGATTGAAATGGCCTTGAAATTATATTCTCAACGCTGCGAACAAAGCTTCACTTCAAAGAGAATAAAACTAATCATCGACTCTCGGATCAGCAGTCGATTTTCCGAGAGAGGGAGGAGGAATAACGCGCATCTGTTGTCGCTTAACTGCGACTCAACGTGATTTAACGTTCTCACGTAAATTCCACAATCGCGACGTCGTATCGTTGAAAACGCGAGATCAGGTGTTTCGGCTCCTTCACGGCCACGTTTCTTTAGTTTACTGTTTTTCTTCAACAATCAACTAGTACAGACTTAAGTGTCTAAATAATTCAAATCAGTCACTGCCTTGACGGTTGTTATTTTCATACTTTTATTGCTGGTGTTGAATACATGGGTACATGAACTGATTCAAGCGGGTTCTTAATTTGGGTAATAAACAAACATTTTTGATCAACTTGGAATCTCAGTTTTTGAAAATTGTTAATCGATCAAAAGAGCATAATAAATTGTTGTATTTACTTAACATGAAACACTGTCAAAAGTCAATGATCAATCAAAGTGTACGATTGATTTACGGGTTTTTCAAGATCAATGACTGTTCAGTTTTCACGTCTACCAAGCACACACTCAACTAATGGACACGCTACTCTCACAATCATCTGACGCCTCGCGTCATATGGTATAGCTCGCAGGTATGCTATATCGATTTATCGACCGCGCACTCATGCATATTGTCCATCTGCTCACATCCTCGATCGAAGCTCACACTCATTATCATACATTTTTTGGTCCTTCGAGCCGGATATAATTTACTCATACTTATTATCATACAATAAACTTATTTTGGATAAAAATGTTGAGAGCTCCATGACGACTTCGTCGGATTCAAAGTTCATTTCCATGAATAAAGACGACCACATCTCGAAAAATTCAAGTTCTTTTTGCTTTATTGACTCCAGAGATTTCTCGAATTCTGGAATCATGTTATTGGTCTTGAGCTGATAGGAATCCATGTGACTATTGATATCGTCGTTCAATTCCTTAACATCCAAATCGGAATACATCAGCTGGAATAAAATATCATTTCGTTTACTTTATCTTGTGGAACATTTGCTTTGTCTTGTGTCGCGCACAATCCACAACCATCATGTAATGCTCATTGTTAGGAAAACACAATTCAATTGACGTCCTAAATCAGACGTAGTAATAAATTATGGTAATGGCAATTGGTCTCACCAGTTTATTGTTAGTCGATGTCGGTTTAATGAACTTTAATAATGTAGAGATCTGTTTATCGAATTCTGAGATTATATTCCTGTTTTGATTTGCTTCTTTTTCAATGGATTCGTTATTATATGACAAGATTATCTTTTTCAACTCATCTAGATACGCGAAACATTCCTCCAAATTGAATCCAGCGTCATTTTTGGATTCGGTCTTGATCGAAGACTTCAACTGAAAAGTTCATTTACGTCAACCCGTCATAAGTACATTGATTAGAATCGACAATTTAATCGGACTGTGACAAATAATTCATTGTTCATCAATTTATTCACAAAGCATCGTGAGATATTACATTTTCAAACTTCTCCTCGATTAATCGAGACAATGAGGCACTATGTTTGTCCGTGGCCTCAGTTATCTCCACATTTAGTTTTTTGTTCTTTTCCAGTAGATCCATCAAATCTTTCACAGGGAACAAAGTGAAAGCATTCGCTACCTAAAATTGGTTTAAATAATTTAAATTATTAGAGGTAAATGTGAAAAAATTCACAATTATAGGTCTTTGATCTTAACATTTCGTACTTTTTAAAAATAACGAGTTTCTTTACTTTATCGACTTATCGGTCATTAATTTTGTATAGATTTTGCACACTTACCGAAATAAAAATTACGACGCACAGAACTATGGTACGCTTGGACATTGTTTCGGAGTTGTTGGTCGTAAGGTGTTTAAGTTTAGATTATTCGAACAGTGCTTATATATGAAACACCCAAGACCTAGCTTCAATAAAAACGGGAGTCAATAGTATAAAGATAAACGAATATTCGGCCACTTGTGTCAATAAACTTTAAGGAATGACTTGCGTCAAGAGATCGATGACGTCTTTCGCGACACATGGAAAAGTTTTTTTTCCTCATTCGGTAATCAAATGGCCTAAAACGTAGAGAAAAGTGATTTAGGACATAATATCTGTATCATGCAGACGTATACTTATCGCAAGTAGAAAACTTATATGAAGTATCTATAAAAATGTATTATGACGTAGATATAAGGCTTGACATATATATGTGTTAAGCCTATAGCTTTCAATGCGCGACAGCGAAGGGCTCGACACAATTCGCGTGCCATTTCCGAGCACAGCGATTCTTGCTGTTGCTGCTGATTATGCTGTTGCAATGTTTGAGGTATACCATGAAGCGAGCCGGAACACGTGGGCGGTGGTGCCGGTACCGGTGGACATTGCTATATTATTCAAATAAATTAGAGACACATGCCTTCTTTATTGTATCATGTAGCGCCATTTGTAATACTTGCATTAACGATGTTCGAATGGTACAGTCTGATAAAACAAGTACTAGAGCTAATGGCGTTTTTGGTTTGCTGGACCGAGCTATACTCGGCTACACTCGGTGTAATTATCGCGAGACAACAAGAGAGATTCCACTACCGTTTATCTCTCTGTTTTTCTTATTCCTCTCGTTCGACAGATACACCGAGTGTATCTCGGTGTAGCAAACTGTAAACGTCATAATACATTTATCCTCAAATAATGAAAATTCAATCCGAGTTTTTAATACAATTTTGAATGTGTACAGAATGTGTTCTCAATTAATAAAAATATCAACGATAATTCCAGCGTATGATCAATACATTCTTACTTCTTTTTCGAATACATTTCATAAAACTGTACATTCTAAAGCCGATATTGAAGAAAATTCAATGAAAAAACAAGTAAATTTTCATAAATAGCGCTTTGGTGATGCATGAGCCTTAAGGCAATTCCAAAATAAGAGAAGGAGAAATGAAATAATATTTAACTTTTTCTGATATTAGCCCCAGCAAGAGTAAATTGAGAAAATTTAGTTGAGTTTAGTTACATTTATTCAATGTAACTAAATAGATTTAGTTCTTCCGTTATCTAAAACATTTGGTAAGTATTGAAAAATGTATTAACAGTAAATAAATATTAGTATTCTGATAATAAAATTTTATATTGAAGCGACTTTCGTCAAACGAATGATTTATATGAGCAATTTGTTTTTTTTCGTAACTCATTCGATGTTCGTTATCAATAGAGAATTGTTTGCGTCAACGTAATTAAATATAAATAAAACGACCTTAGATTTGTTAATAATTAAAAAATCTTCAACTTGTTTATGACACTGTTCGAGGACCGAATGCTTTTCTCAACTATTGATCTGTTGATCGTTAACAGATTTATTTAATTTATATTTGATACAACCCTTACGGATAAATACTAATGGAATTGCAAAAGTTCTAATGAAAACGGATGAAAGATTAATGTCCCTCTATAATTCTTCATTAGTGTTAATTACGTTTTTCTCGATTCCGTTTGTATTTTTCTTTAAGAAGATGATGAATATACTATTTTGTAGTCTACACTCTATGTATCGTTGACATGCTGTGGATATGATTCAAATTGTACAGGATTGTATGAACATAAACTGTGTGAACATAAACGATTCGACGTGCAATTGAATTTCGGTTGAAAACGTGCAAAAATAGAAGTAATGGTATGTTACTGACCCTTCGGAAAATCAATATGGCCGCTTGAAATGTCAACAATATCGGTTTTGCAGCATATAATTCACATACGTGAAAACGGACCAAACGTCAATTCTATATGGTTCTCTGAACATTCCAATATCGTTAAAAAGTCGATTACACAAAAGTAATTCACGTTAAGTGTAAATTGCGTTCACGTGGTCTGGCCGTTTACGGCAAGAGATTACGGTAGCGTGAATACAGACAGACTGCATGAACGTAGTTTACACTTTACGTGAATTTCTCTCCCTGATTCTGATTGGGATATGTCAGTGATGCACTGAAATCGGAATCCTCTTAAAATGCCAGGGGAATTCGGGGTTGTTTTTTGGTTAAAGCTGACAGAATCTTAAATTGAACGTTTAGTTAAAATCTCAATCAGTTTGTGTCGGGGATTCCCCGAAATAAGTATCCTTTTAGGATATATTCCTAATTCGGGATTACTTGAGGAATGCAGTTTGCAACCGCTTTATTTCGGTCTTAGGATCCGATCCAATGTCTTGTTAAATCATTAACAGCCATCTGTTAATATGCTGTTCATTTTTTTTCCTTAACACTAGATTTACCAGCTATTTAAATATACCTATTTCTACCAAACCAGTCAAAATGACTGGTGTATAAGAAAAAATGCTTATTGTGGTTTCCAGTCTTTATTCACTCTTAAAAAATGACAAAAAAAAGTTGAACAATATTAATTGTAATAGATAAATGGATTTATAGACATTGTCAAATAACAAAACACTTAATTGTTTACAGTTTGTCGCTCACAATTTCTACATATGTAGATTTTGCTGTGTGTACACTTTCCGCATAGACTTTTTTTGCATTTATTGCAAATATTTGTAGTCTTATTGTTATTGCAATATCCTATTTGACACCATTTGCGTACAGAAACCGTGCAATTTGCAGCTGGTATATCAGCTTCGTGTGGTTTTTGCCTTGAAGTCTCATATTCTGAAGCAAGTTCTTCTGCTAATCGAAACAGAAAGTCTTTCCGTGAGATATTTTCTTCTGTTGTGTTTTTGTACAATATCCAGCTATTTATTCCGGCAAAATCTAAAATATTGAAAAACACTTGAAGTGGCCACCTTCTGGAACCTGATTTCACCGTATATTTTCGTGCCATTTGATCAGTGACATCGACGCCAAATTTAGTTTTATTATAAAACGATACAGTTTCAGGTAATTTCTTAGCAGCTTTATCAATTTTGATGTGATTATGTTTTGTACTTAGTATAAGTACTTTTTTATTCGGCTTGCTCTTATAAACAGTAAGTGTGCATCCATCGGATTGGTACAACAACGTTGAGAAACGTGCCATGCTGTCTTTTTTCAGTTTGCAAGTTTTCGGCAGTTCCTTCTTGTTTGCGCGTATTGTTCCAAGCAACGAAGTATTTTTAGATCTTAATTTTAACGCCAAAGGAATACTTGTAAAAAAATTATCAGTTGTTGCAGTTCTGCCCTTCATGGTATACGGCTCAAGAAGTTTCATTACGACAAATTCGCTTAGGGGGGTTGATGCATTTCGAGTCTCGTCTTTTCCTAAATACGGAAAGCCATTTACCACATATTTCGTCTCTACATCAGACGCCAACCAAAATTTTATGCCAAATTTATAGGGTTTGTTTGGCATATACTGAGTAAATCTGCATTTGGCCTTCGATGGAAAAAGTTGCTCATCCACGGTAATATAAGCTCCCGGTTTGAAGCAATTTTGACTGTTTTCAATAAATTTATCCCAAACTGCTGAGACTAAAGCGAACTTGTCTGTTTGCAAACGTTCACTCCTCTGATTTCTTTTGTCGAAACGAATGTATCGCAGAATCTCAGTAAAATCACGTCTACTCATAGTGCTGGAGAAAAATGATGGTCCCCACTTATTGTTCCACAAATATTGAAGCCTCAAAGTATTTCCTTCGTACGCCCCACGTGCGTACAATATTGCGAGAAATGCCTTCAATTTTTCTTGCGTAATTGTCCAGTTTTTACCCAAAACTCGAGAGGCTTCTAACTCTGTACAAATTCGTATATGTTCCAAAATATGGTTGTCAATCAGTAATAGGAATGCACTAGTTAGATTCCCGTTTATAATGTTTCTTTTAGCGTGTGCTGTTGGCCCGTGTACATCTTTGAAAGCACTATGAACTAGTAATCTACCAGCAACACTTCCTTCTTCAATTCTCGTCCAAATAGTTCCGTCTGAAGCAATTTCAGTTTGCTGATTTGGTACGTTACTTTCACCTTCGTCTTCAGAACTGGAAGGGAATCGCATGCATGGTCTCGTACGTTTGTTTGGAATATTTTCGCAATCACTGTCACTTGACTGATCTATATTATCTTCATCAGGAATTTCCTCATCACTACTCTCGATAATAGCAATGTTATCACCACTGCCTTGTTGATCAATTTGTCTATCTAACAATTCACTGTCGCTATCATATAATTCACTTTCCACATCTGAACATTCCAGAGGTATGCTGGTTGCATTTTCTAAATATGTAGAAACTTTTATTCGTTTTGACATGTTCAGGGGCTGACGATCGCTGTAAAAATATGTTGAAACTAAGACACTTTCTTCGTATGTAGGCTACTTACTGAAGAATATATTTTTGAATATTTCCATATCCACATAAATGTTTCTTACCTGTGTCACTGTGCGGGTAAAGATGAATGATTACTCTTGGAGATCGCTTGGACTAAGATTTTATTTCCTGTGTTGAACGAAACTCGAAACAGGACTGTTTGTGCCTCGTGCATTTACAAAGTAAGTGCTCGCAAAAATATCGTAAAGGTACCGTAATCGCTATAATCGGCTCAACGCCGACAATGTACGGACAAAAGACGCATGGGCGCTACAAATACTGCAATGGTCTCATCAGTCTCCCGAAATCATACATTTCTTCATAGAAACATGCACCAGTCATTTTGACTGGTACTGGTATAAATGTCAATAACAAAAAATATATTTGTTACTAATATATATAAAGTTACATTAAGTTCATAAAATGTATTCTCTACTTATAGCTACAAAAGTCATAACATCATTTCGGAAAGCAAATGTTATATGTAGTAGGAATTTTGAATTCAAATTGCACGACCAGTCAAAATGACTGGTCTGGTAAATCTAGTGTTAATACCAATACTATGCTGAGTCAAACGAATGTTCATCGGACCTTGATGAATTCATTTTTCATTCAAGTATATATTTATTAACTGTTAATAAATAATTATTTGGATGAAATAAGCGGTTTGATAAGAGAATATTTATTTCGCCATGTCCAATTTTATCAATTGCTAAAAGTTAACAAATCCGGGTGATTACAAATCAACTCTTTTATCAGTGTAAAAGTAATTGAGATTACTCTTACCTTCTTTCCTGACCAATCTTCGCGTGCCGACCGTTCAGCTGGCTGACTTCAATTGATGAGTTCGTGCTAAATCGTGCATTTTACAAACGTTCGTGCATTCGCGAGAGACAAAATAAAAAACGTAAAGTCTAAAGCGTTCCTCTAAATAACGAATTTTTGTTAGACTTACACGTTCTGGGAGTGAATGTCTTTTGGAATTATAACAGAATTCGAATATTGCGACGAGTACAGCGAACGCCAATCCGCACAGCAGAACTACGAATACTCCACCTACGAAAAAATTAAGCTTATGTAAAAAAATGAAGTTATACTGCTGATTCATATATTTTTTTAAAACTCTTTTGCTAAAACTGTTGTCATTTTATAAGTGAAGAGTAAAAAAATGACTTAGGTTCGATTGTATTACACTGGACGCATATTTATAACTTTGCCATTGATTTTGTTTCCAAATAAATGGCGATGAAGTATGAAACGGTTCAAAGTTGCAAAGAATTCCCGGTAGTCAGCTCCCGTAGGATCAAGGCGGTTATCACAAGGGTTTTAACATTTATTTTCTAAGCTAATTACCAAGTTCTGATTTACGTTTAAAGCCTTTTCTGATAGAAAAAAATCCATTTTAAAGCACTTTTTAAATCAATGGACTGTACGAAAGATCTTCGTGTTGGGAAAAAAAATTATGATATTTGTTGCGTTTGACATAGAATTTTTATTTATTTGATAATGTAATGACCGAGTTCTGAGTTACGACTAAAGTGTTTGCTAATAAAAAACGGTTCTGCGGATATTTTCAAGATACTTTTCAAGTCAATAGACCCTGCAGAAGACATTTGTTTCTCGAAAAAACCAGACAAAGAGATGTCTGATTAAAATATTTTTTTTCATTATGTAGATGGTTCTTCTGTGTTTGACTGACGCATTTTTTAACAGAACAGTGTGATTTGAGGATCAATAGGACTATCTTCCAGCGATTTTAAGTCTGCCGACGTGAAACACAAAACAGTTGTTTCGGTTAGTTATCCAGACACTCGCGGACTCATCTTTTACTTCGGTTGATTTTCACTTATATCTTCTTTGGATTTGGGTAGGATCGGACAAAAGTTTGATTTGTGCAAAAAATCAACTTTTTTACAAACCATTTTACTACATCGAACTTAATTTTAACAATCGTATAGCAAAGCTCAGAGTTCTCACCGTCACATAGCAGAACGGTTGGAAATCGGTTGGTTTGAGTTTGGTTTCTTGCACAAATCAACTACATAGTTGGAATGGGTTGGTGAAAAGTTAATCAAGTTCGCGAGGGGATTGTACTAATGCAAGAGCATCAGCAAACGGACTTGATTCGACGAACGGCTAAAACGTTTCTCAGTCCATTGAGTACTCAGAACGTTTCTGATTTAATTGTTAAGATGCTTTTGTTATACGTTTATGGTATGGTAATACAATGACGAATGTCTTAACAAAAAAATACATTGTTCCGCTTCTTGATAGCGGAAGCGCTACTGCCCATGAGTGCTTTTTTTTGAGATTTCATTGTCAGGGTACTTAAAATAGTCCAGAATGTCCAGAAAGTAGTTTAAAAAAAATGTCTGAATATGTGTGTGCGTGCGCGCATGTGTTGGGGCGTGAATGTGTGCACGCGAGTATGCTCGTATGCTAAGCGTATGAAAAATTCAAACCTCTTTACCTCAAGAATGTGATCGCTCTGAAAATTGTTGTACAAGTAAGCAGTCTCTTTATTAAGTATGATTTAAATCGAAGCTTATGCATTATTGAAAAATGTCTGAAGGCTCTCACAACCACGAATCGTCAGAAATTGAGCTGAATAGTTATAAACATGTAAAATGAAGTTTAAGAACGTTTTCGTACTGCAGTTGGAAAATCCTACGGATTTAATAGGTTTTGAATATTGGGAAAAATTAATGTTATCGCTTATAGCTGACGTAAACTTCGATTAGTTGAACTAAAGATTTTTCATGAAACTATCGAATATTCATCGATGTTACAATCAATTTACTGGATATCGGTATAAGAGTTTTTATAAATGCCTTTACTTTCAAAACAATTAACGATACGAACTATAACTTTGGGTATGTACGTTCAGAGAAATTTGTTATAACATTTTTCGAAAACCGACAGAGACGTACACATTTTATAAAATATTTAATTTTTATATTCGAGATCGTCCAAGCTTGTACAATTCAAAGATCTATAACTCGTAATTGTCTCGAGCAATTGATCCAACATTTGTTACACCAGTTGCGCTGTAAGTACTCGTTACTTGCTAATATTTATTAAAGCGATGAGATGTAGAGCACTTAACATTTTCCAATTTCGTGAACACTCAAATTTTTTTAAACTACAATTTTTTCTTTTCTATTTAACAAGGATGTTAAGTAGAATCTTGCGCATTGCTTCATTATTATTTACCAATTTTCACACAGCTTCCTCCATGAGGAATCCAAATTTGAACAACGTCCTTCCTTGTTCTTTTAGATTTACCATTTTTTTTGCTCTCACTTATTAAGATATCCAGTAAAATTCTTCCAGATTTCTGATCATAACGGTAACTCTAAAGTCGATAAGACAACCGTTCAATTCTTGGAAAATTAGAAAGATTTAATGGAATGACAACATATATTTTATTACCGATATTTGCGACTCCCAGAGCGTTGGCTTTGCTCTCTTTTCCTTTTTCCGTTCGCATGCACGTATCGTCAGGACTTTTCCACCACTTGTCGTACAACATCTGAATCTCTCCTTTTTCCTGAAGTTCAAGAATAGCGAGTGATATCTTGTCCCTCCATGGTGAACCTGTGCGAAAGATATACCGAGTGACGAATTAAAAACTATGTAAAATCTAGGTAGGAACTATTGAGCCAAATTTTTCCTGCAATGTTCAAAGATTCTTGAATAATTCTAACCCATCGGTGTAGCTATTCCGTAACCCTTGCTATCCAGAAGTCCTCCAATCTGCGTAAGATTACAGTCTCTCTGAACGATGTAGTCGAGCATAGTAGATTCCATGAGAAAGGCATAATCTCCTTGAAGGACTCGTTGAATTCCCTCCTCGTATGTTGGCACGAAAACCGATGGCTTTTTGTTTTCCATGAATCGCCACATCTTCTTGTATGTCTCGATCATCGAGTCCTGATGAAATATAGATAAATTAAGGAGGTCGAAGGATTAATAGAAATATCGTACACATTGGAAAGATTATTCTATCGATAAAGTAGGAAGAGATAATGTATCAATTTATCCGATCTAAGTTCTTTATTAAAGATAAGTTATTAAACGTTTCTGATATTACCGGGTTTCGATCAACTGTCGAGAGCTGTCGATATGAGCCTGCCGTACACTGCATTCTATGTATACACGAATATGCCATATGCTCTCTAGTGTACCCGAGTTTGACGGGTCTATCGAGACTAATTAATTCAGGTTAAATGCCTGTAGCTTATCTCAAGATATCTATACGAAATATTCGATGAGCCTCCTTGATCTTGCTTCCGTAATGCTTCCACTGTACGAACATTTTCGTGAACAATACTTATGCGCAATACCCAGCTATGTTAGAACTCACGATCGTACAAGAAATACAAAAAGTTTTCATTTGAGACGTAAAGCTATGAAATGTGAAAACTTTTTTATCGCAAACTTTTGTGCTTGATATCCAATAGAGGCGAATCAACTTATCCCAAAGAGCAAGTATGTGAGACGTTTTAAATATGGTACAAGTAATCTTTTATTTAAGCTTAATATGAATAACCCATGAGAAAAATAAAAATTAACATCAACCAAAAGATATAATATAATAATGAAGATAAAGGAAATTTGTATTACGTGATAAAAACTGTAATGTTAAGGTCGTCAAAATATGTACCTGCGTGTTAACGTTAAGTTCTCTTAATACTTTTGTAATAGATATTGTAATAGACTTGCCTAAAATAAAAATTCCATCTATCTATTGATAATTGTTACGAATTCGCGGTTTAAACTATTTAAATAATTAATTAAATACAACTGAAAGGTAATTTACTCTAAAGAACGTCATGGTGCTGCCACTCTCGAGGGTTCCGTACGTGATGTCGGTTTGTCCGGCAAGATCCTCCGCATTCTCGATCGGTGTAATCATCCTTTCGACCGTTAAGAAAGCTGCGAGATTGGCGGTATACGAGGAAATGATGATGAGCGTGAAGAACCACCAGATACCTCCTACTATCCGTGTACTTGTAGCCTGCGAACAGTAACATAAAAAAGTTTTTATTGGCGTACGATAGCAACGCGTGACTTCCTCATAACGCATGTTGCAGTCGTAGTTACCTAGGGATGAAACGACTGGGCTCAAGTTACGAGATACGTGGCTCTGAGACAGGGATAGGTAGTTAGGCAATGTCATACAAACTCGCCCAACGGAATTTCGAGTTCGTAGCTCTCAGAGATGAGCCATGAAATTGTTTAAAACTTTTCCAGTATATTTCAAGTGTATAGACGAATCGCTGCTCGTGAAACGAAATCGAATTTACCAATTTATCACTGGTCTCATTTTTTATTACGTTTTAGTAGTAAAAAAATTGTGGATCGATACGACTAAAATGCATTATAAATCATAAAGATTATGCGTTTCCATAAGCACTTTCCTCATCTTTTTAACACTGAAAGGATTACACATCCTTACGACATTGAAAATAAACATTAGGTATTTCATGGTACCATTTATTTAAATATTATTGCTTAGATCGCTCAAGGTTTAGAATTCGAGTTTCTGAAACAGAGTTTAGGCGATTTTTGAAAACAATTAATTTACTTTAATTTTAAGAATTATGTTCAACACGATCTTTGAAGAACAGTGTACTTTTTAAATGTTAAACTATATTTCAAGAGAAAACAATTATTATAGTTATAATTAACTCGATATATAATTTTTTTATTTGAAGTTTGAGGTTTTCAAAATTCTTACATAATTTACAAACTGATAATGTATTTTTTTAAATATGGGCAGAAATAAATCAAGTAATGTAAGAATGTATTTCATCGATCGAGATCGAGACGCAGGGCCTTTTTGTTCTTTGCGTATGAATTTCTCTTTTGGCCACTCCGTCGTTATTTCTTCGACAGCTCTCAATCAGTACAGACGTCGGAATAATAAAACGAATAATTGCTCTCCTTAAACTCTATGTTTTATTTCACTATCTGTATCCTATATTCCAATAATATCGAAGTAAAAATTTCAAAAAAAATTTGGGTTGTTTCCGTCAATGAAAGTAATAATATTTTTTAAAGTCAGAACAATTAAAGGTGGTTTAGTTTCAGGGTTTGTGATTTGTCATTGAATTCCTCGTATATATTGCATGGTACACCAATTATAAGCATGCCATTCATTTTTGACCACAATTTTAGTCCGTAAAACATCTCTACCACAATTAAAGCTCCACGAATTACAAGTATCCGGTTTACATCTTTACTACTGAACTCAGTGGCGTTCCAAGACCGATAACAAGGGTTCCTGGGTAAAACAGGGATTGCGAAACAGGTAACGCTATTAAAGATCCGACGGAGGTAGGCGGCGAGGAGAGAATAACAATGTTCTCGTTGGTAGTAGCTCCACTTATGTACAACGTTATAGCTTGATATTTTTAAATTGCGCAAACGACGACCAACGGAAATATAAAAAATGTCAATAACGAAAATATTCATAACTTTTTTTAATTCATTTGTCTATTTAAGACAAATTCAATACTAAACAACATTGATGGTAACTCGATTTTGGTGTAAAGTTCCAACTTGATAGTTCAGCGACGCCAAGAATCGTGTTACACACGTGATTGCGGGAGGCTTCATTGCCTGATAATTAGACTAGGGCAGCAAAAGGACATACAGAAGAGGTCAATCACGCTCAGAAGCATTGTCTGTATTGAACTTCGCCCTGCTCAATGATGTCATTTTACCCACATATTGCAAAGGAGAAGCGACCTCGGTGATGAACCTAACCTTAGCCAGCCGTGGTCTCGCGAAGGGCGATACGCGCTGGCAGGTGACGGACATCTATGTACACAGCAAGACCATCATGCTATCACGTGAAATGTGTCGAGACAGCAATGTAAGCGAAGGATTAAAAGTTCTTGGCTGGAAAGCGAACATGTTTGATGTAGAACTGTTTTGCGAAACGTTAGTTAGGAGCGAAATCGAATATCACAGGGCAGAGGCAGAGCAGAAAGCAACAGAGCCCAGAAAGCGACAGAGAGGGTAGTAAGGACCTGCGATACAACGACGCCGAGAAGAGGAGGTGGAAATCTTCATACTGCGTTATATCGGTAGAGTGATGCAATTGCCAGACTATGGCGAGAGAGCAGTCGAGCTGGAAGGTTACTAGATACATCATGACAGGGGCAGGACTACACATTCAGTATGGAGGCGAAGTACAAGGCGTCACGGGCCAAGCTAACAAAGGCAATCGAGCAGAGCGAAGGGTAGAGTTGGAAGGCGCTACTCGATGAAGTCAACAGCGATCTTGAAGGCAGGTCATATAGGGCATGACTTGCTTGAAGAGGCAGTCAAGACAATAATCTACCTGCGCAGACCAACTCAAGGCCATAGTTTCAACCCTCTTCTCCCATAACAGGTGCTCAATTACCAGGTAGAACCTAAGAAGAATGAAGTAATCCAGCGTGTTACGCAGGAGGAGATTTTCTAAGCGTGTTACAAAGTGAGTAACAAGAAAGGACAGAGAATTGATAGTATCTCCAATGTCGCTCTTAAGGCGGCTGTCAATGTAGCTCCTTGGTTGTTTATAACTACATATGTACGAGGTGTGTTATAAAAATAACGGGAATTTTGTAATTTCACGTGTTGCATTAGTCCGATTCGCGCGATTTTTTCGTTCTATGTTGGTAAACTTGTCTGAAAAGTTGATGTACTATGTTAACCATATTGAATATTTAGTCTATTGTCAGCTTTCAAAAAGGTCACATGTGTTTTGGTAGGATAGGCGATTTTGAAAATGGATCAGAGAATTTGTATTAAATTTTGCTATAAGAATGGAATTAAGTGCAGCAACGTTTTAAAAATGTACAATATTGTTTTTAGTGAGTCTGCTATGAGTAAAACAAGGGTTTACGAGTGGTATAAGCGTTTCCACAATAGCCGTGAAGACGTTGAAAATGACGAGCGACCTGGACGCCCCAGCACATTACAAACCGATGAAAATGTGGAAAAAGTAAAAGAAATGATTATGAATGATCGCCGAATCACAATCAGAGAAGTGGCTGATGATGTGACATTTGGCTCATGTTTTGACATTTTCACGGATATGACATCAAAACTAAGGCTCAATAGTCCCAGTGGAGGCATTCTGGATCGCCAAGACCGAAAAAATCTCGACTACTGCGGTCGAATGTGAAGGTTATGCTCATTGTGTTCTTCGATTTAACGGCTTAGTGCACCATGAGTTCTTGCCACAAGGTCAAACGGTCAATAAGGAGTACTACTTACAAGTTCAACGTCGTTTGCGTGAAGCAATCCGAAAAAAAAACGCCCGGATTTGTGGCGAAACAATTTATGGCTTTTGCACCACTATAATGCACCAGCTCACACTTCATTGCATGCTCGTGATTTTTTGGCCAAAAACACACCGTAATGATACCCCAGCCTCCATATTCGCCAAACATGGCTACGTACGACCTTTTGCTGTTCCCAAAAATAAAGAAAACCTCAAAGGGCCGTCGTTTCGCAAGCATAGATGAGATTAAAAACGCATCGCTGAGAGAGCTACAAGCTATCCCAAAGAACGAGTTCCAGAAGTGTTTCGCGGATTCGAAAAAGCGCTGGCATAAGTGTATAATATCTAATGAGGACGATTATGAAGGGGATAACACTATTGTAGACAAATAAATAAAATTCTTTCAAAAAAACGAAAATTCCCGTTATTTTTTTAACACACCTCGTACAATACATGTATCAGGGAGGGAAACTTCCCTGATCCATGGAATTGGTGGAGACTTGTTCTCTTGCCAAAGGTAAAAAACCGCCTGATGATCGATCGTCATGTCGCCTTTTATGCATGTTGGATACCCCAGGGAAATTCTTGAAGAGGATAATCCATAATGGAATAGAGGCCGCTATGGGAAACTCCCAGCCGAATACCCAGTAAGGCTTCAGAAAATCGATATCGACGCCGACGGTAGAAGCCTCGTGCACAAGATGGAAAGGAGGTTCAATGAAGTATTGTCTCGCTGTCGCCCTACATGTCAAAAACACCTTCAATTCAGTCAGGTGGCAGACATCTGCCTTGCTCTGGACAAGCAAAATGTGCCACTTTTTCTGAAGAAGATTATCAAGACCTCAAGTGATGAAAAATGGATTTATTACAGTAACCCAAAGAGAACAAAATCATGGGGACTGCCCGGCCATGCTTCTACGTCGTCGGCTCGGCCGAATATTCACGCTGCGAAGATTTTGCTGTGTGTTTGGTGGGACCAGGGCGGTGTTATTTATTATGAGCTGTTGAAACCGAACGAAACCATCACTGGGGAACGGTATCGAACTCAATTGATGCGATTGAGCCGAGCACTGCGCAAAAAGCGGCCACAATACGAGCAGAGGCACGAAAAAGTGATTGTACAGCATGACAACGCTCGGCCTCACGTTGCCAAACCCGTTAAAACCTACTTAGGAACGCTCAAATGGGAAGTCCTACCCCACCCGCCATATTCCCCAGATATTGCGCCGTCCGATTATTACTTGTTCCGTTCGATGGCACATGGTCTGGCTAATGAGCAGTTCAGCTCATATGAAGACATCTCAAAATGGCTTGATTCGTAGATAGCCTCAAAAGACGAACACTCCTACCGTGACGGTATTCGAGCTCTGCCAGAAAGATGGGAAAAAGTTGTCGCTAGCGATGGGCAATATTATGAATGATTCATTTGTAAACATTTTTTGAACACACGTGCTTTGAAAATAGCTCAATTTTGACCCGTTTCCATGGTAGAAAACGAGTCATTTTTGTTTTGCAATCAGCTGTTTACATTCCTCCCCTGTTTTTATATTTCTTCATTTTAATATTATGATTATTTCATTCCTTCACTGTTATTCTTCTGTTTTTCTGTCAAATCGAGAATTGTCAAATCAGACCAAAATGTGAATCATTCTTGTCTGAACTTCAACATCACGCGAGGTTAGAATTTCCATGTGACAGGAATGAACACAACTGTTTTGTTTACGTCAACTGCTAACCTAGCAGACGCGATGGTGTAATGATGTGACGTGGGAAAACGTTGATTAATTGTCGAAAATTGAGCTATTTCTCGCCCTCATGTCAAAAAGCACTGTACGCAACTCTTTCAAAATGTTGGTCATTCAGTCTCGTGTAAATTTGGCCCTCGCCTTCTGCTCAGGCCAAATTATGCACTCGACCGGAATGACCAAAATTTTGAAAGAGTTGCGTAATGTACTATTTCACAATAAAGTTGCATTTTCATTAAAAAAAAAACAGCGGGAACTTAGTTGCGCACCTAATAATTGTACGTGCCACTCATCTGAATTTAGTGCTTTCTCAGTTTTATTTAATTTTATTTCTCAGTTTTATTTTATTTTATTTCTCAGTTTTATTTAATTTTATTTCTCAGTTTTATTTAATTTTACTTCTCAGTTTAATTTAATTTTATTTTTCAGTTTCATTTTATTTTATTTATATTATTTATTTAAATTTATTATTATCAAAATCATATGCTTTTGTTAGTTCCAGATCTAATATTGTGCGGCACTGATGTCGCTTCCAATCGGCACAGGCAGAATACGCCGGTAAGCTATCCAGTTATATAGAGATCAGTGCTGCCTGTGCATTCCGTACAGTGTCCGAAGATGGAGTGATCCTGGTCGACGAGAGAAAGTCACTCTATCAGGAAAGGAACTCATTAGTTGGACTCCGAGATGAGCAGAGGAACCAAATCGAATAAAACAGCTTGCTATGGTGGCAGCAGAGGCAGCAAAAGTCTCTTATCCCACGGATGGATGGTTGGGTAAACCGCAAATGCGGGGAGGTCAACTAGTACCTGTCGCAGATGCTCTCAGGATATTGTTGCATTAGAGCCTACCACCACCAGTTTGTTATTAAGAGTCTCCGGAGTGTCCAGCTGGATGTGGTTTACCCGAGGATGCTGAACACCCTTTCGTCCGGTGTCCACACTTCGGGAGGAGAGAAAGGAAATCGAGGAAGTATTAACGATTATACCTATTCGAGATACAATGGTGGAGTACATGACGATTTTGAAGGAGAATTAGGCGGCGACTAGCAGTTTCGCTTCAGCGGTACTGAAGCAATTGTATCAAGAAGAAATCAAAAGGAGAAGGATAACAGCGACAATGGTTGTTCCTCTCTAAGAAATCAACACAGACAGCTAGCATCAAGCTAGTTCCGCGGGGGTAAGATACAGGTCAATGATGCAAGGGTTGACGCATCATCTACGGTGCATAAAGGATTTCCCACTTCTACCAACATTCGCACGCGTCTAACAAAATGTCCGTACACTGGATATTGCCGTTGACATAAAAATATTTTTCCTAACACGTGCATGGAAAGTCGTGTTTTACATGACAGTTTTGGGGGGCAAAGGTGACAAATTTCATGACAGTATTGAAAACACAGATTCGCGCACGCGCAGTTCACAATTCCTTCACTTTCGTCCCTTGGGAGATATTCTGTTCACTTTTGTCCCTGTTTTGCGGAATAAAAACAATAACAGTGCTGTCATCGCGAACTATATCGCGGGAAGCAGCTATGTTCAGTGCAGTTGAAGCGACAGCTATTTGTGTTTGAACCGAGATTTTGTTACGGCTATAGAAAGAGAGAAAAAAAGAAATGAATATTGTGGGAAGTAACGAGGAATTGGGTACGCTGCCTGGGATACAAGAAATCGCTGTGAATGTGATTCAGGAGTTGTTACCGCAAAAATTATTGATGTTTCTATGCTATGCTTTATTATTCAATAAAAATGGAATTTTTTTTTATTCAATAGGAGACTCTACCCCCGCTCTCCGTCCAAACTGCCCACTGACGTCGGGGCTTTGCCTCTGAACCCCGAGCACCCTAAGCTCTAAGTTTTTCATACAGTAATTTATTCTTTTTTGCTCAGCGACTTATTTTTTTTTTATTCAAGAAACAGCAACGATGCTCTGCGTGCACTTGTTGAAAAAGTATCGTGTGTGACGCGGGTCGAATGTTGGCGACTGCGACTCGTGTGTTTGCAACTTTCGGCCCTTTTCACACACTATACTTGGTGCAGCTATTTTAATGAACGATTATGGAAATAGTATGGTCTCGCGAGTACGCCAATGTACACCCCGCTCCTGGAATTATCCATCAACGCGTCAAGCAATGAAACCCTTGCAACATTGAAACCTTGCAATGGCGCCGTTGTTTTTAGTTTTAAAGCCATGCACAGAGAAAACAAAGCAATTGCCAAAACTGCAGTTAGCAGTCTATATAGATGTAAGTTGAACGAGAGAACAGTTTGGTGTCAATTACCAATTTTTATCTTAAGAGTTGATACATTTCTATTAATCCTTTCTAAGCCACAAAAATATCTCCATTCCTCGGCTGTATAAGTACAACGCGTTACATCCGCGCTGCTCCTCATTGTTCCATTCTCGTAATGTCGAAAGATGATGTGACTCCAAAGTGTTAATAATAGCTAGGATAATGTTCCATTATATTTTTGATTGCTACAGTTATGCATACAACGTTACTCGTATCATTAACTTTAATCGGCAATGTCTATTTGTCGTAGATTTGAAGAATAACTCAAATGAATAAACACACCGATGGTTCTTTGTATATAACTAAACGTTAGGTATAAAAATAAATCCTTTGGATATGTGAATGAAAGCCTAAATATAAAAATATTTTATAATCTTTTATGCTTATCCAATGTTTGACTTGTAGTTAACTTATTGTTAGTAATAAAATTTGACATGATGAGTGGTGCTGATTCTTTGGCTAATTGATGTAAATATGTATGGAGACATTTTTCATATCGAATTGTAAACGCGCATAAATGATCGTAACTCGACAGGATGTGGAAATTGCAGAAGTATTTTCAATTTGCAAAACCGTTTAGGCTTTTATTTCATATTTTTCAAGAGGCCATTTCTTGAAACTTCACTTCGTGTAAATAATATTTGAATAGGATACTTGCAGACTAAATTGACACAACTCGGTTCGAATGACCGTGGAAAAAAGTACTCAAAAATGTATAAGTTCTTCGATGCAGAAAGGACGCTCTAGTGCTGAGATAAATAAAAATAATGGTAGCCTCTCGTTTCCGAGTATAGTGCATATGGAGAAAAAGAGCGAAAGCAAAAAGTTAGAGAGAGGCAAGAGGTCTCTTTCACGCTGAACTAAAAAGCAGGAAAACGGCACGTTCTGAAACATTCGCATTCAATATCGTCGCGGAGCACGAGAGGCCTCTTCGAAACCATTGGATTTCGAGACTCAAGGGCATCGTCGGCACTTTAGCTACAGAGGATTTGTAAAGAATGAATTCCATAGCCTCGAATATTTATTTTCAATGTAATATCCATAGGGTGAGAAGAACCAGAAGGGTATTTCATTCAATGAAAGATTTAAAAATTGTTGAGAGAAATCGATTCAGGTTTAGATCTGCGGTTAACAGACGTCACTGAGCATCGTTGAATAGCCGATGGATGCCGATGGAGCCGATCATAGAATAACCGGCCATAAGTTGTTGGCCACTTGGCCAACTCAATTAACTCAAGTGCACCATCGTAAATAGAAGTGGTTACGAATATCGGTTTACGTCGTTGCGTGTGTGACAAACATTTTTTTATGAAGTGATCATCAATATATCCTGTGGTTTTCCGGCCATAGCAATAATCCGATAATTTTGATTCTCCGCGTGTAGTTTCTAGTGTGCATAAGGGAGATCAGGACAAATTACGTTGTTTCTAAAATAAACAAAATTGTTTTTTGTTTTATCGTTTGAGAATTTTACGCGAAGGTGACATTTAAGGTATTTTATTTTGTTGAAGTATTGTATCAAAATTTTCCTGTACTTTGAGTTCGGTTTAACTATTAGGTGCGCAACTAAGTTCTCGCTGTTTTTCAAGAGATGGCTCCAGTAGTAAGTGCTGGTCGATTGGGACATAACCAAAACGTCATAAACCAAGCTAAGACATATGGTAAACAAACCGGTTTGACACATTAGTGATTTTGTTTTTGCGTCACATACTTTTGGTTGTGTGAAAATGTCTGATTTTGTGAGAAATAATCGTCATTTGCGGGAAGTGTTGCTTTTCTTCTTTCATTCGAAGAAAACGGCGGCTGAAGCACATCGAGAACTCCAAAAAGTTTACGGAGATGCTGCTTTAAGTGAAACAACATGCCGTGATTGGTTCCGTCGCTTCAAAGACGGTGATTTTGATGTTGACGACCGTTCGCGTGAAGGAAGGCCAAAAACCTTCGAAGACGCTGAATCGGAGGCATTGCTCGATGAGGATCCGTGCCAAACGCAAAAAGAGCTTGCTTCAGCATTAAGAGTTACCCGCCAAGCCATTTCCAAGCGATTGCATGCATTGGGAATGATTCAAAAACAAGGAACTTGGGTTCCTTATGATTTGAAGCCAAGAGACGTTGAGCGTCGTTTTTTCGCCTGTGAACAATTGTTCCAGCGGCAAAAAAGGAAGGGTTTTCTTCATCGCATCGGTACGGGTGATAAAAAATGGATTCATTACAGCAACCCAAAGAGAACAAAATCATGGGGACTGCCCGGTCATGCTTCTACGTCGTCGGCTCGGCCGAATATTCACGCTGCGAAGATTTTGCTGTGTGTTTGGTAGGACCAGGGCGGTGCTATTTATTATGAGCTGTTGAAACCGAACGAAACCATCATTGGGGAACGGTATCGAACTCAATTGATGCGATTGAGCCGAGCACTGCGTGAAAAGCGGCCACAATACGAGCAGAGGCACGAAAAAGTGATTCTACAGCATGACAACGCTCGGCCTCACGTTGCCAAACCCGTTAAAACCTACTTAGAAACGCTCAAATGGGAAGTCCTACCCCACCCGCCATATTCCCCAGATATTGCGCAGTCCGATTATTACTTGTTCCGTTCAATGGCACATGGTCTGGCTAATCAGCAGTTCAGCTGATATGAAGACATCTCAAAATGGCTTGATTCGTGGATAGCCTCAAAAGACGAACACTTCTACCGTGACGGTATTTGAGCTCTGCCAGAAAGATGGGAAAAAGTTGTCGCTAGCGATGGGCTATATTTTGAATGATTCATTTGTAAACATTTTTTCACAATAAAGTTGCATTTTCATTAAAAAAAAAACAGCGGGAACTTAGTTGCGCACGTATGAGAGAAAATACAGAGAGTGAGTGAGAGTACTAGCACTTGAATTGATTGAGTGCTGAAATGTGATGTGAAAGAGCGTGATGCAGTCAGCGCTGCAGAGCACGTCAAAGTGAGAGGTTGAGGATGCACAAATGATTAGAATATATTCACAGTACCTTCCCAGCAAGTTTAGTTGGGGGAAAGTACAGTGAATAATAGGCAAACGCGCAATTATATTAATCGAGCAGGCAAAATGTGATGAGGAAAACGTAGTACAGCCCGTGCTGCAGAGCACGCCACAGAATGAGAACTTTATGTTGATGTACCGATGAGATTGTCTCGCTTCACCGTCTCTCTTACCGTGTATTTGAGTCCTGGTGAGCACGAATATATTGAGACGATCCGGTGAGATGGTGAAAAGTCCCAGCGAGTGTATCGCGGTGTGTGTCGTCCAAGCGGGTTTTTACAGAAGAGTCAAAAATAGCAATATGGCTGCGCTTTACAAACGTGTCGTTGTGCGACGCTGAAGTCAAAAGAGAGAGAGAGAGAGAGAGAGAGAGCTGGTGAGCGATGCCGAAGTCAAGCGAGAGAGATAACCTCTCGCTTCACGCAGCATGCTTGAGAAGCACTGCCTCGGCTATCTCCGCTATAGCCGAGCGCAGCACGCTACCCAGCAGCCACAGGTCGACGCACGGTGAATATTGATAGCCGTGCGCCAGCTGATTTTCCAACAAAGTCATTGTGATAATTACTTTGCCTATGGCACTCTTTCAAAGTTGTCAGTTGACATTGTCTGTCATCTGTGGAGAAAATTGAGTATCGCGCAGTTATAAAATTCCTTCATTTGAAAGAGAAAAAGACTCAGGAAATAAAAGATAAGTGAGACTCTATATACGGTGAAGCCTCCCCTTCATTTACATCGGTCAAACATTGGGTGGCCGAGTACAAATGTAGTCGTACAAGCATTTTAGACGAGGAACGTGATGGAAGATCGTCGATTGACTGTTAAGGATATTGCTGAAGCTTGTGGGATATCATCTGAACGAGCGCACAAAATTTTAAATCAAGGCTTGTTGACGATCGACCAAAAGCGCATACGGACGGATATGTTGCGCGAGTGTTTTAGCGTCTATTAAAAAAATTCTGCGGAATTTTTTGCGGCGAATGATAATCGTCAATGAAACTTGGGTACACCACCATACGCCTGAGACCAAATAATAGTCAATGCAGTGGATTGCGGTGAAGGAACCAACTCCGAAGACGGCAAAGGTCGTTCTCTCTGCAGGAAAAGTGATGACGACAGTTTTTTGGGATAGACAGTACTACGCTGCATTGCTGGATAAATTGGAGGCCACAATTAAAAAAAAACGTCCGCATTTGGCCAAGAAAAAAATCGTGTTTTATCAGGATGACGCTCGGGTTCACACGTGCATGGTCGCAATGTAAAAATTGAACGAATTGAAGTTTAAATTGCTTTCACACCCACCCTATTCGCCAGATTCAGCTTTTTTCTAGCGACTTTTTCCTGTTTCCTAAAGTGAAAAAATTTCTCGGAGAAAAAAAATATAAGTCGAATGCTGAGCTGGAAAACGCTGTAAACCAGCGTTTTTCAGGTTTAGACAATTAATTTTTTTACTATTATGCGGCGCTGATGTTGCTTCTAATCGGCACAGGCAGAGTACGCCCGTAAGCTATCCGAAGATCAGTGGTCGGTGACAATCGTAGCGATTAATCGAGTATCGACTTCAATCGCGAATCTGACTACGTCCCTACGGTTGCACTTTGTACTGCCAGATAACATAAATGTATATGGAATCACATGCTTTATAGGAGCATTAGCAGGCTTTTTTGGAGTGATCGGACAGCCACCCCAGCCACCAAAAACGCTGCCTGTATCGGTGTGCATAAAAAAAAAACCGCCACATGGTTAGCTTCGCTTTTGTATTTTGCGACGAGCAGTACCTATGCGCTTGGGGTGATGGTGCGTTCTCGCTCACACTCACGTGCCCTCAAATAAAGTGAAATTGTAAACGAAAATGCATCTTTTGATGGTATATTGACTAATAATAGTAAAAAAAATGACATTGCAATCCTTGGCAAATGTATGGTTGGTGTGCAAACAAACAGATACTTTCGCACTTGGTATGCACGATGAATCTATAGTTGAGCGGTATAAAGCGGACAGACCTGTGCATTTCTCTCTACCGAAATTTTGATCAAAACAGCAAACCTAAGTGAAGTGTCACAAAAAAAGTATGCGAGCGGCCCTAATCCAGCCGCTTCGCTAAAGTGCGGGATTACACAATCATAAAATTACAAAATTTTAGCGGTGAATGCCAACTCACTAGTGGCAAATCACCGCAGGTCGGAACTTCTTGACCTCACAAACACATACGGCTTAGACATAGTACTGATATCGGAAACTAAACTCACCCCTAAACATAAACTTGCTTTTAAAGACTACGATATCAATAGATCAGATAGCCCAAACTGGATCCAAGGCGGATGTACAACGACCCTAGCAAAAAAAAAGTTAAATACGAAGTCATCGCGTTTCCGTCTTCGAGCACAAACGAAATCCTGGAATACTCGATCATAAAACTACACACTAACGAAATCCGGAACCTATATGTTGTCAGTGCCTACGCAACAAACGACAACAAACAGCTCTTCGTGGAGGAACTAGACGCGCTTTTCCAAAATTTACAACTCCATCATTGCAATAGACTCTACATAATAGCCTGGGATTTAACATAAGACGCAAGGTCTCGGGAAACATAGCGAATAATCAACGTGGCAAATACTTCGCCTAATGGGAAGATAATGATTCGCCACACTACAAACTGATATGTTACCCACTATTGGACCCCACACAGAAACGAGCAAATACATATCTAGACATGTGCTTGGCCGACGCGAGGCTTGAGATCACCAGCACGCCAAACGACAAAATTCACACAATACCCTGCGACAGTGACCACGACGCACTAATCATAACGCGAATCCTAACCACCAGTGACAAAGCAGCCTTCATCGTCTCATCACATCCAATACGACGAATCTTGAAATTACCAAACTGGACAAAATTCACCAACAAGCTAGAGAGAAATTTTACCACCACCGTCCCCCCTGGATCGCAACTTCTCACTAGACGAAATCGAAGATTACCTTAGCAAAATAAACGCTGCCATACACGAAACTATAGGCGCAGTCACACCCATCAACGATGAGGACTCAACGCACAAATACATAACGCCCACTATTAGAAGTCTAAAAAGAGTCGAATCCTTCCTGATCGCGCTACTCCATAACCTCCGTAAAATCGACTCCGCGATAAACACACCAAGCACCAGGGAAATAGCGAGCTTGCTCAAGGAAATCAAAGACTGCCTACATTATGAATTCATGAAAGCTACAGGGAAATACTGGACAAACCAGCTGAAACAAATAGACCACCGAAAAGCAGACGCCTTCTTCCCAATAATCAACGGTATTTTAAGAACCAAACAACCACTGATAGTTTACAAAACATAATCAGGTCAACCACGAGCTCCTGGGATGCAACAGATGTACCCTAACTAACCTCCCGCTCATAGGGGAGGAACACATATTCACAACACCAGACGACAATTTGAACATTTTAGGAGCATGCTAGGAGTCAATCAAACCCCCCCGCAACCTAAATGTACACTCCACGCTCAAACCACTTGTCGCTTTAACAATATAAAATCGAATTTAGCTGAAATCGACATATCGCCAGAACAGTCACGACCTTCTTGAGCATTAACACATTATCAAAGTTTCCGGCCTTTTCAAGAAAAACACATACTTCGAAGCGAAACAAAATTTATTTCTCGACGTGGTCTCCCTACTGATATTGGGTCTGGGAAAAAGTTCGTGGCGTTTTTTTTTAGTAAAATTCAACTGGTTTCCTTATAGTGTGAAAATGAATTTATTTAAACCAAATATGCTCCATTATTATCGACAATGTTTCGCCATTTTTCGGGTAGAGCCATGATGCCATCGGTGAAGAACTTAAACAGCAGGTCAGCGACCAGCTGGCCTTGCTCGGAGGCGAGGGGAAGGCGGTGAGCGCGGTAGCGGCAGATCGCAGAAGCCGAAAAGATGCGTTAGATTTTTAAATTACGATGAAAAATAGGCAGAGGGGAATGAGGCGAGGGGAAGCCTATAAAAGGCCGGTGCGGGGAGAGAGGAGCTCTCTTGGCGTTATTGCACCGATATTAGAGGACAGTAAAAATCGATAACAAAAAATAAGAATCACAAGTGGAAATTCAGTGATTTTTTTCTAAAGTATGTATTGTAGAGTCGGTGGTTGCTCAAAAATAAGAAAGCGAGTGAGTGACATCCAGAGGCCATAAGGAAAAGACAGGCGAGAAATCTTTATATAATTAAGAATCATCAGTTGAACAGTGAGGAAATGGTCAAATATCGAGATTTAACTAGACTATAAGTAAATAGAATAGGCGAATAGGTTTAATTAATACGTTTAAGTGTGTAGTTTTTAAGAGTTTTGGATTAAGTGACTAGAGTCACGTATGGTAAATTAAGTGCATCGAAATAAGCGCGTAGTATGTAAGGAAATAAAATTAAATAGTGTGGATTTAAAACCGGCAGTATAAAATGAAATTACCCGATCGGGTGTGAGTGGAAGAGAGAAAGAGAGAAAGTGGAACAAGAGTAAAAGAGAAAGCATTGTAAACAGAGTTGATACATTCTGTCAAGGAGTAAGTTTGATGCGAGTAGCCGTGTGTGTGCATGTTTGAAGCAACTGGGTCAATACTAACGCATTGACACGTAACCGAAACTCGAGCCCGAGGATACCGAGAATTTATGCACGCATAAGACGAAATAATTGTAGAAATAATCGCTGAAATTAGGGAATTTAAATGTCATTATACAGAGTACCAGTGACCGGAAATTAAAAAAGTGATGTTTTATGGAATTGTTTCTTTGAGAATAAAGCCTCACTCACAACCACCACGAAGTCTACATTAATAAGTCGTGTGATCGAGCCCGAATTCCCACGATAAATAAAAATAATTGTCAACGATAAAAAAATTACCGTTACAGTGGTTTTCACAGGCTTCTTTTGAAAGCAGCTTAATTCCATTGAGAGAGTTCTGCAGAGATGGGAATGAGTAATAGTCAGAGGGTGCTATGTCTGGACTATACGGTGGATGCATCAAAACTTCCGAACCAAGCTCTCGCAATTTTTGACGGGTCATTAAAAAGTGTGTGGTCATGATGGAAGACAACATTCTTTCCTATTAATCAATTCGGGCTGTTTTCTTTTAATTGCTTGGCGTAATCTCTCTAGTTGTCTACAGTAGAGTTGAGAATCTATCGTCTGACCAACTGGAAGTAGCTCATGGTGGACGATTCCCTTTCAGTCCTACCACACACACAGCATCACCTTTTTCGCCGTCAATCCTGGCTTCGCGAATGCTTGTGACGGCTCACCATCCCTTGTCCACGATCTTTGACGCTTCCGATTGTCGTACGTGATTCATTTTTCATCACCGGTTATGACACGTTTCAGAAATGGCTCGATTTCATTGCATTTCAGCAGCGCATCGCAGATGTTAATTCGGTCTATCATGTTTTTCACGCTCAACTCATGAGAAACCCATACATCGAGCTTCTTTTTGTAGCCAGCTTTGTGTAAATGGTTCAAAATAGTTTTGTGGTCAATACCTAGCTCCATACCAATATCGACATTGCTGATATGCTTATCTTGCTGGACTTTTTCAAGAATTTCATCAGCTTTTACAGTGATTGGACGACCAGAGCGTGACTCATCTTTCACATCAAAATTACCAGAACGAAAGCGAGCGAACCATTTCCGCGCAGCAGATTTTGATAAAGTACCTTCACCGTACACAACACAAATTTTTTCACAAGTCTGCGCAGCGTTCTTCCCTTTGTCGTAATAATATTGCATAATATACTGCACCAATTTTGATGTTTATACACTCAAAGTAACGTTCGAAGTGTCACCTTTCCAACGAGCGTTTAGTGGTATCGCTGCGATCTGTGTTTCCTGACTTATTTGCAATTGATGCCATCTATCGGGAAAAACGCCATGAACTTTTTTCCAGACCCAATACCTAGTAGCGACCTTGTGACCACGGAAATAAATACCGTTAAACGAAATACGACGCGTAATCCTCAAATACCACAACTAGAAGATATACCTACTAATTTAAGTAATTCTCTAGGAATGGGGACCTTTGGTGATATGAATTTGAAGGGGTTAAAGGCAATTTCACTGAGGAAGAAATCCTCACCGAAATTAAAAACCTAAATATTCGCAACATAAATATAATCAACCTGAATAAATTCCTCTACGATAAATCTAACCCTAACCGCTACCACCACATCGTACATCTATCACCAGACAGTGCGACCAAGGAATTATGTTCCACGAAAACTCTTGCATACCAGAAAGTGAAATGGAAAATCTTCAGGAAAAAAAAACATATATCAATGCCGGAAGTGTAACAACATATATGTCATTTCAACAAACACTGCAAACTACCTTACCGATGTGTAAAATGCTTTCTATCTCACGAACCCGGTAGCTGTACCATCACACAAATAATAGACAAAACTCAACTTAAATGTGCCAACTGCAGCAGCCCGGGGCACCCGGCATCATACAGAGGCTGCCCTTATGATCAACTTAAAGAAAGAAAATCAGCAAAAAAGATTACCTCTGTACGGCATAACATCCACACAATAGCTACTTCAATAACACCCGGAACCTCCTACGCCCAGGCATTCAGGAAACCCATCACGCCATATCAATCACAGGCTATTTTACCAACACGAATTCCAACTTCTCACCAGAGCTCTGCACCCACAACAACATCATCAAGAACATCAACACTCATTCCTTCGTCGCTAAATCGATACCCATCGCTGGCACCTGAATGGCTCTCCGCACGGAAAGAAGACATAACAACATTAATTACAACACAATACAATACGTTATCGGCTCAAATCGCCCATAACGCAAGTGGAATCGATTTCATTTTTAACTCTTTATGGATAATTCAATACACTTAGTCAATAAATTAAATATAGCAGCCTTCAATGTTAATTTCATTGTCGCCAACCATCGCCGACTTGAACTCATGGATTTCATACTAAAATACAATCACGACATAATCTGTACCGACGGCCCCAACTCCACACAAGGTGGCGGCACAGCCATATTAGTCAACAAAATATATCAATTCGACATCATCCGAAAACCATCGTCTATTAATAACGAGAGCATTGAATGCACCATCATTAAACTCACAACAATCAATAATAATAAACTATACATAATAAGCATCTACGCCCGACATGATAGTAGAACACTCTTTTTAACGGAACTTGACGAATTTTTCACGACTCTCAAGTTACATGATTCATACTATATCATTGCAGGAGACATTAACGCGCGTCGTATAGAGAGAATAGACTCTGTTAATACTCAATGAGGCTCTCACCTTAAACGCTGGGTCAATAGTAACGACATTCCTTATAAATGAACTATTTAACCTTCTGATGTACCCACTTTCAAACCCAGTAATTCATACCTAGACATCTTTATTGCCGATATTAGACTAATCGCACACAATAATACCACTCACACCTTACATACACTACCTTATGATCGCGACCATAACGCAATTGAACTTAAATTTTCACTGATGGCTTAAAATCACAGAGAGTGCACTCTAAAGACGGCCGGCTTTACTTCAAGGGTACTCATTGGAAAAGATTCCAAAAAAATTGAACCTGCAATACATTACCACCCCCGACAACAACCGGAACCTTAGTATCCCCGAAGTTGATAGGCATCTAGCTATCATTACTAGAGCAATCTAAGATTCCATTGCGATGACTGTCCATACCTTCAAAAATTCGAACCATATTCTAAATTGTATAAATAACAAAATCACTAGACAACAAAAACTGAAAAGAAAACTGGTGAATATACTACACAAAGCCCATAGTCTTGGACACGCTCCGGAGTCCTCTCCGGTAATGCAAACCAAGATCTTACTGAAATTAATCACCTCCAACATCAAGGCAGATTTCCAAAAAGCGACTGAGAAATATTGGTCCAACCAGATCAGATGTATCGACCATCGGGAGACGTCATCCTTTTTTCCTAAGATCAACAAACTTCTCAGAAACACCCGACCTTTCACTATCAGTAACTTACAAATACTCCATCATAATTACACAATATTTCACCGCAGTAAATGCACACTAGCCAATAACCCACCTAACAACGACACTTATACATTCACTGATCCTGACGATGTTCTAAACTTCATCGGGGCCCACTATGAATATGATAATATCCCCAGACCAATCAACACGGGCTCAAGAGTTGCCGAAATAGTTGAACGCACGACGATACCCATAAAAACAGCCATCAATACCGCACGCACATTAAATAAGCACATCACCTGTTTTAACGACAACAATCTGTCCACTAACCCCAATAATAATTACATCTTACACCCTTTCCCGTTTTGCAATACACATACATTTACTAGAATACTTAATAACCTATCCAATAAAACATCATGTGGCCTGGATAACATCTCTCCTCTGGTCCTCAAACACTTAACCCCAATAGCGATCGAAACACTAACCGTCATCATCAATAACTCCATCAACTTCAAATACTTCCCGGCACCTTGGAAATTAGCGAAAATTCTGCCCACCCTAAAAAAAAAAACAAAAATCCAGTAGACCTAGCCAGTTACCGACCCATTAGCCTTACCCCGAGCCTTTCCAAAGTCTTCGAATCAATCATCAACTCATATATCAACACCTTCTGCACTGGTAATAATATCATCCTGAGCGCACAATTTGGCACCACATCTCCTCAGAAACCTTCCACTGAAAGGAAGGCCTATAATGGGGCACAGTCAATTCATCGATTCTCTTCAATATTTTTGCAAGCGATTTACTTTCACCATTTAATTTTAACAGCCCCCATAGCAATACCTCGGCCATTGCATTCGCCGACGATATAATCGTATACACACATGGCACTCAGGTGCCCAAAATACAATCAGAACTTGATGACATAGTCAACAAAATCAACACTTATTTTAGCACATGGAACCTCCGTCTCAATCCGGGCAAGTGTGAAACTATATTATTCCGCAAAACACATTCATACCTCTCCAAAATTATCAAAAACACTTATAAAAACTTTTCTATTCAGATACCTAAACTCGATACCAACATTCTTGTACCCATACCACTCACCAATATAGTACGATACCTGGGTGTGCAAGTGGATGCACTTCTTAGAGGAAACGTGCACATGGAGATCCAGCTAAATAAGGCGAGGGCAGCGTTTTTTCACAACAGCAGCATTTTTTATAACAACCAACTAAACAGCAGAACTAAAATCATCCTTTATCTGCTATTAATCAGACCCATCCTCACATACGCCGCGCCCATCTGGTGGAATACAAATCACACAATTATGGAAAAACTCCGCATGGTCGAGCGTAGAAGCTTCAGAACGATGCCTAAAATAAACACGTTCATCCTCCTCAGACTACCAGCACTACATCAGCAATAAAATCATATATTCTTCAGCCAACACCACTCGCATCGACTCATTCATCATCAAACTAACCCGCGTCTAGTTCCACAAACTACCATTCAATACTTACCCCATTATCCGCTCACTAGCCATCTGCGACACTCACTAAATATATAAAGAACTAACGAATGGCTATATTACACCGCCAGCTTTTCTCATTTGCGATAAAAAAGGTTATATTAAAAATCTTTAATCAACAACCCGGCATTAATATTTAACAACACTTATACAATAACTTCTCTAGACTTAATTACAACAAATATTGGTGGCTTGCCGCCGACGATATACACATGTTCGAACTTAGCACCCGATACAAAAGGACGATAGCTCACACACTGTGAGCTTAATTTATTAATATCACATTATAATTTATTACTATCACTAATTTTAACATACCATTGTATTCTAAACTTTTAATATAAGGACGGACCCGGGGACGAAGGTAGGCAAGCGTGACGAGTGGACGCGTTTCTCGGAGAGCTCAAAGGATTGTAGAGAGAAAAGTGGGAAAGCGAAGAATTCAGAGTGAAAAGTGGTAGGAGGGCTGAGGGAAAAGGTGTGTTTTGTCTACGAGAGTAGGTTTTTATATAAGGGAAAGTTTAAGTGAGGTGTTGGGTGTTTTACCGAGGCGCGAAGTTTGTGAGGTTAAGCATGGGAGATTCGGGAAAGGACAATAAAGGAGAGAAAGGCGGAAGGAGAGAGTGGGAAGAACAATGACGTGCTAGAAGTTAGCGCGCGGTTGATAGATGGAGCCACGAGTAATGTGCATGCTGACATACCTGAAAAAAGGTGCAGAGGGAGGCCGACGAAGGAGGCGGTCGGTAAAAGTGCATTCAAAGCTGTCGGCAAAATAGATTGCTACCTGGTCAAAGAGGCAGTGGTAAATGGATGTACAAGTGAGGGGTTCGTCACAAAGAGCAAGCTGCGTCACACACCGATCAAAAAGGGGCACAGCAAAGACGGGGAAAAAGAAACGTGTGAAGAAACGGAAGAATATATAGAGGACAGCGTCATCGAGGAAGAAGAGACCGTTAAGGAGAAGGGTGCTGTGCAAAGTGTCGGCAGTGAGTTCAGTGATGCTGGGAGTACTGTTGGAGGCGCGAAAGAAAGGGAGGTTGATTGTGCATTGCTAGCGCGCTCCAAGGAGGCACTTGTGTCGTCGATTCGGAGAGGTGACGGATCGAATTTGAATAAAGTGAGTCATGATGGGGCGTATCGGGAAAATGTGGATGAAGGCGTCGACGACCCAAGTGAGGGGGAGGTGGAGGATATGATAGGACCGAATATAGACGGAACCTCGGACGACGGCTATTCCGATCGCAGCGTGCGAGAGGGTGCGGAGAGTGGCTTGGGAAAGCATTGGTTTGTCGAAGTTCGGAAAGCAGAGGAAAGACAGAGAGGAGAGATGAGGAACCGTTTTTAAGATTTCGAAAAAAGATCGAAATTCTGCTGAGAAGAGAGAATAAAAAAAAATTATGAGTAGAGCGAAGGGCATATGAAGCGTCGGTATAGGGAGGAGATTGATAAAATGAAAGAAGAATGTATGGTGGAGAGTGACGAGTTTTGTGTGAATTGTGAGCAGAGCCGCAAGGAGATGCGAGCGCTGAGAAGCACGGTGAGAGAATTAAGGGAGAGCGCAGAGAGAGACAGAAAACGGTGGGAGGAGGAGCGTCACATGCTTATGGACAGCATCAACGGAAAGGAAAAGAAGGAGGGAAGAAAAGGACCGGAGAAGACAACGATAAGAGGCGGGCGAGGGATGGAAACTGCAGCTTCGACTCAATCAGCGAGGCATCTTTGGTGTATTCGACGGGGAAAGCAAGAGGCTTCAGAGGAAAGGCGTCGAGGGAGGAGAAAAATCTAAGGCAAATAATGGAGAGGAAGCCGAGACTGCTAAACGAGCGGGATTTAAAAGATGACAAAGGAAAGAGGGAGTACAGGAAAAACAACGTAAGCATTTATGTTCCGGAGATGAAAAAAATTTCAAAGGACAGGATTTTGGACGAGGTTGCTGAAAGATGTGGGCAAGATATCAGAGGAAAAACGATGAAGAAGTTTGAGAGTGGGGGACTGGGGGTAGCAAGATATAAGAATTGGAACGAAAAGTTGGAGATGATGAATAGAAAGAGGGAATTGAAGGGAACGGACATCTGGATGAAAAATGACCTGACTAAAAGAGAAAAAGATGTTCAAAAATGGCTGCGAGAGGTTGCGAAGAACGAAAGGAGGCTTGGAAGAAGGGCGGAAGTAAGCTACATGAGGATGAAATTCGGGGATGGATGGTGGAGATGGAACGACCGGAGAGGGAGCATCGAGCTTCAAATGTATGAGAGGAAGGGGAGGCAATCTCGTCGGGATGTGCAGCACCCCTTTCGGATTAACTTCTAGTTAACTTTATGACACGTCTGAAAGATGTTTCGTAAAGATGACTATATAAAAGGCATCTTAAAGTTATTTTATACGTCGTATTATTTTTTTAGAGCTCTTGCTGACTGGGTGCATTTATATTACATAGTACAATTACATAAAGAAATAGAAGATAACCAGAAATAGAGTAAGAGAGAATCATTTTCATATATTGTAAGTAAATTACAATAAATAAAATATGTCATAAATATGTGTAATAAATGTGTATTATAAAATATATTAATAACAAATACATACCTATATAATGTTTTAAATGCAGTTTCTTCGAGGTCTAGTGGATCTTGAGTTTCTCTTAATCTTCTCCTTATAATATTCAAATTTTGTTGTCTTTTTCAAACTTCATTTTCGCCTTGTATTAATAAAATAAGATATTCCATTTTTATTTTTTTACTGTGATCTAAATGTGTTGAACAAATACACAAATTCCCCTAACGTTTTCAGCAACGTAACCTGAAAAATACTGGCTTTAGATGTTAGACATCGACGTAAGTTGTGCTAAATGACAGTATTCGACATAAAATTTCTTGTCGAACGATCTCACGCGAAATATTTCATACTTTCATTATAGTGAAATTTACAGAATCATGCGAATGCTCACTTTTGTCATTTTCACTAGGTTTTGAGATACACGATCACCCCCCAGAAGCAGGAAAAGCTGACAATGCAGTTGGCAAGTTCATGGTTGTCGAGAAAATTAAAGAGCGATCGGTGCCGCTACAAGGTGGCCGCATTGCGCTGGAAGCATACGAGTCAGCTATCCAGTTAGAGATTAGTGGTTCTATGTGTGTGTCTCTTCGTGACATCGCCACGCAGCCTTTAGGCGCAAATCGTAATTACTTTTTCTCAGCCAAATCTTAACACGGGCCCTGTGATGCACGTCTCTAGTCTGTACTCTGGTACTCTGCGCCGGAGTGTTCGCCGGCTTTTGTGAACAATGGCGGTGTTTGTAAGCTTTAGGTTAATAGGACGCTATAAATATGTGTTTATGTCAAATCGAAATCGATGTCGTTTAAAAAATGTGCATTTTATGGGTCTGTGTACCGTTACCGAGCCAACGCTCACACCTGAAGTAGTTGTCCCGCTCTCCAATGGGTGAGTTGTTAACTTTTCGGTGAGATGTAACCTCAAAATTTTCCTATCATGCATGCTTTTTTTATTATAACAATATATGATTGAATTTCTCTAATGTAATTGTTGAATCAAAATGTAGAGCTATTAAATTAGTTATGCTAGTGTATAAATGACTGTAAGATCTAAAGCACTGATAAGAGCACTTATAGAATAATATTTCGAATATTTTTCTATATTGCTGCAGTGTGAACAATAAATAAAAGCGCCAGAATTTTTTTTTTATCATTGATTAGAAGCTAGAGAGACTTTACCTTTCTTATAAATGTACGAAATTCGCTTAATCATTTCTACATCAATGCACTTGGAAAATGTTACAAATCGTAGATATACAATGATTCACTAGATAATTTTTATACTCGATTGATTTTCTTCAACTATATCCTGTTTTAGCGTTATCTCAGCATTTGAGAAAATGTGATATAATTATATCAAAAGTATTTACAGTTTACTTTTGAAACCCTTCAAAATTAATTTAAAAATATAATTGTTCAAATCTAAGCAGGAAACAGATCATTCTAATAATTTTGGTTATCATGAAGATCAGAAAGACTGCACTAAATTAAAAAATCATTCTTTCAAAAGACTGCAGATAATAATTCCTAAAGCAGTTAGAAATACATTTTTTATTTAACATTATTTATTTGATGACTGCATTTTTTTACTTTATTTTTAAAATATTTTCTATTATATTTCAACTTTGGATAAATTTGAAGTTGACTCATACTAAATCATAGTTTCTGAATTATATTCGAGAACATATTCAGTCTATTGAATAAGAATGAAAATTTTATAGTTTTTGGTTTTAATAATCGCTCTATAAATCAAGTGAATAAGACTTGAATGAACTATATAAAGTGCTGCTATTGCATCAATACACAACACATTTTCAGGACAAAACTTACAGTATCGACTGGAAAGTATGCTCGCCTTGCGGATGGAAGCGCGGTCGCATCACTCGGCAATACCACTGTTATGGTCACTACAGTCAGCAAAACAACTCCTTCCTCCAATTCATTCCTTCCACTGGTTGTGGATTACCGGCAGAAAGCTGCAGCAGCCGGTAGAATACCCACAAATTTTTTGCGAAGAGAGCTTGGTGTGAGCGAACACGAAATTCTGACTAGCAGACTTATAGACAGATCGGTGCGTCCGTTGTTTCCGGATGATTACTGTTACGATACCCAAATAATGTGCAACATGCTCGCAATAGACGGACTCAACGATCCTGATATTGTAGCAATAAACGCTGCCTCTGCAGCTCTATCGGTATCTGACATACCGTGGAATGGTCCCATCGGTGCAGTTAGAGTCGGTTTTATCGATAACGAAGTTTTCATTAATCCGACTCGTCGCGAGATTCAAAAAAGTTCCTTGAATCTCATAGTCACGGCAACCAAATCGAACATGGTGATAATGCTGGAAGGATCGGCAGATAGCATTCGAGACCCGGACTTGAAGAAAGCAATAAAAACGGGAGTCAAAGAGTGTCAGAATATAATAACTTCGATTCAGACTTTGCAGAGGCTGCACGGCAAATTCAAAAGAACGATAGCGAAGGCGAAGGAAGTCGATACGGAATTAATTGACTCCATAAGATCTCTAGCGGAAGAAAAATTGCGGAGGATATTTACAAATTACAGTCATGACAAAATCTCCCGTGACACAGCTATAGGAAATCTAAGGAACGATGTGCTAGAAAGTATCAAAGAAGGACGAACGGATCTGGACGCTAGCGCTGCTGTCGATTCTTTTGCTTCAATCAGCAAACAAGTATTTAGGTCACTGATCTTCGAAAACGATGTACGGTAAGTTTAATTGTAACTATTTCCTACTTTAAGTGGTGCACTTTGACATTTAAAAATGACATTTTAATGCTTTAGAGATATCGAACAGCGAATGAGTAGCTGTAGTTGGCTGTACATTTATTGTCCAATAAAATTACGACTGCATTTGGTGCTCATTTACCTTGCATTTGTTGAAGTTTTGAAATATCGCATGGTTAATTAGGTCACGATGTATACATTTTATTCATTTTCACTTTCCACATCTCTTTCGAGCTGGACAAATCGAACTGCCAAACGGCATCGTGTAAATTGACAAGCAGCATTTCTGTATAATCACATAGAAATGTAAATATTCTGTCAACTCAAAAAAAGTAATCGTAATTTAATAATTTTATTATCGAAAATTTAAGTTCCATATGGGAACGCAAAAACCATTAATCAACAACCAGTAAGGGAAAATATGAAATGGCTTATCAATTCACTGATTTGTATTGTGAGGAAAAATAACGAATCCCGGACAGACCAATAAATGGAAATAGAATCGAACTAGTGTTATTATGCCGTTAAAGTTACTTTAAAACTATTTGCTATATAAAATGTGTTAAATGGCGTAAATAACTATTGGTATCGTAGGTGCGACGGTCGTCGAGTCGATGAATTGCGGAACATCAATTGCCAGACAGATCTCTTCAAACCCCTTCATGGTTCTGCTCTTTTCCAAAGAGGACAAACGCAGGTTCTGTGCACGGTAACTCTCGATTCTCTCGAAAGCGCTTTGAAGATGGATACGATATCAATGCTGACTAGGTGAGCTTAAATTCCGTGAGTTACAGTCTACCGAGAAAAGCTATTTTTATTGTGATGACGACGATTTGGTTTTAAACAGTGGATTAAAGGAGAAGAACTTTTTCCTGCACTACGAGTTCCCGCCGTATGCGACTAATGAGACTGGGCGTAGTGGCCCGATCGGAAGAAGAGAGATGGGTCACGGTGCCTTGGCTGAACGAGGCTTGAGACCAGTTTTACCAAAGGATTATCCGTTCACAATCAGACTTACAAGCGAAGTCCTCGAGTCCAACGGTACGCGTAAAAATGGAATGAAATTGGACATAAATCAAAACAACGTATGATTTTATTCTGCAGGTTCTTCGTCGATGGCGTCGATTTGTGGTGGAAGCCTCGCGCTGTTGGACGCTGGTGTACCTATAACAAATCCAGCGGCGGGTGTAGCTATTGGATTGATGACCCAAAATGATCCAGAGACCAATCAAATCGCAGACTACAGAATTCTTACAGATATACTGGTGAGATGATATTTGGCTTCCACTCGGATATGTCAAGCGTATTCATTGAGCGAAGACGTTATTGAGGTTGCTATTTGTATACCCAGGGTATCGAGGATTACCTTGGAGACATGGATTTCAAGATAGCCGGAACGAAAAAAGGAATAACTGCACTACAAGCGGATGTTAAGATCGCAGGCCTTCCGCTGAAAATCATAATGGAGAGCATAACTCGCGCGATTGCAGCAAAATCTGAAATAATTGGTATAATGAACGCTACCATCAGTAAACCGAAGACCGGTAAGGAAAATATGCCGGTTACCGAGAACTTCGAAGTTCCCGTGCATCAGCGAGGAAAGTTTCTCGGCGTCGGTGGATACAATCTGAAGAAGATATTTGTCGAGACTGGAGTTCATGTGCGTGTCGTGAAGACGATGTCCCGAATAAGTCCTCGAAAAATTTGTGAGTTGAATATTTGATAAATTTTTTATAATTATTATTATATTTTTAGATATACGCTCACGACGAGAACACATATACGTTGTTCGCCCCGAACCAGTATGCGATGGAAGAGGCCAAGGAGATGATCAACTTGTCGCTCAAAGAAGAGAAAGCGCCGCAGCTTGACTTTGGTGGTATTTACACTGCAAAGATAGTGGAAGTTCGTGAGACCGGAGTAATGGTTACGTTGTATCCGAATATGATGCCGGCATTTTTGCACAATTCGCAACTTGATCAGCGCAAAATCAATCATCCGAGCGCGCTGGGACTCGAAATCGGACAAGAATTGCAGATCAAATACTTTGGGCGAGATCCTGTCTCGGGAGTGATGAGGTTATCGCGAAAGGTTCTTCAAGGTCCGGCTAATTCGATCGTGAAGAATTTTTCGTCGACGTGAGATAATCACGAACGAAAATGAATCGAGAGATTCAAATTTCCGATTAACTAGATCAGTATAACTTGCACTACCGCAAAATATGCGGACAGCCAAGTTTTCAGACGCCATTGTTGTGTACATATGGCGTTACTATATTTCGTTATCAATTAAACATTTTTTTTTTATTTTACGAGAATTTTACGCTGTCGCGTAATGTTGTGAGCCATTGTAAATATATTGTCAGTCTGTTTTGTATTTCAACGAGTTGTAAATATCTTAACGATGTCTTAACGATAAAAAATAACTTGTTATTTACGAAAATTATCGCTGAAATACAGAAACATAAACTGCACTGGAAACGTAAAGGAAAAAATATAAATTTGACAATATTTGGTGTTGTTTATTTTATCATTTTTACATTTTCATAGAGAAAGTTTCGTTTTCATGAAAACATATTTTTCTCAGATTTTTATGTTCAGTATACTCAAAATGGTCCAAAATGTCCAGAAAAGTGGTTTAGAAAGAACGATCGTGTGTGCGGTATGTGTGTGTGTATGCACGGTTTCCAAATCTCAATCATAAGAATCGTTAGAGCAATAGGACTGAAAATGGGCACACAAGTGAACTAAACGCTTACTTAATTATGATTTTTGACAAAATATAACCAGACATTGAGATTTGACATTTTCAATTTCTTTAAAAAAGTGTGTGATTGCTCTAACTTTAGTGAAATTGCGGCTATTGTGCTAAATAATTCTTCATAATTGAAGATATGCTCGAAGTTGTTTGCAATTGAATTTGGCTGAAATAGGTAAAGAAGTTCAGATTGTATGAAATTTTGAATGTTTTTAACTTTTACGTTCGCAAAACTTAATTTATAGCGAGCCAAAATTTTCCTATATAAATAAAGTATTATTAGGCGGTATTGGATACTCAGTTTCGTCATTATCTGTAGAACTGTCAAGATTTGTGAGGACTTTGAAATTTTTTATTTCTCTTCGCCTCAACTATCGAAAATGTAGTGATAACGAACGATAATTTTGTGCATATACCTAATGTCGTTCAAGGATGTTTGATACAAAATATATCGAAAATCGATGAAGAGGTACGAATTATACACCAGAATACATTTTTTATTTTGTTATTGCTTTTATTCGTAAAAACCAAAAACTTGTAGATTGGGAATCACTTGAGCAATCGAACTGAAATTTAGCACGCAAGTGAACCAGTGTCAATTTTTTATCTATTGCAATTTTCATTAAAATATATTAGAGAAAGATAAAATTTTATGGAATAGTGAATATGACTTTCTAATTCTTATTTGTACTCGTCGGTTAATAAGCCAAAGATTTCTTCATAATTACAGATACGTTTTAGGTTGTTTGATATATAGTTTCGTCAAGATTTGTAAACCAATTAGTTATAGATATCATATATATGCAATTACGGAGTCCTGTGTTACAAAATGGTCGTTTAATGGATTCTTTTACATTCTCTTGAATCATTGAAATTAAAGAAACAAAGATGCAAAGTTAAACCTTACGCGTTGCTACCTAATTATTTGTCACTTTTGACAAACATTCCTCCATGAGGATGTAAAAATTGATTAGCCACTTCCTCGCAGAGGTGGTTTGGTCAAAAGTAGAAAATAATGAGGAAGCAATGTGCACAGTTCTGCTTTGTATCCTAATTATACAAATTTAACCCGATTCCGTCGGTTAAGGTTTCATTTTGTTCGTTATGCAATAACTAGTAATAATTCGCTCATACACATTATTTATAATGTAATTTATCTTTGAAAGGACAGATTATTCAATGCCAAAATGCACATTATTTTACCTTCAACGACTTGTAACATTGTCTACAGATAACGAGAAAAATCAGTAAAACTCTTGACAATTAATTGCGGACATAACTGTGCTTGTGTGAAAAAAATTTGCTAATTCATATTGATTAATAATAAAAATTGGCACGTGCATCTCAGTGCACGTCACACAAGTGAAGCATCGGCCTTTGTACGTATTTATGTATAATAAATAGGAATCTTTTGGATTCTTGGGAAAAGGAGATAGAGTAATGGGAAAGTGATACAGTACTTATATGATATATATTACAAACATAAGAAGACCTTTAATACAATATCAATATAATTAAATTTATTTCTTCGATTTCCAGTGTCTTGTCGGGCGCTGCTTCAATCGGTAAAGCAGACATAGCCTTATGGTAAAATATGATACAGTACACTCCCTCTAACGAAACTCTTTAGTAGGACATTTTCCCTCGATTCTCTCTGTAAGAAAAGGCCAAACGGGGTGGTTGTCACCCCCACTCGCTTCTATTTACAAGTCGCGCGCTCACTCATGTACCCTCTTCGTCTGACCAAACCGTTTTCCGCGCCTCAAACAGCGACAGTGGGGGACTAGTAGCACGGAAATCTGGTCCCGACTGCGCTCAGTAGAGGGAGTGTACTGTATGTATGTTTTTAATTAAATATATTTCTATCCATCTTGTTCTCCGACACAGGATGCTGCTCACTGCTGACTGTATAGTACCTATTCCCTTTTTCGAATAAAACGGGCATGCGTGTAACCCCTGCCTAGCTTCTTCAAACGCTTTCATCCGTTCATGTTGCGCGCTCTCTATTCTCACCCAAATCGCTGCGACTGTGAAACTAAAGAAGTTTCATTTCGAAAAAATCGTCTTTGACAATGAACTGCTGACTTATATTTAAAATCGGGGTAGAAAAATAAATTTATTAAGATAAAAATGTATCAATGGCTCGCTAACTAAATGGTATCAGCGGTAAAAGGCATTGCAGGAAAACAATTTAAAAAAATAAAGTTCCTTCGGAATTTTTATTCTTTGTACGAAAGTGCTGCTGGCGCAGCTTACTCGATCGAGCCATTAATTCAAAGACAATTGACAATCGCAGTCACCAAAGTCACTGCCGTAAAATTCTTAATGCGGCAACAACAGAGATGAAGCGCACGATCTACCAATTCATTCTAAAGCGAACCTCGACGTTTTGTCTTGCAATGGTATGCACGGCGATGTTTTTCGAGCGTGCTTACGATCACGGCTGCGAGTACATATTCGAGAAATGTAATTCAGGAGTGAGTAACACGCGCTATGATACCACCCAACTAGCACACAGCTCTCTGCGATTGAATTAATTTCGAATTCAATAGTTCGCAAGACGGGACTGAATCGTCGAGTTAATATGGTACTCGGAATCTAATTTGTCCTTTAAATCGTAGAGACTTTGGATGCATATAAAGCATAAATACGAGGGAGTAAGACCCGAGGAAGTGCTAAACGCGGCATCATTCGTAAGGAAACCTCTCAAGAGTGCGTTCAAAGCTGAGAAGACTTTGAAAAAAGATGTGGCAGAACGAGAGAAGACAGATAATAAAAACGAAGAGGAATCGCAGACAAGGTAGCTACATTTTATTTTCCTCGTCCGCCAAGATCAAACCAACAAATAATTAACAATCTCAGTGATATAGTTATTGATGCTCTTGGAAGCTCGATTAAGTTCAGAATTGATGGTACGCAGCTGGCGTGCTCATGAATTAAAAGTTGATAGTGTTATATCTTCGAGTTTTTCATATCGAAAGCAACACACACACGCAGGAACTCTGTCCCAAAAATAAAAAAGAACCATGCGCAGTTTGCGCTCAACTCGAGTTATAATTAACCGGTGAATTGGTTGAGCATTCAATGAGTCTTAATTTCGTTGTTGATGAAAGTTGTGTTGTCCTGTTCCGTGATATTAGAAGACTGTGCAAGAGTGTGTCAACATATACTGTACACGCCGTTGTTAAACGAGGTAATCGGACGATGCGGTTTGCGATATAAAAAATAGATAGATATGTACTGGGATAAGGAAAATAATTGTTACATTTCATGGATGTTGACGATGAAGAGAGCGCCTTTTTTTTCATTAGTCGATGAATCGTTGTTTCCGAAATTCTGTAGTCGCATCATCGAGCATACGAGAGATACGCGATGCCTTAATATAACTCGCAGTGGAGAACAGCAGTGTGGCTGAAGATGGTACAATCGTTGACCAGACAACGTTGGCAGTCTCCATAGTAAATCGTATTGAACATATGCGGTCCAAGCACACGCAAACACACGCACGCGCGCGCGCGCACACACACACACACACATATATATATATATTCGGAGAAAATGCATTATTCTTTCGTAAAAAAATCAGTGTAAAAGCGTAAAAACAATTTCAGATTTCTTTTGTTTGTATCTATGCGGAATTATTGAGTTTTTTGCAAAAACTTGGTAGTGTGATTTATAATCAGCAGGACACTTTCGATCGGACTGTTTGAAACATAGTAAAAGACTTTGTTTGCTCCACCCATTTTGAAGCCCTGAGAAACAAAACAAAATATCAGTTGCTTTCGAAATTTCAAGTGACGTTTACTTGGTTCAGGGTTGACCAATTCAGGTTTTGATTGAGGAATTCTAATCTTTAAACCAAGCCATGTGAGGCTTTAAAGAAAAATATAATGAATTAAGATTTTTAAATAAAAATGTTCACTACCGTAAAAAAAAGATAACAAGCTTAAATGTTTTGATTTTTTAATAAAATCGAAGAAAAAAAATTCTTTGATTTTAGTACCAGTTTGAGCAGTATGTACCGAGTGAAACTCCTTAAGTGGTCAATCACTGTATTACCTATTTGTATTATCAACGTCACGACGCCTCTACGGAATTATGTTTGGCGGGGGCGTCTTCGATGCCACTCGCCAATCCTGGACGAAGGTCGATGAGGGTCGCGCGGCATGTTTCGTGGTGGGAGAGTTCCTGGAGGAACTCCGGGAGAATATTCGGGGTCGCTCGTCGCGTAACGAGAGTCCGAGAGACCAGCAGGGTGAATCCTGCCGAGACGGTCCAGTCGAAATCTTGCCTCCACGAGAAAAACTGGTGACAATCAAACGAGCTACCCTGGTACAGTTTCCGCGCTCAGTCGTTATACGCATGTGCTCTCGGTTAACGAGATATTCAAGAGAAAAAAATAATACGGACGAAACGTTGCAGTAGTTGCTCGCAACGGGAAATAATTAAACAAGTGCGATCGAAGATGCCTCCCGCAGCTCACGAGACGACTAATATTCTCACGACGTACCTCATCCTTATCCTGTTGCTGATATCGCTGTACTTGCTATACTCAGGCCTCTTTTAAAAGAGAACCAAATACACTTGGACGATATGGTGAGTCCTACGGAGTGGACTTTGATACTAATCACAGAAGTATACGTCGAGAATAAACCGATTGTATGTGCTCATTAATAACTAAATTCTATTTTGTGTGGATCTTTAATTAATTTAACAAAAATTGAAATTGCTTGCGATATACTGCATATTTTTTTGGCTCTATTAATTAATGCGACAGAATTAAAGCTTGATTCACAACTAATAGTATTTCAATAAAGTATGCGATACTGTAAAACGATTTTTCTATTTCTATTAAATTTAGTTGTAGGCGATTGCTAATTAATATTTAGTCGCTTAGCTACTGCTATTGGAATGACAAGTGCATTATATATCAATTATATTATAAATTGAGTTATTCCGACCACCTGCCTCGTCGACACTTTTTAGAACGATACAGAAAAGGAATTTGTTTTTAATTGAAGATCTTTTATCAACACGTTTCGAGATTAATGTTTCATGCTTCGCTCTGTTGTTTTGCATTTTTTTATCTTATATGAAACATTTTCCGTGCGTTGACTCTGAGTTGTTTAAACGCACGCATTGAAATCTCTAAAAGTAGGTCGCTCGTACAATAGTCAAAGACGAGTACTAATGAGTGACGAAGACCAGAAGGCGTTGGAGGGAGGTGTGGGTTGTCCGCCATTGAACCGTTGAATTTTTGAACCCCAATTCACTATCACTCATCATCACATTAATCCTCCTTGGGAAAAAGTTTATTTTGTGCTTCGACATTATGTGGTATTGCCACGTTGAATTGAAAAATGAACTTCTCAAACTAACGTTTACTTTTTCATTTACAACATTAACGTCGTAAAAAGTTGGAAAAAAATTAGATTATGTTTCTACTGTTCCTGATGTCAATAAATCTATTTTGAGTTCTGTTTTAAAAGAAAGTCAGTCAATATAATTGGCTGTAGATAAGTTCATTCTATTGCACGCGTATAATCGAAATATTGGATCAAAATTCCATATTGTGATACTGCACGGAGGAAAGAAATCGCAATTACCACACGAGTATAGAAACGGTTTCTATATTCTCCGTCAGTTAATCAATAAAATGAAATGCAATCTCGTAACAATAAAACTGCCAAAAATGCTTTGAAAACAGAAAATTTTGTACTAAAAATACAAATTTTAGTATGAAAGTATCAGATGATTCACCTTGGTTCTTCCAAGTACAAACATTTTTAGAAGTAGAAAGTAAACTATTTTTAGACCTCTTAAATTGTTCCAACATCAACATAAGAATGTCTTTTTTACGGACATTGAGTGCAATTCTATTTCAATATTAGTCGAATAATATTCTTGAAAATGTTATTACGTTTAAAAAATATGTAAATTTAATAAATAAGGATATAAATACACAAATCATCTCGTTGATTTTCCAGGGCTGACGCACGAAGCGAAGGAGGGTAGTAACAACCGCCGAGCAAGCAACATCGAACATCAACTCCATCAAAGCCTTACCAATACACATATACACGAAACAAATATCTAAATAAGAAGAAAATAATTGTCATCGATCGTGAACGCAGCAATGCATCACCGGCTAAAATCGTCGAGGGATTGCTTCGGTATTATGCTACCAAAAGAAAATAAATTACACGTACACCCACACGCACATTTAGCTCCGAATTACAGGCGTATTAAAGACGTGATACCTAACTAAGAGTAAAGAGACGATTGTGTAATGTATATGTAACGTGAGAAAACTCATAAACGAACGTGCTCATCGATGATCGAGAGGCTCGAATAAAACACACTTTCTACGATTTGCATAAACCTTGTTGTTGTTTTTCATTTAGATAAAAGAAATTATTTTTATTTCTCAACGAATTAAATCTTAGCCCAGCTATTCGAGTCGTGATCGATAAAACGCTGAGATAATTTTTTTATCATCATCTTCGGCATGGCGCCAGTCACCATGTCAATGCGCTAAATAGAATCAAAAGTACGGATGTGGATGTGTCCTAGTAGGCGGTCGAAAATAGCCCGTGATTCCAGCTCAGATCTTGCGTCCGCTATACAGAACTGTAGAAGGAGAACATATCCCCCGCTACCCCCTTTTGATATTTTCGAGCAACCTCTTCCAGAAATAGCTGAAACGCTCTTATAGTATAATCCACCTGAATAGAGTAATGCCTCTGGGGCGTGGCTAGTCTCTAAACGTACCCAAAGTTTCGATTAGAGATATACTTTCGTTGGCTCTATCGCGATGAGACAACGAAAAAAGATATTTAATGACCGAGGTTTGTTGTGCTGCGAGATCAGAGTGGAGAGGGCAAGAAGAAGTAAATGGCAGTAAAAATCATTTTCTTCTGTACTTGATTGTGCTTAGTTTCGGAAACTACTGCTTTGCTTGCTTTTGTTCAAAATTTATTGCAGACGAAAAGTAGCCTAGCATGTATACACGTCACGCGTCCTTAAGAAAGAAAATTTCTAATTCGAGGAAAAAAATTTACCGCGCGGCCTGAAGAGCTTTCGACATTCTGAGATTTGACTTGAGCTCAAGTTACAGCCCTACGTACAGTACACGTATTCATAAAAACCTATCACTTTCACCGTCCAAGGACGGTTTTATTTGCGCTTTCAATACTCGCGAGTAATTATTGGCGGGCCTGTAAATTTATGAAAAAGTTTTTCGTTTCTTGGTAGACAACTGGTTCTTTTTTTTCAACTGCCTATTTCTTACATAATTCTGAAGCATTAGTTTATAATTCAAAAGAATTCAAGCGATTCAAATCTTTGTGTTGGTTTGTTCTTTCACTTGATCGCACGGCAGCAGTAAAATTGTGCAAAATTCTCTAACGAACGTTTTCAGCAGCTTTGTTGAGTCAGCATTAGGCAAAGCAAAATTTGAAAAGAGTTTTAAAAATCTGGGATATGAATATTTATATTGTGAAGAATATTGTGAGTTGCATTAAGAAGCTAGTGATATATATAGTACACCGGTGAACCGATAAAATTAATCGCATGCGGGACGCGAACGAACAAATGATTTGATGTAGCTCGTATAATTTATCAACAATCTTGATCGAGACCTTGAATTGCACGGATATGTAAACAATGATGTTCACGAATATTCTTCCGGTTTCAATAAACGTGTCATAACGATATATTCCAGAAGAGAAAAAAGTTAAGAAAAGAAAAGAAAAAAGGATCAAGAATATTGATGCTTTCTTTAAACTTTATGATTAACCAAAACGATCGTCTTATTGCGAGCGATAAATTTTTCTAAGAATAATGAGATAGAGGACGCATTTGAGTTTACAACCCTTGATACAGCCAGTAGTCAGCGAGTTCTTATTTGGATCTCGAATTTTTTGCATTGTAAGTATTGCATTTTAATGGTCGTCCAATTTGTCTCTCTACCCTCAGAAATAATCAACGAGTGCGCGGAACAAGTTGTCGTTGATGATTTGGTAAGCAAGTCGCGTAGGGTATGGATTCGCTGCGTACGTTTGGGGCCCCTCCACGTCACGAATGCATACGGGAGAGGCCCCTCCAGTGGGTCTGCAATAAGTGGAATATGTACGCGGCTATATAAGAGCTTCGGATCGTGCGCATTTTCACTTGGACGTTTAACTCTTCAACCGTAAAGATTCTCGTAATTGTAACGCTGCTGTCTGACGGTTATTCTTTTCACTTGCAATCATAGTTTCACGTTTTTATCACTGAACAAAAAGGGATATAAATATTTATATTTCCCGAAGATCATGAAGCTGTGTATTGTTCTGTTAGCCTTGGTGGCTGGATCCCTTGCAGTGGAGACTTACTCCAACAAATTCGACGATGTGGACGTAGACAGAATTCTGCAAAATAATCGCATTCTCACAAATTACATCAAGTGCATGATGGACGAAGGTTCTTGCACGGCAGAGGGACGCGAGTTGAAAAGTAAGAGTTTTGATGTTTCAATACACATAAAAAAACTGTAAATTTCCTAGCAATAAATACAATTGAAATTCGCTAGCAAAGCTATTGAATGGCGATAAATTTTATACTGACTGTCAAGAGAATTTTTCCAAACCATGCGTCGTTCTGTTGTATTGCATAACATATTTAACGACCTCAATCTTCTATTTATTTATTTATATTGAATTATTGATTTTTTTCACAAAGATTAGTGACTAATTGTTTTAAATCTAGAACTGGTACCGAATACAAAAATAGCGCAAAAAAAAATAATGAAAGCGTATTAAAGAAACTATTTGCAAAAAATTGTAAAAATATTTAACGGCGGTTCCTGTAACTGCTTTTCACATTTTTGGGGATGGTGAAAAATGTTAAATTCGATCTGCAGAATGAGTTTTAAAGTTTTACTCGCAAGTGTTGTTAATGGACAAAATTCGGGATTTACAAACGTCCGACCATAGTATATGTAAAGTGGTTTATTCGTTGAAGCATTTGCAACAACGTTAACGCCCCGCCGCAGTGAAAGCGATGTGTATTTTATGTTTTTTGGGTTTCCATTTCCCCGTATCCGTTACAGTCACTTGCCAAAGAGTCGAACGCTCTCTTTCAATTACGCAAGACGTCTGTCGCGCGCGGACTTTCTCGATCGTATCCATTTGACTTGAATAACCTTCGGCCGTGTTACGTGCCCTTACATCTTCAAAAGTAAAGCCGAAAGAAACGAGAGATGTTTACGGTGTGGCAAATCGTAGTGTACAAACATTTACGGAACGATGTCGAGGCGTGGCGACTGCCACGATTGTCGTTCGCAAAGCGAATTGCACAACTCAACGATATTTCCTTTTTTGCTGACAGAAACACTGCCGGACGCGTTGTCAAATGGTTGCAGCAAGTGCAACAAGAAGCAGAAGGAAACGGCGGAAAAAGTTATTGACCACCTGAAAGCGAACAGACCTCTCGACTGGAATCGCCTCATCGCTAAATACGATCCTCAAGGGGAATACGAGAAACGCTTTCAGCTCACGAAGACAGTTTAAGATAAATAATTACACGATCAACTGCAATTTTGTTTCATTAAAAAAATAAAATATTATTTGTATTATTACTGCGTTTGAAAATTTACGCTGCGTCAAATAAAATATTTTATTAGTATTTCCATTAAAAGGAGTGAAGGTAAAAAAATACTGGACGAAAATAAAAAATTTACGAAACCCTCGCGTCGCGATCATTGTATTATCGTAAAATAGTGAAATTACATGAACATTCGCATGAGACACGTATCGAATTGATAATCAGATTAAAATGGATTGTTTCACATTCATTCTCAAAATTGATGAGACATATTATGCGTACCGAGTTACATGTTCCCTCATTCGACTCGCCTCTTTTTCACCAGCGAACCGAGCTGAAATACAAAAATTTACTCTTTACACGTAAGCTGATGTACTAAAAAGACTGTTGAATTGTAATAATTATATTAAAACGACTCTGATGGCATAAGAAATACTTAGAAATTATTTTCTTTCGCAATCGACTCTCCCCACAATTAGATTCATTGTGCGTTTGAATGTCAACTGGAAGTTAATGTTTATTAAAGTTTTTACAAAAAGAATAGGATTTGAAATAGTTTTATCGAATTAATATAAAAAGGCAATGACTTACGAGATCGGAGATGGCTGGTAGGTTATTGGTCTGGTCAGCAACTGCAGAGTCTGGTTCCCGACTTTCCTTGAGCTGATTTGACTTCTTCATGTTTCTGTGTTGAGGAAACGTCGGCATCAGTTTGGGATCGCACGCTGCGGACATAACGGATTGCGCTTTGAGTAACATCAACATTTGACGTTTATGTGTTGAAAGTACAGATAAGCACTAACGTAACGGAGCTTCTTTGAAGTAGCTGCTCTGTAAACACTCTTCGGCAGTTGCACGCTTCTTCGGATCGTACATGAATAGGAAATTAAGGAGTCTCAGTCCGGCTGCGCTTAGCCAAGGGAATCTTTGTTTCAGATTGTTGTACGGCTGTTGCTTCAGCGTGAAGTTTTCAAGAGCCGGAAGCGAATCGAATTCCGGCCAAATAGCTTCACTCGGGGTACCAAGGAGATCGACGATTAGCTCCAATTGAGCGATTTCTGATCTTCCAGGCAAAAGTGGCCTGTGACCCAGTAGTTCACCTAAAGTTAATCGAATATTATTTTTTCAAAAGTCATACTCAACAAGGTCCAACTATCAGCTCCAATTCAAGTTAAAGATATCAAATGTTATAATGATACAAACAAGAACTTCATAAATTTTTCAATATTTGAAGAAAATTGATCGTGTGATTTTTTTGTAATGCGATTCAGGAGTTGAACATTTCGATATTAATAAACCGTTCCGTATATAGAGATTCTCGGTCCCAGAGGCAGTATATACGGAATTTTCGTACACACAGCCAATTGAAAAATTTTGAATACTCGCATTCGGCAGATTAGTCATTACACGTAAAAAATATTTATTTTGCATGTTACCGTGCGCTTTTAACACTAAATGAACACAAAGATTATTTTTACGATGAAAAGTATGATTCGTGACTTAAAATTCTGATATAAAGGTCAACAGCTGATGAACGATATAAAACTATTATCCGCCTTTTCTCGATTAATAACAATTTAAATAATAATATTAATATCAGTACTGCATCATTCCAAGTTTATATTTTAATGGTGGAAATTGCAAATCACAGCTCGGGCCTAAGTGTCGTCAACGCCAGATTCGATCGAATTTTTATTCATGCCGACTCCAATTAATGATATTTATCAACTAAACAGAATCGACGAATTTTAACTAAAAGAAAATTCTGAAAAACTTCCTCCACGACCCGGGAGCGAACCGGAAATACCCAGATCCTGATAGAAACGAGTTGAACATTTTCATCAATAAAATATAGAACGGAAAGGACAAATTACTAACAATAATGTTAGAACGATCATAGCCGTTAACACTATGGTTTAAATAATATTACAATAAATTGCATAGAATGGAAAGATGACAATTTTTTTGTAAAAAAAAGTTATAATTAGAATGATAAATGAAGTCTCGAAAGTTTTTTTTTGATTGAGAAGCTAAAAAGAAATTGAAGACACGATATTTCTTCGTGTAATTCTCACCCAAAATGCATCCGGCGGCCCACATATCGACCGAAGTCGTTTGAGTTTTGGCCTGTAGCAGCAATTCCGGTGCTCTATACCAGAGAGTAACGACTCTGGGTGTCATGGGTTTAAGCGGCAAGCCAAACCACCGAGCAAGTCCAAAATCAGCGATCTTGACGCAGCCTTTGTCAGTCATAAGCAGATTAGAGACTTTCAAGTCTCTGTGGACTATGAAGTTGTGATGAAGGTATCTAAGGCCTTTCAGTACTTGCAGGACTATGCATTTGACTTGGCTCTCGGAAAAGGGAGCCTGCATGTTATCCAGCAAGCTGGCCAAGTCTTGCTCGCAGTACTCCATTGCGAGGAATATACTTTCCAGGCTTCTGCCGACGACAACTTCCTTCAGCTGAACTATATTCTCGTGTCGACATGACAGCAGTACACTGATCTCTCGCAATCCGCTTACAGGCAAACCATCCTTCTCGTGCTCCATCCGCACCTTCTTGAGAGCCACAACTTTGTCTGTTTTTGTGTCTCTTGCACGATAAACAATTCCGTAAGTTCCCTCGCCTATTCGATTTAGCTTTTCAAATTCCGAGACAAATCTGCATTTACCGAGCTAAAGAATAAAAAGAAGTAGAAAGCCAGTGAAATGCCAATAGGTTTCCTATAACTTTACGAAGAGTCTCTTAACCAAATGTAATTAAGAAAAAGAAAAAATTAGTGATAGACCAATTGACATCATTGATTATAATTGGTGCAAAATTGTAAAAAATATTTCTTTATTGGTTTCTACCATAATCTTGAAAATAAATATTTTTTACTTGTAGACTTACGACATCTTGTTCTGGTATTTCCATAGATTTATTGGTGAGCAAAGACGTTAAAATGCCTCTTCGAGTTATTGGCGCTGATGGATCTGGCCCGACTTCACAAATCGACTTTTTCTCTTCATTACTATCGAGCTTCCCTACACTTTCGTTGACTTAAAAATAGAAGAAAAATATATAAAGCAAGTTTTTAACGGTCTATCATATTTTTTCTTATAAGTGATATCGTATTGGTGATAGGTTACGCGAAAAATTTAAGGTTAACCCATGAAATAAATATAAAAATAAATACTTTGCTTACCTTTCGTCATATTTCCTAGAAATATTTCAGACGACGCTTATGTTGATCAAACTATTTAACAAATTGTACGAAACGAAACACTTGTTCAGTAATCCTATACCGCAGAAATAAATGATCGTATGTTTATATTCAATCATATATAGGTATTCACTGATAACACTGCTGATGCTGTAGGAGAGACAAAGACGTAGCAGCTGCACCTTACCATTCGTCGAAATAACAGAGAGGTTCATACTCGATTGATAAGGCAGTTCAAGCTTTTCTGTAGAATCAGTAGAAATTATTCTGTAGCTAAGGGAAACGAGAGGCAAAACAAAACTCCAATTGGATTTTACGGCCTTGTCTTATGACATGCAATGTTTTCAGCTCCAGTTTGGAATGCTGAGTCTGCACAACAGTCGTGAAATTTTCCTGAATTCTAAATAATCGTATTGAGTCTTCTTCTGCCTGAAAATGTTGGCCGTCCAGCAGTCCTTGATTGACGATGATATTTATATGGGCTACAATGACTATCCCTCGATATACAGCACCAAGGATTTGGATCAGGATGAGCTCTTTCAGGAGGCACTGCAAACGAGCCATGCCAAACGATCTATAGTAAGTGAAATATCAGTATTTTTCCATTTAATTAATTAATATATATTGTAACGTGGTGGAATATTCAATATATGAGGACAATTTGGATTAACTGCGGTACGTGTTGGTCCGTATTGGCTTAGTGGTCAGAGTAGAGTCGATCGGCAATTGGAAAAGGTCACGGATTCGAATCCTGGCCCAGACTTCCCGCATTTTTTTCAGATTGCTTCTCATATATTCCACTTTTTCCGGGTTACAATATCTCTGATTTTGTAATTAATAATTAATTACAGCATACTCCTAAGACACCCGGGATTGCGATGCGACTTGGAACCTCCACAGGTGTAAGTTTATATTATTAAATAATATTAATGCTTGGTAATACGACAATTATTTATTAATTGTTTTATCTCTTGTTATATTGTAGTTTCATAGACGCGGTACTGCAGTTACCGCTCAACCAGGTACAGGTGCAAGGCCCATGACCGCGGTTCGTGGGGCTGGCTATACCAGCGGCAATCGTCAACCATTTGATCCACTCAATATGGCCAGCACCTCTAGAGGTCCTGCACCACCGCTTGTATCAAGCAAGAAAGACACGTGCGTATAGCTTCAAACTTGTTTTCTCGAAAAAAAAAAAACCAAACAAACTAATGAGCAGATAATTTTAAGAGTTTGATAAAAGAATTAATGGAAATAAATCTTGAAAATATGCATTAAAAGTATTCTAATTTCCAGGCCAGAGGAAAGAATAAAGACAACCGAATGTAAAATAATGGAATTGATAGAGAGCTCGGCTGAGGCAGTAGTCGAGAATAATATGAAGGTGGCATTGGAGCGAGCTAGGGAAGCTTCGTCGAGAGAACGAATGCTCATTCGTCTACGTGAGCAAGCTGGCCTGAGCAACAGTCACAACGTCGATCTCACCTTTGCAGTCTGTTATCCGATTAACGATATATGGAAATGTTAAAATATCGCGAGACTAAAAGCAGAATTAATTGCTTTAGTCAAGTGATATAATCGACGAAATAGCATTAAATAATGAAGATGAAATTTTAGGTTTTATTCAATTTGGCTACTCAATACACGAACAATGAGATGTACACCGAAGCTATAGCAACCTATCAGGCTATCACGAGAAACAGAGTATTCAGCAGCAGTAACTCAAGTACTTCAGCAGCAAGACTCAAAGTAAACATGGGAAACATTTATTTAAAAATTGGCCAATTATCGCAGGCTATAAAGATGTATAGAATGGCTCTGGATCAAGTAACAGCGGCTCACGTTGATATGAGGTGTCGTTATATAATCTATTATTATAAATTATTATGAAATTAATGATTCCTAGAAACGCTTGTATTAGAGCATCAATAACATTATTGCAGAATCAAGATAATGCACAATATCGGTATGTTATTCGTGCAAATGGGACGTCTTGAGGAAGCCGCTAACAGCTTTGAGTGGGTAATGCGAGAGAGGGCTGAATTCAAAGCGGGTTTGCATGCTATTTTGTGTCACTTTGCATTGTCCCATCGGGATAAAATGAAACGTGGCTTCTTAGAATTGCTTGAGGTTCAACTTAACATAGATCAGGAGGACAAGTACGCAATCAGTACAGTGAGTTGACTTATAGTTTTCTTGTTCTCATTTGCACAAATTCTTTTTTCTCTCAATCAATACAATTTTTAAGACGAATGAGATGAGTCAAGATTTTATACGCAGGACGACGTGGCCGCGAATATATTGAACGAGGTAATTAAAGTCGACGATTTATCGAAATTGGAAAAAGAGATGAAGCTGGAAGCCGAGAAGACTATTCTCAGCGCCGCCAAACTTATCGCGCCTGTTATCGAAGACTCATTGTCGGCTGGTTTCGCTTGGTAATACAGTTATGAAATGCAATTAAAAGTAATTCAATTTGCAAAACAACTAAGTGATTATAATAATACGAGAGTGTCGTACGACTCGGGCACTATGTATTCTTGCACCCTTGTGGCCTGAACAATCCTTGCCCAGGGCTTTATATTGTTAACCCCTCCCCGTTCTTATCATTGACCATATGTTCCTATTATTTACCCCAGTCAATGATAGAAATATGTGGAACTGCCCCTGTTATTCAGATCTCTGGATTCTTGTACCCAGAGGCGGAGGTGGTAGCGAGATCTTTTTATGATCTTGAGATATAATTAATGGGTGCGGAATAAAATTGGTACAATAAGTCCGTATTAGTATTTCCGAACTGGCAATAGTTTCCTTTCTATAAGATCTGCGACATAAGTTTCACAATGAGATTAAAAAATATTTTTCCTGCAGGTGTGTAGAAGCAATACGGTCTTCGTCTTATGGACCTCTCGCCGCGGATCTGGAGATTAATAAAGCGATGGTTTTTTTGCATAATCGAGATACGCTACTTGCAATTGACACGCTAAAAGTCTTTGAGAACAGAGAAACGAAGGCGAATAGCGCTGCATCAACGATGCTGTCTTTCGTCCACTTTCTCGTGAGAGTTTCTTTAAATTAGTCTTCTGCTAAACTGTCATATATTTCAACATTATTAATGTAAATGAGTTTATTTTAGCGAGGCGATTACGAGCAAGCCGAACGATGTGCCGAGGCAGCGCGCAAGGCTGATAGTTATAACGCCGCGGCTTATGTTAATCTTTCGGCTTGCGCTATCAAGAAAGGCGAATTAGACACGGCATGTGAATTATTGTTATGTGCGCTTGACAGTGATGCCAGTCACGTGCAGGCTCTCTATAACTTGGGTAAGAAAAGATGGTAAAACTATTTAGAACAAATGATTTTATGTTAAAGACATTTTTTCTAAAACACCGTTTGTGTTTCAGTTTATTAAACTAATTTATTTTTATCTTTCATATTGCATTATTAATTTGTTTGCCACTGAAAGTCCATATGATTTTGAGAAACTTAACCAAGGGTTTGATACTTAATAAGGATATTATAATTTAAGGATTGGTTTATAAGAAACAACATTTATACCAAGAGTCCCTTGACTGCTTCGAGAAGCTACGAAATATCGTACCACACGATCCGCAAACTCTCTATCAGATCGGACATCTCTATCAATTGGACAGCGACGTAGAACAGGCGGCCGAATGGTATATTGTCACTCTTATCGTTAAGTTCTCGTAATCCACACAGCGGATTTTGGTTAATCTTGAAAAAGATTAATAGACTGCTACACATCACCATCTTGATTTATTGTTACGCAGGTATAATCAGCTGTTGGGTATAGTTCCGTCTGACCCTGGAATACTACAAAAATTGGGTGAAATGTACGATAATCTAGGCGACAAGCAGCAGGCGTATCAGTATTACAGTGAAGTAAGAATTATATTTTATCAGTTATGCATTAGTGCAATCAAAAAATCTAACCAATCCTATGATCATCGTTAAATAATCGACTACTTTTTGTTTTAGTCTTACAGATTTTATCCTGCGAATTTTGAGGTAATCGATTGGCTCGGATCATATTTTATATCGATGCAGGTATATCTTTCATACATTTTTAAAATCAATTTTGTTTAATCCTATAGCAACAATGCATTAGCTATATTCAATTGCTTACTCCTAGAAGAAATTGTGTTTTCATGAAACCTTACCTTTTCGAGTTTTTTATGCCGAGATCCTTAAAATTGTCTGAAACACCGAAAAAAGTGGTTTCGAACAAATGTCCAGACATACTAGTATGTATGTGTGTATGAGTGTACAAGACTTCAAAAATTCGATTGTCTATTAACTCAAAAATCGTTCAAGCAATCGAATTAAAATTTGGCACAAATCTATGCAGACATTCAGAGTTTATGCCAGGTTACTTCAAATTGTTTAAAACTTCGAGAATTGAGGTCTAGAAAAAATGTTCGAACGTGTGTGTGTGCCTCTGTACAGCAATCGAGTTAAAATTTAGCACACAAGTTAAGCCTTTTTGTTTTTTTTAATCATTTTTGACAAAATGTATGCAGACATTCAAAGCTTATATCGCTTTGAACAAAAAAAAATCTGTGCTCTTTCTGGTTTTCGCACACTTTTAGCAATAGCGTTAAATCTATCTTCATAAATGGAGTAACGTAAAATACTTCAACGTTATTATTGAATATGGCCGAAATCTGAACAGAGGTTCGGATTTTACGGAATTTCGGAATTGCGGAATTTGTGAAAAATTTACGTTTTACTCTAATTTATGTCGAGTTTAACCACTTGAACTCAAAATTTCTGCAGCAGCGAACTATCATTTAGAGGTGTTAGAGATGAAGATTTGGTGAAGATCGGTAAAAAGGCTCTACTTTTATAGCAATTGCAATTTATCAAGTTTCAACCGTTTTTAATTTCGAAATATCGCACGAAACGAGCTCAATAACGTTCAAAAATATTTGGTGTCATATTTGGCGGAAATCGACGTAGGCCTTCGAATTTTATATTGGATTGAATTTTTATATTGCGATTGCCGTGGCTTGTAAGCATCTCGTAAATGCCTGAAGAAATTGATCTACAATTTGTCACACCAGTTATGTTGTACATTTTTGTTATTGGCTACGATTTTCTTAAAAATATATTGAAGCAATGAAATTTTCGAACACTTGGATTTAAAAAAAAAATTTTTTTGTCACTAAAAATTTGGTTAACGTCAGTTTCTACCATTTTTTAAAACAAAGGTGCAAGGTAGAACTTCGAACGCTGCTTCCCGATTCTTTTGGTTCATCGTTTACAAGGCTTGTTCTATGAGGAATCCAAAATTGGTCGACGGACTTTCTCACAGAGGAGGCTGCGTGAACGCCGCACCAAGACAACGAGGAAGAAACGCGAAAGATTGTACTTTGCATCCGTTTTTCTATTAAAACAGAATATTTTTTTCAATTAAATATATTTATCTTAATGAAATTAATTTTTCGTGTGTCGTAAGGTGGCTGAGAAAGCTTTGACGTATTTTGAAAAAGCCGTAGAGTTCGCACCGGATCAACCTCGATGGCGTCTTCTCGTTGCTGCTTGTTTAAGGCGAACGGGACAGTTTCACAAAGCTCTGGCCGAGTACCAGGACATACACAATAAATTTCCTGAGAATATCGAATGTCTTAAGTTTCTCATACGATTATGTAGCGATTTGGGCCTTAAAGAAGCTCAAATTTATGGTAACGAGTTAAAGAAGGCGGAGAGAGCGAAGGATCTGAGGGAACGTCAGGGGTCGGCCCAACCGGGAACGACAGGTGAAAACAGAGTTACAAGAAAATTAATTGAAGAAAAATTGTTAATATAAGTCGGTAATACTATAAAGAAATACTAAATCGCTAATACTAAATAGAAGTAATAATATAAACTGTATTACTCCATCATTAAACTATCTGACTAATTAGGATCGAGAAGAAGTAACAGCGGAACCTCGTCGCGAGGTGGTTCGGGTATGAGCATGCAGTCCGACAATCGTTCGAGTCCCGTGCTTGGACGGAAGGACAATCGCAGTACATTGAGTGGAGGAGGGGCTCGTATCAGTCGGCTTTCCACACTGGATAGCCCCGTATTTACTTCAGAGGCCGGTGTCCACACAGGCAAGTACACACTGTCGTAAAACCGACAGTTTCTCTCTCTCTCTCTATTTTCCCTCTCCCTCCCTGTCGGTGCTCATGACAACTAAAATGATTGGATGAATGCACACTATCACAGCATTCAACGTTGTCGTAATGAATTTTGCCATTTATCGCATGATTTATCTGTGTCATATTTGAGGCATTCTCTCTCAATTCAACCACTTTTACGTCAACTCTCTTCGATATTTTTTATAATAATTGGCCAAATTTTACTACTACGGACGAACGATCCGTTTCACTCCGTCAATTTTTTAAAATACAAATGTCACCTACGTCTGAAGATTTTATACATTTTACAGTGCAATAGAGATATCGTTTTTTGAAACAAAAAAATCCTTACTTTCTTCGTGGAAAAATCAAAGCTATCATTTCAATAACATTTTAGAACAATATAATTAAAAGCCGATATGAAAATGCATCTTTTATGCCGAGACATTTTTTTTCTCTGACCTATATTTTATCGAGGTATATTCACTTAAAAAAATGCAGCATATTCATCGTTTGGATATCAAAGTCTGAAAAAATTCGATTTTATTATCAAGTAGTCGTAATATCTGGTCAATTATGAAAAATATCTAAGGGCTGAAAAAAAGTGTCTGAAATGTCAGAGAAATAATTTGCCGCCGCCGTGTAAGAGAATCGATGAAGCCGGAATCAAACGACACACCCTCAGAACCTAAAGACCCTCTTGGACGAAGATTATTCTAAATAACTCAGAATCCATAGAGCAATCGAATGCCCCTTAGGCCCGGATTATTCCAAGTCCCCCTTAAAGCCCCCTCTAGGCGCGGATTACTCTGTCCCTATTGAAGTGCCCACTCCGGGACAAAAGGTTCAATGATAGGGACAGGGTAGGTTCAATGATAGATTGCGAGGGCGCGTAGTACCGAGCCATACGACGAGCTGGTACGAGTGGATAAAAACTGATTTTATCTGATTTTAGCTGATTTTATTTATAAAGGACTGATAAGGGCTGATAAAATAATTTGACATATATGTTTAATTACGAAAAGATTTGTTTATTCGTCCGTTCGTCCGGAGTTTATAGTGCCTTAGCACTATAAAGGCCTGGATTTGACCACTCGACCACTGCTGACCCGGCTGAGAAAAAACGAGGATTTTCTTTAGACACATCGAACTATTTTCGTATCAAGATGTCAAATTTATCTAGGAGAAATTTCCAACATCTGTAAAAGTTTATAATTTACGAAATTGTCGAAATATTAATTGGAATCTAATAAAGGATGGTGGTTGCTCAGTCGTAGTGATACTGACAACTTGTGAGTCGCACGGCGTACGGTTTGCTGGGCAAGCAGCGTGCGAGAAAGAGATATATGTCACGAAATCCCGGGTGTATATTGTCGTACATCTTGAACCTTTTTTTTTATGCAATTTTTTCCTAACTATGTAACAAAACATTTCGGCTTCGTAAAAATTCTTCCCACGAATGTAAAGAGTTATTTGGATTCATTTTTATTGAATTCTTAACCTTTTTAGTTTAGTTTTTTTAAGTCGCATAAAACGTCGTATGATCTTTTTTATCTCGTCTGTGTAAGAAAGAACAATTTCCACAATTGATTGTTCGACAACTATGCAGATGATTGAATTGAAATTTGACATAGAAACTTGATTCCATAGACGAGTATCCTTCATAAATTTGAGAAGCATAATTTCCATAGACGAATATCCTTCATAAATTGGAACTAACTCTTAACAATTTTGCGTAAGTAGCCACTCTTCTTAGGGTGACGTGGCATATTTATTGGCGTAAGAGAGATAGAAATACTTTTACGATCGCAAATTTCTCCGCCACGGTTGACCGGCCGGATAAAAAACGAGATAACTGAACGTCGTCCTACAGTTGTCGGCTTTTATAATCCAACAGATCAACCGTGACTAAGAAATTTAGATTACAGTTTTTGTTACCGACCACGTGGTTCCACGAAGGCAAATCTTACTCAATCGGTATCATATCTTTTCGATCAACTTCTATTAGGGTGCGTTGCGTTTTCAAAAAAATAAACAAACTTTAGCCGATAGCCTAATCTGCTACGCATCTGCTAAGCGTTTGCTCTTATCTCTGAAGTCTCATCACCGTAAAAAATGCACGGAAAGGTTTGCTACCAACCGAGTTGGCGTTTACGGGATTGCGAGGGAGTGAGATAGTGGGGTTTGACGTTAATTTTACAAAAATTATCTCAATTTTTCTCGAGAAAAACCTTGGTATACAATTTTACTTTGAGTGAAAAGTGTTTACTCGTTTTAGGAATATATCTTCAGATCAGCCTCGGCCTGAATTTTTTGAATCGACGGATGTGTTAAAAAAAAATATTCGTCTCTCCTCTGCGATGCAGTGTCTTGGATTCGACCACTCGACCAATGCTATGTCCAAGTATTTTCGATAGTCGCAAGTCCCCCGCGTTGGTCAGCGTTGAGCCCCTGTTGAACTCTGCGCAGTAAATTCCGAGAACATGGAAAAGTTGCACAAGTCAAAACCGCCGCATTGCAAAATGAGGCGACATAACGTCAGGCGAGATATATTTTCATAATATGTAGTGTCGACCAGGGGGTTAGCGTGCGAAGTCTGCAGGGGGGCGAGTCCCTCTAGCTCTATATATAGCTCTAACTCTGTATATATAAACTCTCTGTGTGTATAACTCTGTATATTATAAAAATATCTCGCAGCTGCCGCCGCCACCGTGTAGGCGAATAGACGCCTAGAGATACTTACTGACATTCACAAACACAATTTAAGTCCCCCGTAACGCCTCCTCCCCTCCAGCCACGAATAATTTTAAGTCCCCGTAACGTCCCCCCCCCCCTCCCTGCCCCTGCATGTCGCGGGACAGTTCAATGATAATGTAGGATGAGAGGTGTCAACGATAGGGACAGAGAGGTCTAATGTTATAGATAGCGAGGGTGCTTAGCGCCCAAGCTATCGACCAGTAGTATAACATATACACACATATAGCTCAGCTCTAAGCGATAATATCGCGCGATGACAGATATATGGCATTCAGTGTAAAGTGTAATATAACGCAGTTTCCCAATCTAAAAGAACGTAAGCAAGTCCTTGTAAGACCTTTTTTAATACATAGAAAAGCTCGTATAATCTCTCAGTCCACACACAACGTTGTAAATGTATCAAACTGATAACAACTTGTATTGTTCGCAAGTTTCTATGCACTATGCCGGTCCATTTTCCGAGTCACTTACTTTTAACAATTTTGTAAGAAAGTTTATAAAAATACTTGAAAATGTTCCAAAATATGTCTGCTTTGGTACGTGCGTCCGTGCGAGCGTGTGTGTGTGTTATAAACTACAAACATATAAAAACCTCTTTACCTTAAGAACGACTTGAGCTATCAACCTGAGATTAATCACATACGGCAAAGCAGATGCACTTTTTTATTTGATATGATTTACCATGAAATTAAAGCACACGTTTCAATGTTACGTCCATTATAGTTTAAAAAAAAATGTTTGAAAACTCTTACAGTCGTAAATCTTAAACTATCGAACTGAATAGCTCTTCATAATTGTTGTAACATTATAAGATGTTTGGTAGTGAATTTATTTGAAAATAATGAAGAAATAATGATTGTATACGATTCTTAATGTTCAAAACATTGACTCATTGTCACTCTATCTTATGTAAATTTTAATCGATTGAACTAAAATTTTCAACAGAAATTAACTAATGTGTTCAGCGGTGATAAATATTGAATTTGGGGAAAATCGGTAGAAGGGTAGGAATTTTATATAAAAATTTTGTTTTTAATTTGTAAACGCTACTGTTTCGAAAAAAAATTACGAATTGAATTAAAACTTCAGACGCGGACGTAATAATGTAATTTTAATATTGGCAGTTGTCGAGAGCTGCAAAAATGAAGCTTTTCACTAGTAAACTACTAGGGCAATTTGTGTCAAATTTGTTCCGCGATTTAGGCAGCAAGTTCGAATTATTGGCTACAATTTCTGCTATAATGTATTTAAGCATAAAACTTTCAGTACATTTTGAATTTTTTAATTTCTTCACCACTTAATTTTGTTGAATTTCAACTTCTACAAGTTTTTATACAAAACAAGAACTTAACGTAGAAGCTTGTGATAAGATTTCATATTATTTTCCACTTTTTACACAGCCTGCTTCATGAGTAAATCAATTTTCATTTACATACTTTCTCATAAAGGTGGCTTTATGAAAAGTGCTTGAAAGTGTTATCTCAGCTACAAAAACGAAGATATTGGCTTTAACCCGGCGTTATTCATAAAAATATTATAGAAAAGACGGCAGGAAACATTCGAGATATTACGAAAAGAATCGAAAATCTTTGATTGCTATAGCACAGATTTTCTTTGAAACGTGCGAAAATTTATTTCAAAACATCAATAATAATAGATGTTTTTCAGAAAATCATGTAGAGTACATGCAATCGAAGATTTTTTTACATATTTAGAGCAATTGGCAGAGAAAATAAGTTATTTTCAGAACAGTTAGGAATTTTTAGATTCTTAGGGAAAATTTGATTTTTTTATGAAACGTGCAAAAATATTGAAAACGGTAGAGAAATTTTTAGAGAAATTTCAGAGAAATGTTTTCATCGACGTGTCTATAAAATTGTGAAGAATTTTAATCAAAGAAAGATTCTAAAAGGCATTCGAGTATGTAGAGTTGGAAATATAAAATACCTTCTCCTTGACTGGCAGCAGAACCACGCATCTCTTGAATGTTGTAAATCTTCAGGACAGCACGGAATTTTCCTAACTTCCGAGCGATCGGAAAACTTGTGTTACGTAGTTTAGCTGGGTATAGATGGAGCTAAACTTGACTGCGTGCATCAGAGAATTATGTGTTTTACTCACGTTCGCACGCGATATTACCCCTAATGGATTGAATAGATGATAGATGCGCTCAACTGATTTGCGATCTATTCAGAGCCTCGATATTTCACTTTGCAACCCTCTATTACCACTCATTGGCGAAACATCGGGAATAGAATCGAATGCATTTACAATGGGACACAATACATGGCCATCTAACTAAATAGTGTATTCTCGTTATCGACCCGGAAAGGAATAATATTATTGCGTATCAATGACTAAAATATTTGTTGCAAAATTAGATGATTTTGTTATATTTTTGTAACTTGGTGTAAAATTGTACAATCCCTCAACGAATTTGTTGTGATTGAGGATTTATTTTTAAGACAGTATATGCTTTGAACGACATCATTACAATTTCCCAACCTTGTCATATATTCGGAAAATGAACATAAGTTCTATTCCAAATTTTTTTTTCTACATATTTTCGATTTTGTTAAAATTTGTTTTAAATCACACAAGATAATACGACTTCCTATTACAGATATAAACTATTCAGATCCGGTGGGACCTATGCCATTACGACCGATGACTTCCGCTGGCAAAAAAGACGATGATTTCGGAGACGAAGAACTCGGTGATGACCTCTTGCCTGTTTAATCATCAATCACACAGCAAATCTAAACACACAAGCATAAATGGAAATAAATATAGTTGTGGTTCGAATTTTTCAAAGATATTACATATAAAAATATATTTTGTAAGGAAAAAAATCAAATACTACTGCTTTTTCTCGTGAGTTTTTGTCATAAACTTTTACTGAAGTATACTTATATAAATTTCTCTGCAAAATGAAATACGAATTTGGATTTCCGTGCTTTTTATTATCCTCCAATCAGTAATAAATCTGACACATGGTTTCTCGTACTTTTATTCCACGTAAATCATTATTGTAACATATAAATGTATTGTTATTGCCTTAAAAATAAGTTTACTTATGAATAAGTTATACCTATGAAACGTTTCATAAGTAAATGGCCAAGAAAAACATCTCTTTTTCATATAACTATTTCGTTTGTCAACATTTTCAGAGGATTTATCTTTCACAATTATTTTGTATAAATAAACAGCTCTATTAGGGGATCCTTAACATTTGAATGGACGGTTCTTCCATATTTCCTACGTGTTTAAAGTCTTAAAAAATTATAGAGGGTACTGAAGAAGGAGACAGAATTAAATTGAGACATTCGGTGATAAAAATCATCTAGACGCACATTTTTATTAAAATTCGAAAAATTCAAAGCGTCGCAAAATCTAGACTCCTTGAGCGACATTCTCTAAATTCGACATCAAATCTATTACATTTTTCAAAAATTAATTTATTTTATTAAATCTAAACTGGTGTTTTAACCCTTTGCACTCCAGCCTAGTAGGGCATAGAGGCTTTAATGTCGCAAATACGGCGACAACGGAGTGCAAAGCGTTAACTAATGTAACCTGTAATAAAGAGCGCGGGCGTGGGTGTGTGTGTGCTCACTTGCGCGTCACAAGCTTCAAATCGCGATAACTTAAGAACACCTCTATCAATCGGACTAAAATTTGGCGTGTAAGTACACAAGTTACGAACCTTTATTTGTATAATGTAAGGAATAATTGATACACTGGTTCAGATTTTATTAGATTTGAAACTTTTCGTAAAATGCGGGATCGCGGTTTAGTTCGCTTAAATATTGCTCTTTCTGACAAAAACTTTCTGCAGTGATGGACCAATATAAAACAATATTTGGTATCAAATTTCATCAGCCATTCGTTGGGAGGTTTATATTACGTCGCGATATGAATTTTTAGATTTTTAAAAAGAATTAATGAAGAGACAATTTTTGACCCCGAATGCCATAGTTGATTCTCCTTCTCTGTTCTCTCCAACGTTCAAAGACTTTAAACTTAAGGTTGCAGAAAATATGGAAGAATATCCATTTTTTAAATGAAAATAAAGCTTTCTCCATGAGGAAACAAAATGAATAAAACTCGGCAAGTCCCTTGGTTGCGCATCGCTTGTGCCTCAGCCTATAATCTACTTGACATGGGCGATTGACCCCCCCAGGTCAAAGTCCGAGTTTGTACTGTTTCTCCCGGTGCGACGTCTAATCGAAAAGAGAATTTGCAGTTAGCTCGAGCCTGAATATCTCGGCTAGCGGCCTAGTGAGTAAAAAATCGGTCGGATACATTCCGATTGTACTACTCCCATTTCGCGTTGAGTAATTGATAAGCGTCTGAAAAAAGTCTCGGTGGCAAGTCGATTATATTGACTAAACTATACGTTTGACTGATGACTCTGAAGTACTAATTATATGTGTATTAAAAATTTCTGGATTTAATTACTCGCAAGCCCGTCGGTTGAACTGAGTGATCCTGGGTTTATTTTAAACCTCTTAAAAATTATATTTAGAATATTTTTAGAATGTGAAAATGACTTTTCAGTTTTAAAACAAAGCTAACAATGCTTGGTAATAATGGCGCCATAACTTTCGAACTTAGCGGCTGATAGAAATTGGTGAATGCTCATTATTAACTCCCGAAAACACGCAGTACAGTAAGACGGGAGTTGTGCGTATCATCGGTTTGACGTGAATTTTTGTTATCTTCGATCATGTAGGAAACGGTTTAATTTGCCTTGACAGAATTTCGTATATTGGTGCTGCGGATCACGACCTATGTCAAAACATCCTCAGTTTACATATATTTAAGATAGGGTATGAACGCGTGGAGATGACGGATGTTAAAAAAAGTTGTGAGTCACGTATTCTGCTTCCTCGTTGTTTGATATTATAATTTGGTTTAAATCGGCGAAGGGATTTAAAAGTTATGAATATTTTCATTTTTGACATTTTTGTCTAAAACATTTGTGCGTCATTATTTGGCCTTATACCTTGTCTTTGCATTTTTCTTATTTTTTTCTCTTATTATTTTTGTGTTACTATTTGAGTTATTATTTAGTGATACTATTTACGATTTATTTGGGATTATTATCCGAAATTGAATTACTGTTATCGCATTGTTACATTATACTCAGCCCCCCTCCCTTTTCAATTGTTGGTATTATTTTGACATTCCTCACTTTTTCTATTTTCGACTTTGTGTTATCTTTTTTTTGTTCTTTGGACTTTTATTAGCGAAATAACTAGATTTACTCTTTCTTTTTTTGAATATTTTTTTTTAATGTAATATTTGAATACACTAGCATTGTTCTTTAACAAAATTTCTGTGCCACTGTCTAAATTTTCTTTGTCGACCCGAACCCCTCCTTTAATTAAGAGCGTCGGTCAGAGCGGTCAGTCGACTTCTTTATCTGTAATAATAGTCGTATAAAATTTGAAAAATTGGCTTCGAGCACTTTTAACACCGAAATTTCTACTACATGTGAACAGAAAACTACTGATGAATCTGAAAACGTGCTGTCTACAACAAAACGTAGTGCAATCGTGAAAACTTAACCCCTTGCACTACGCTGAAATTCGGAACAAGCCGTGCCTAACTTCAGACGTTCTTGTTTAGCCCGAGATTAAGACCACGAGTACGGCTCGTGATATTCATGTTTGGACCGAAATATCAATTACGAGCCATACTCGTGATATTCACGGTTGACATGAAATTAAACAACGAGCCTGACTCGTGATATTCAAGTTTGGCTTAAAATTTTCATCACGAGTCAGACTCGTGAAAATAGTGCAAGGGGTTAATTAGTTTCGAGTCTTGACGATATGCCAAGTTTGCCAGACGACGAAGATACGACCGAAACCGAACGTACAGTGAAATCTTCATCATTGTCAATTTTAAACAATAAAGCAGTTATAGCTGCTTTAAATGAAAGTTTAATTTCATTAGGTGAATCACCGTAATGAAATGCAAACTACCTCAACGATCATACCCTGTGGAAAAGTTTTAAACAGTCAGCGACGTACTTTACAAAAAAAGCGTTCGGCGTAAATCTTACAAAACAAGAAAAAGAAGAAAATAAAAACAGAAGAAAAAAGAGAATAAAAACAATAACATTCTATGACAACAAAAAAAAAAAAACGTTGCGCGAGACAGATAAAAATAATTTTTAATTAAGTTTTTTGACGTTATTAACCAATTGGACGATTGCAGAAATTAAAATTCACAACAATACTTCTAAACATATGATTACTGTAGTAAAAGGAGTAAAAAAAAGGGATCTTATCAGGTGGAAATCCGAAGTGTGAAAAGTGATCGTTCGATCACGTTGACTTCGAACTTGCTGCAGTATGACATTTTTTTGCTACGAGTCATGGAAAAGAAACATGCGATGGAACTGGCGGAACGATTAAAAGATTAGCAGCAAGAGCTAGTCTTCAACGACTTGATCAAAGTAATGGTTGTAGTAGTTTATTCATTGTATGACTAATTCGGCCTCGTACATCCCTTTTTTACATATTACTTCTGACTAAAGACTTATCATTTTTTAATTTTACATCACAGTTTGTATCTTCACTTTAGGTTTTTTAGGTTCTTTTTATATTCATTTTAGTAACCACTACACTTTGGTCCATCGCTCTAAGCTTTCCTTAGACGTAACTAGCCATATTCCAGTTAATCCCCCTTTGTCTGTTGTCCCACCACACACACAGCACTGGAAGGGAATCGTCCACCATGAGCTACTTCCAGTTGGCCAGACGATTGATTCTCAACTCTACTGTGGACAACTAGAGAGACTACGCCAAGCAATTGAAAGAAAACGGCCCGAATTGATTAATAGGAAAGGTGTTGTCTGCCATCATGACAACGCCCGACCACACACTTCTTTGATGACCCGTCAAAAATTGCGAGAGCTTGGTTGGGAAGTTTTTATGCATCCACCGTATAGTCCAGATATAGCACCCTCTGACTATCACTTATTCCGATCTCTGTAGAACTTTCTCAATGGAATTAAGCTGCTTTCAAAAGAAGCCTCTGAAAACCACTTGATTCAGTTTTTCAACCAGAAACCACAGAAGTTCTTCACCGATGGCATCATGGCTCTACCCGAAAAATGGCGAAACATTGTCGATAATAATGGAGCATATTTGGTTTAAATGAATTCATTTTCACACTATAAGAAAACCAGTTGAATTTTACTAAAAAAAAACGCCCCGAACTTTTTCCCAGACCCAATATTATAGGTGATAAAATTTATCCATCATGATCACTCGGAGTCATGTTAACTGGGTTGATTGCAGTGTTCGAGTTTAGGTGAAATTGGTCCCAAGTGATCACCCAGAGTAAAAAAAAATCTATAGCTAGTAGCTGTAATGAACTGCCCAACTACCAATTAATTCATTTATTTGTATACTTTGTACCAGTATACATTTACTATTACTTTATTCGGCTATAATGGAGCATGTAGTAAACTGAAAAATTACTGATCACCACCTGTCAAGAATTGAAAAAGTGTAAGATTTTCCGATTCTCTTTAACCGCGTTGCATGTTTAATGTCTCATTAAGAGGCTTACCAGCTGGTAAATAATCATTGGAGTATACAATATTTGTATACTGCAATTATAATTAGGTCTCAGGCAATTGTACATATAATTTGTACAACTAGCCCCTTCGGGGTTACGGTCTCCTACACGCCATTTCCCTCCCTTCTCTTTCGTTTTCGCCATTACATATCTCGGGTTCGTGGTGCGGGAGCTATTAGCCACTGCCCGCCGGATGTAAACATTAGACTAACGGATACAGTCGTAAGTCATACGTCCTGTAACTAGAGAACGATGTAGTATGAGAGTACTCCTGTACTAGGGTCGAGATTACGTACCAATCACATTCGATCGTCGTCAAAGTGAGTTCGAGAACATGATATGTTTTGGTCTATCTTCGTATGTGAGAAGCTTATGGTTTCTCACTCTGATGCATTAGGATGTGTCAGCATACACCATGGTAATGGCAGAGTGATAACTCGAAGAACGCAACACATCGAACACGACCGGCATATAATTTTGATCTAGGACCACAAAAAATGTAGCCCGTTTCGGAGACAAGTAGTTAGTTCGATTATTCAGAAACATCAGTATTGAGTAAAATCAAATAAATTAGATTTAAAAAAAAATAATTTTCTTTTATGATATCCTTTTTCAAGTGAAGAGGAAGTTAAGTGACGAAATTACGTCTAGTCCATAAGACGAGCATTTATTAAAGACAGAAAATATAACGTTTTATGCCTGCATGTATATCACATACCTATGTGTTCTCATTCTCCATCGCCATTCATTAAATACTGGTAGTAAAATTCGAACTGTGTCCCGCAGATGTGCGTTAACGTGTAGTATAATGATATAAGATAATCATATATTAGCATAGATATAAAAAGATTTGGATGATTCTGCAAATAATTCAAAATATTCCTCCTAGAATTCTATAAAAAAAATAGAAAGGAATTTAAAAAATGAGAATCATATCAATTTTCGTTAGCGTGGTTTGTTAGGATGATTTCTTTTGGTTTTGTCATCCACCAAAAATAATGGTGACAAACAGTAAAAATAAAATTCTTCTAAAACACGGGAGAATGGCAGAAATATTTAGACGTCACTAGTTCACGAATTTAACTTGATGTACTTAACGAACTAAACTTAACACATACTGAACAAACTCAGCTTCATGTTCTTAACAAATTAAACTCAACGTACTTCACGAACTAAACTCTACGTACTTGGTGAACTTAAGGGGACCAAGTCACCTAAAAAAAGGCATAGCAAGTATTTTGAACGTTAAGATTAGTTCATTAAGTACATTAAGTTTAATATGTTAAGCCAGTTAGGTTTAGTTTGTTAAGAATAATTCATTCAGTACGTTAAGTGTATTTCATTAAGTAGCGACCTTTTAATATTTATTTTATGCTTTCACATTTCAGAAGAACTTTATTTTGATTATCTACTACGAAAGACATGCTGCCAATACTGGTAAGCATTTTCTTCATACATAATATTGTGTCTGAACTTGGGTGACCAGCTGAAAGACTCGGGAGACCAGTATTAGGTCCGGGATGGATTCCCGGGAGTCCAGGATGACGTCCAAGATGACATCCAGGATGGAGTCCAGGATGGACAATGTGATAAGATCAAATCCAGTGCAAATCCTGGACTCCATCCCTGACTTCATCCTGGACTCCATCCCGGACTGCATCCTGGACTATTTTTTTTCTGCGTGGGCAGTTCCACCGTTCAGCGGTCGAAGATAAGGTATCCATAATAGATGAATTCTGAGGCCACCAGAGAGATACGCTGAATATGAGAATATAGAACTCCTCCTAGCAGAAGGCCGCCTCTTCACATACAAACAGACAGGCAATCGAGAGCAAAGCGGCAACAAAATCGAAGATGGCGATAAATCAGGAATTGGAGTCGTTGAAACGAAGCAACATCTGAGGTCTGATCCATTCCGCCGAAAGCTCAGTAATGGATAATCGGTGAACCTACAAGTTGAAGCGAAATGCAAATGAGAATGCATAATGCCACAAAACTAGACTTATGGCTCGTGGATTTCGGAAGCAGCGACTAATTCGACTATCGTGAAACGTGTTGTCCACTTCAATTTGTGGACCACTATTCTAGCTCTGGCTGCTCAGCAGCACACGAATAATAAACAACTTGACGTAAAGATTGCTCTTCTTTACGGTAACATCGAAGAAGCTATATATATGAAGCAGTCAAAAGTTATTATTTCAACAAGCCTGAGAGGGTGTGTAAGCTCGATCGCAGTCTTTACGGACTGAATCTCGATTTCACAAGGTTTCTTTGCAACCAAGGTCTGAAAGCAACCAGCGCATATACGTGCATATTTACGAGTAACAAAAATGGGAATAGATTTATTCTAGCAACTTGCATCGACGACGGAATAATCTGAGCTGAGAATAAGAGATCCATCTATACAAGTCGACACATGGAAAACTTCATAAAGACTCACTGCAACGCCGTTAAAAGGATGTTGAAATGCTTAAAGGAAACCGCAAATTACGATTTACGATTTGAACCGAACAGAGAAACTACGTACACGAAAAAATATATATGGTATGCGATAATCAAATGTGGGGCAGAGATTATGCATATATGTCATATACACTTAAGACAATATTTGGCAGATTTTGAAATGTATAGTAGGATCTGACTGAAATATATAATATAATAAGGCTATCACCTCGCAATCTGTCATTGAACCTCCCCTGCCCTTTTTATTGAAATTCTCCCTTCCCCCGAAGCTATCATCAAACCCCCTGCTACGTGGCCAGACGAAGGGCTGCAAGGGAGACATGATCTGCGTCTGGAGGACCAATTGAAACTTAGATAAATTCAGACCTGGGAGTCCAAAGCTTCCATTCTCCAATTATAACAATAAATATCAGAGCACAATACAATACCCATCACTAGTGGTTGGCCATTTTGGACCATTACCGATTGAGCGGTGAGGATAAATGAGGTATAAACGTCGGCTCATGCAGAGGATCCATAGATCATCGATCTTCAAGTTATTATTAAGGGGAGGCGATACATCTATAGGGAATGCGAATGAGATAGAACTAGTATGACATTCACGAAACAGCACATATGTGTAAGCATTGAGATTTCGCCTCGCTTTAAAGTGATGTAGAAAAATCAGGCTTGGTATTAGATTAAGTTCTAAAAATGTTATATGTTCTTTATTGACCATCCAAGCGAGATATTAAATGACAAAGTCGACATATTTTAGACGGAGTTCACGGTGTCCATAAGACGAAACTAACATTTTCGTACTTTATGTCAAAAGTTCCTACATTTGCATGAAGAAAACCCGAAGAAAAGAAGGCTGAACGAAATATTTGTAGCTAAACCAACGTGGGAGTGAAGAATATTGTTTACTTAGCTACAGAGCAGTCGACTGTGCGCCACCCATTGCAAATATGTAGTCGAGGGGATGCTACTGAACCTTTATTTGAATGATTCGTTAGCCCTTTGGGCGTTCCATATTTCAGTTAATAATAACAATAGTTAAAGGGGGCGTTGCTGCTCGTGCACTTAGGCCATAGGTCTATTATGCACCCCTCTCCATTAACCCTACCCTTTTGCGATATCCAGCTATCTCTCACGAGGACTAGCAGTTCAGTCAAAGGAAGGGCGGCAACCTCTCTGGCCTCCAAAAAGTGTGCGCGTAGGTGTCTCAGTCCCTACCCAGCTGGGTTCGAAGAGTCATGTATCACATGAACGGGCGTTCCCTGATCCCCTTCACAAATCTTGCACATACTTGTCTCCTCGATATTCGGGGTGTGCATATACTTCCTAAGATTGCAGTGTCCCGTCAATATGCCCATCGCTAGACTTATGCCTTCTCTGCTCAACCTTATGAGTTGGTCTGTGATTTTCCTGTTCGGACCGTTGACGAACGCTTCCGTCTGAATAGGATTTGGTTTTGCACTTCTACTTATCCGGCTATATCTGCCTTTATTTAACAGCTTGCAATTCCAACTGCCGACTTCGGTCCCGGAAGTAGAGTTCCTGACCCCTGCTGGCCAGCTCGTCTGGTCTCTCGTTGTCGGCGATTCCTTTGTATTCTAGGTCCCGTACGATCCTGTTAAGGTCTGCTAGTTCCGGAAGTGCCTCCACGCAGTCCCTTACTAAGTGTGAGTTGGTCTTACGCCGCTCTAATGCCTTCAGTGCGGCTTGACTATCTGAACAGATGCAAAATTCCTTGCCTCTGTAACCCGCCGAGCGGTTCTCTAGCGAGCACGCCAGTATAGCTGTAATCTCCGCCTGGAAAATTGTACAAAAATTCCCCAGTGGGATGAATGTTTCCTTTTTTGAGCCACTAAGGCACACACTCCTTCCTCAGTTCTGGAGCCGTCCGTGTACCAAATCAGTTCCTGCTCTTCTAGCGGTCTTTCGGCTATAGTTTCGGCGGTCCAGTTGCTTCTTCCGGATATACGACATTGTAGGTGTTGTTGAATTGAAAACTAACTGAGCCCCGGCCTTACTTCATAAATGTTGTAGGGCTCGTCTCTTTAAGCGTCCTTACAATATTTGTGTGGCTCTGTTTTGTCAGCTCTCCCTGCCATTGAGCCATACCCATCAGTGTGTAGGCTGTCATTGCTGCTGTACTCTGTATCACCGTTTAGAGTGGCGTCCAGTTCGTAAGGGTCTCCAGTTCTGGGAGCGTCATCATGGTACTCGTATTGTCACTACATGTCAAGTCGCCCCACAAGGTCTTCGCGTGGCGCACACGGGGCCGCAGGCCTTGTCTCACATCTTTTGCATATGCAGCTCCTAATTAAGCTTAGCATCTAGAATAACTCCTCGGTGCTCCACTCTTCGAACTTCCGTTTGCGGATGAAGCGGACAATTTCGGTTTTCTGCAATACCGCCTGACCAGATAAATTGCCCTTTGCGTCACGTATGATATTGTGTTAACATCTTCCGCCCATGTCACTACTGCTAAGTTATCCGCGGAACCTTGTATATATATATCCGCTCTGTCCACCTGGATTAGTAGCTCAACAACCACCATGCACTACAGGAGTGGCGAAAGCATGTCTTCTCGGGCAAAGACCCTGGACAAGCGAGCTTTTCCGAGGAGTGCGCACCGACGCCTAGCAACGAGGTTCGCGAGCAGAGAGGAAGGCAGTTAGCAACGACGGGAGCTACGGTTAGGAACAAAGGCGAGACAGCCATTTTGTTATATTCAAGACGACGTATCAAAGCGATGGACAGGCTTATAAAGGAGAATAATTACTTGCCATAAACTTACCTTTTATAATACATACTAGAACTTCGTTATCATGGAATAAATATTATTGGATTCCTTCAAAGCTACCGCCAGTGTTACATTACTTTCCCTCTACCCACCTCGCATATCGGCCGCCATGTGACCTCCGCGCCAGCGATTATTGATATAAATTAACATACCTACCGGCAACATAAAGGATCTAGTTGCACGGATTTAGTTGCACCGCATGCAACTTAAAGGATCGGCCAAAGTTTAGTTTCGACTACGAGCATCTACATTAACGACGTGGGAAAAGTTTAGAAAACCTTTTTTTAGAACCTACGTGATGCACGAGAGCCGGCCCAAAAAATGGAAAAATGGTGAATGGAATGCTATGTGGCAACGAGTCAATAAACAAATATTTCCACGTAAAAGCACACCTGCGCTCACCTGGATCTCAATTTGAATCCACGAGATACTTGCACCAAAGCAATATGGACACACCGAAACCGGCAGTGCAGCGCAGCTACCCGGAAACCACGAAGAACAATGAAACGCAGTACAATGCATTGATGTAGTGTGCAGGGAAAAGATTCACACGCTGCTGGTACTGAACATGGATGAGATGTGCTGGATGGGCAAACACTGATATGTATCGCGAAGCACGATCAAGGAGATACCAGTGATAAACAACAAGACACGCCAAAACGAATCACACGTAAACATTTGAATATAGGCCTCGGACAAAAGCCACGTGTGATACATGAACTGGTAAACCTAGTAAACGACCATCGCGGCTATGTGCTATGAACTTATCGGAGATAGGCAAGGCACGCCACCTGGAAATGGACATCGCCGAGAAACAAGGAAGCCGGCCGATACAGACCAAACCGTAGCGTGCCACTCCACATGAGCGAGCAGCAATGCACCGGATCATACAAGAATGGCGGAACGCAGATATCATGCAGGAGTACGAATCCCCGTATGCGAGCCCTGTGCTTCGAGTAAGGAAAAAAATGGCCAATCCAGATTAGTAGCAGATTTTTGAACACTAAATGCACAAACAGAATGGATGCATTTCCCCTTACCCAACATGGATGATCACCTCGCGCAGGTGCGTGGTGCCACGATACTTGGCCTCATAAAGGAACCTTCTGGAGAGTTATGCACAAGGCAGTGGGACCGCTTAGGGATTAGGTAGTTTTATATTACCTAGATGACGATTTAATACCCAGAAGAGATTGGAATTACATGCGATCGAGGAGCGCGCAAGTGTTGATAGCCCTGACAGACGCAGGCCTGACGCTTACCCTAGAAAAGTGTTAGTTTCTATACAAAGAAATTACTTACCTAGGATTCAAAATTGGCGGCGATGAAACAGGAACCTGAAAATCAGGTCAATAATTGAATATCCCACACCAACGAGCCTGGCTTAAGTCCAATTATTTCTCGGTATGGCAGGGTTCTTTCGATGCTTCATTCCACGTTTCGCCCAACACCCTTGTTTGAATTGCTAAAGAAGGGTCAGGAATTCCTCTGCAGGAAGGTTGCTCAAGACGCGTTCCAATTTTTAAAACATGCTTTAACCAACAAACCAGTGTTACAGGCCTTCGACGCAAACAAACAAACAGAGCTATATACAAACGCAAGTGCTGCAGGTCTAGGAGCGGTGCTAATACAACGAGACCAGAAGAACCTGTAGAAGCTGGTGTACACAATCAGCCGGCGGACCAGGTCAATAGACAGGAATTACTATTCCAACAAGCTTGAATTGCTCGCCATCGTATGGGCCGTCACTCAACTGCGACCCATGATCTCCAACTTGGCATTTACGATCGTTACGGACTACCGGGATTGTTGTACATGTGCACCAAAAGGAATCTAAGCCCGCAATTGATTAGCTGGACTGACATACTCAGTGAGTACACGTTTGAAATAACCCACAGAGCTGGATAATGGCTGAAGTATGTGGATGCGTAAAGCCAAACACCGGCCGACGAATCAGACGACTATCGTACTCACGAATGGGAATTAGGCGTCTATCATGTCACGACCGCTGGCGACGAAGTCGGCATGTACTAAGCCAACGATGAGGTCTTAAAACGTAAACGTAAATTTCTGGAGCAGGAGTTCAACCAAAGTGATCCAAGTCAATCCAGTGAAATCAATGAAAACGAATTACATGACGGTATTGTATACAAAAACAGCTATGGCACATTACTATTTTCAGCACCGCAATCGATGCAAAAGTCGTTCGACGTGCGCTTTCAGGGTCAACAGGGTGACCCAAGCATAGAGTGAGAGCAGACGCAAAGTTAACCTCGCAATTCCACGTCCCCGGGAGTCGCAAGTATCTACGAGAACACATTAACGCCTATTTACTAAATCCAAAACGGGAGCGCAAATAGGACAACAACATCCTATACATCCTATACAACATCCTATAGAGAAAGGCCATTTGCCGTCAACTACTCGGACCATGTAGGCTCATTCGTCACGTCAACAAAGGAATGAAATACGTACAAGTGATAATAGATAATCTCATGAAATATGTGTACTTGCACGCAGTTAAAGACACCAGAGCTGAACCATTTCTCAAGGCGCTCCAGCAGCAAGTAATAGACCACGGAGATCGACGAAAATTAATCACGGATCGAAGAACCTGCTACACGTCTAAGCGCTTTGCCGAATGGTACGCGCAGCAGGGAGTACGCCATACACTCAATTCACCTCGACATCCGCAAGCAAACGGGCAGGTACAAACAGTTAATTATATTCTTGTCCCGATCCTACAATGGAACCTTGGTGACGAGGATGGACGTGACTAGGATTAACATCTTCCTACCGTCCAGGATTTAAACGAAGCCGGGAATGCCACTACGCAGATGTCGGCCTTCAAGGCTTTGTATGGCCAATAACCGAGGCGCAACGAAGGACCGATGTGAACACTCACGGAGGGTAGTTACACCTGCGAACCACCGGACGAACTGCTATTCAAACTTCGAAAACAAATCGTCCAGCAGCAGGAAAATTGGAAACTAATATATGACGAGAACCGAACCACCGGCGCGATTTATCACCCGGGGGATATCGTATTCATGAAGACATTCGTACCTGCAACCGGAGAGTCCACGAAATTAAAGTGATAATAGAGAGGGCCACTGGCCACATTCGGGCAACGTGCACCGGATACATATCACGTGACCGAAGAAAAAGGCTGATGACAGTATGCACCCGTGGCCCATACTTCTCAATTTAAATTGTGGATACCATATGCAGAAGACGATGCTCGAACGTCAGCACCTGACTCAGATACGAGCAACGCTGAGTCTAGGAGAAGAGATTGGATCATCGAGCAAGCGAGCGACGATTCGCCCGACCCACGGCCAACCGAAAACCCGCCACAGAGTCTAATCGGGCAATGATACTCGAGATACTCGAAAAGACGAGCGCCGCCACCCCTCGAACAACCACACACTCAGGCGAAAGCCCGACACGCAAGCTTCTCTGAGAGGAACGCACCGACGCCTAGCAACGAGCTTCACAAGCGGAGAGAAAAGCAGTTAGGAACGAGGGGAGCTACGGTGAGGACGTTCCACTGCTAACTTCTCAGAACGCGCAACTACGCCACCAACAGCGGTTGTTAATATAAATTCACATCCTACTGCTATGCAGCATATGTTCCGTGCATCTTCTAGTCTTTATACCAGCCTGTGCAATGCAGTTTCAGCTTATTTGATCACGAACCCTGACCGGGGTGACAATCCAGTCTATATTCTCGTGTCTTACACCGAGGATATGGCTAGTCCATCCAGTCGTCGGTCAGGACATAGCCGGGGAAATTCTTCCCAAGCATGACCTGTAATTACTCCCTCCAGGAATCGTTAAACCCACCTGTCGGCGTCCTTCGTGAGCTGCGTGTGCACATGGGGTGCCTCTGGAGGACGCGTTGTACCCTTGCTGCTTTTGGAACGATCTCAATTAATCACGATTCTTTCTTGGAAATTCTGATGGCATCCTTATATGCCCTCTGGTCTCTTTGTGGTTCTCCCAGTCACCGGGGTTCCTGTTGCACTTCCGACATTCCATGATTTCCTAGCGGCCGCCCGCAGTTTTTGCAGTAGATGGTTCTGCCAGGGTGTTTTATCTCTTCACGCTGGTTTTGGCGTATATTTGATCTCGTAGGATTGTATAGCAGAGTCTCTCAGTATCTCTACTACGAGCTCTATCTCCCCTCTCTATCGCACCGATTCGAAAATCGCGTTATTCTTCCCCGCAATTCCTCCACAAGCGACGGCCGGTCCGTCGTTCTCGAATTCCTCATAGGGCCTCTTACTCTCCTTACTGCCATCTAGGCGTATTGATATCGTATCAGTGCAATATCAATCTACTCTGTAGCAATACGTCTGCCGAGCACAGCTGTTGCAGCGGACACTTTATGCAGGTTTATCTGTGAGAACCGAATAGTTCTTACCATCTTGGGCTGTGCTCTCCTCCGTATCCATATGTATTTTCTGTACCTTGCCGGGGTGTGCATCCAGTAGCCTAAAGCTGGCCCTGCCCAACCCCAGATACGGTTTCATCCCATGAGCCTGGAATACCGATATGGCTCGGTCCTCCTCTCCCAACAAGAAGTGCAGTCCCTTGCTAGATGCTTCCTCATGTCGGTCGTCAGTGATCCACCTTGCCATTGCCAGGTCCAGGTTTTGCTTTTTCAGACTCCTCAGAGCTGTGGCTGTATATCTCTATCGATACCCCAGGTAACCAGATCATGACTCTGGCGTATTTTAGGAGTGCCGCAGTCTTCATCACCTCGAGGTTTGCGCAGGTGTTTACCTGGTCCCGGAGTTATACTGATATCTCGAGTCTGCACAAACCACTTTCAGAGCAACTCTATACCTGTAGGTCTCCTTGAAGCGTGCCGTGAATTCTCCTACGGAGAACGCTCCGCTACCTCTATCAGACCCTCCTATATCAGGGCTGATTCCTTTGATTATGTCGGTCTTTAGCCCCGAATGCACGATGGCCGGCTTAGGCACGCTGCTGGCCGCCGCAGCGTAGGAGCGTTTCACCGCCCCAGTTTTTTGACCTCACTACGGGCGCTCGGTGATATCTACTTCGACTCTCGCTGCCGCTTTCTATACCGCTCTCTCCTCTCGGATGGCGTATACATCCTCACGCCTTTCTACACCTCCCCCGGCTACACGTACTACCCGAGGGTTTTTCTGCCCCAGCTATGGATGCAGCTGCCGCTATGACTGTAGATGCAGCTGTGGCTTAATCTTTCTTTGCCTTCTTGAACTTGCATCTGGCGGCTTCGCTAAAGCGCGGGCGTCGCAGCGCTGTTTTGTTAATATCCCTAGCAAGCTCAGCAATATTGCTTCCCCCAGCACCGCTAGTGTTATCCGGGATCGTTTCCCAGCTGTCAACAGTAGCAAGGGAGACCTCCTGCCAGACAACATCATGATCCCTCGGAGGGCTCCGTTTGTTCGTCCGGTCTCCTTTTATTCCAAGTTATCTCGTCTATTGCGTTTTATTTTTTCAGTCATTGTTCATGTTAGTTCCACGAGTATGTAGGGAAATAATTGTCCGCCTCGGTGCGCTGTCGGCAGCGCCCCGATTGCTGGAGTAAGGTCTAGATACTCTGGAATTTGACCTGGCGTTCTAAAAGTACCCTTTGTGACACTATTCTCCAGTGCCATTCAGCCCTCGGTACGGTAGCTCACGTCTTGGCTTGGGTTGGTTACTGCATGGAGACATGGCTGCCCCTTGAACGATGGAATCACAATCTACCCTACGTTGACGGACTGGTTGTTTGTCTGATCTCTATCTTCTAGCCTGTACGCCATGGGTAACCCTATCAGGAAGCAGTTGGTCCGTACCTCGCCGGCATAGCTCTTCAGGCCCGTGAGACACACAAGTTCCTCAACCAGCGCCAAATTCATGCAGTCCCCAGGCAGAGATATACCAGCTCTACAAGTATAAAATGCGGATTTTTTTTCTAAAAAAACATGTTAAATTCGGAAGAATGATAAAAAGTGCTGTATTCAAAATATACTCCATCGCTTGTTATACATTTTTCCCATCTTTCAGGCAATTTGTGAATACCACGCCAGTAAAAATCTTTCCCTTTTGCTGCGAACCATTCATCAAGCCATTTTTTCACATCTTCGTACGAACCAAAGCGTTGCTCAGCAAGTGCGTGACCCATCAATGCAAACAAGTGGTAATCGGAAGGAGTCAAGTCTGATGAGTAAACCGCATGGGTTAGTACTACCCAGATGAGTGCTTCCAGGGTGTCGCGAACCGGTTTTGTCGTATGTGATAGAGCATTGTCATGAAGAAAAATGACTTTGTGTTGCCTTTTTCGGTATTCTGGCCTTTTTTCAAGCAGTGAACGGTTCAAATCGGTCAATTGTTGCTGGTAACGTTGAGTATTAACCGTATCCCCAGGTTTAAAGAGCTCATGATAGACCACGCCCCTCTGGTCTAAACAAACACAGAGCGTCGTCTTTCTGCCAAAGCGATTCGGTCTTGCAGTCGATGTGGATGGTGCGCCTGGGTCTACCCATGATTTTTTATGATTGGGATTCTCAAAATAAATTCACTTTTCATCCCCTGTAACTATACGATGCAAACACGACTTCCTTTTGTACCGAGCGAGCAAAATGTCACATGTGTTTTTGCGCTTTTCTATTTGCCTGTCGTTCAACTGATGTGGTACCCATCTACCGGTCTTCTGAACCTTTCCCATCTCTCGTAGCCGATTGGAAACAGCTTGCTGACTAACGCCAAATTGCTCGGCGAGTTGTTTTTGTGTTTGCGAATCATCTTCGTCCAACAATGCTTGCAATTCCACATCTTCGTATATTTTGGCGGCTTTCCACGTTCCTTGTCTGCAACATCGAAGTCACCTTTTTTGAAATGCTGAAACCATCGTTCACACGTATCTTGCGATGGAGCATATTCACCATAAGCTTCTCGAAGTAATCGGTATGATTCAGCAGCAGTTTTCTTCAAATAAAAACAAAAAATTAATGCTGTCCGCTAATGCTCTTTGTTTGGTATAAATCTCGACATATTGTACACAACAACACAACATTATGCATACTGTTGGAAAATCAGCTGACGCACGGTGATCGATATTCGCCGTGCGTCGACCTGTTGCTGCTGGGTAGTGTGCTGCGGTTGGCTATCACGAAGGTAGCTGAGGTAGTGCCTCGCAGGCATGCTGCTTAAGCGAAAGGCTGTCTCTCTCGCTTGACTTCAGCTTCGCACCACGACTGTCTCTCTCGCTTGACTTCAGCGTCGCACAACGACGCTTTTGTAAAGCACAGCCATCTTGAGAATTTTTGACACTTCTGTGAAAATCCGCTGGCACGACACAATCTTCTGCTCTCACCTCGGACAATTTCATCGACTTCACCGGATCTACTCATCGTATTCGTGCTCAACAGGACTCAAAACACGGTAAGAGTGCATCGTTACAATTTATTTAAACTCAATGACGGTGAGGTGTGGAAATCTCAATAGTGCATCCTCATAAGTCTCACACTGTGCTCTATGTGCTCTCACTTAATGAAGACCAGGGTTTATCTACCTACGGCACGCATCTCGGCTCATCTCGACGTAAGACTCTGCGGATATTCCTCGCAGTCTCACCTCATCGGCTGATCCTGGTACTCATCAGCCAAGCAGTTTGGTAAAGTAGCGCTTTGCGAAGTATCTTCGTTCCTTTTTATCATTTCTGTGTCACGTTATCATCCTTGCGCACCATGTCTAAGCGTAACCTGCCAGACAACGGGACCCTAGCGATGAGCGGTCATTGCAAGTGCCAGATGGAGCGGCACCGGGTGCTCTCACAAAATGAACGAGTTCCACCAGCTCACCTCGTCGGACGACGATCCGACAGCTCAACGAACTCTAGCACTCACAACGGAGCCCGCCAGCCTAGCTCCGCAGTATTAACGCTATACGTTGATCGGCTCGTCGCAGCACTAGATCTGCATCGTGTACAGCTCTGCGGAGATTTATTTTGCTTATTTCTCTAATTTCGCATTAACAGTGCTCAAACGTGTATCACCTATTTGCAAAGATGTTGAGTTTGCACATATTAATTAGTGCACTCTGTCGTAGTATCATGGCACACAACGCCAACGAGCTCAGATCGGTGACGGAGTCGAGTGGGCTTCTGGTAAGAAGCTGCTGGTTTCACCACCTACCATCGATGCACCACCTACGCAATGAAGTCCTCGCTCACCAGTGAGTCGTCCACCAACCAGGTTTGGACTGCCGCTCATTGTTCTCACCGACAGTGTATTTCACGCCTGTCGTACTCTTGAATCGTCTCCTCGTGTAACATGATCGTTACGCCACATTCAGTATTTATTTGTTATTTTTATTTCTCTCAATTTATGATCAACGCAATCTTCCGCGCGAATGTCAATTTTAGTTTTTTGTTTTTCGATTTTACAAAACATCGTAATAACCAGTAATTGAAATTATTCAGTGGCACGGTGTAATTCGCTAGGATCAATACGACGAATCATCATATAGCTTTCGGAATGAAAAGTTTAAGACACGAACACGAAGACAAAATAAGGTGTTAGTCCAGTCGTTCACTTATCGGTTCAACTCACAAACACATGCTCAACGCCACTAGCAACTCATCAGGCATGTCTTCTCATCCATTTCAATCATGGGGATTGGTGTAAGACACTCATCGCAGACACGTGGGTCAGTTCAACTTATCATGTGCCCAACTCACACCAAGGAGAAAGTCACGGTACTGGCTCACTCATACTCAACACATTCACAACTTATTTCCCATCATTTGAGTCACCAGCTCGGACATGGTCTCACATAGTGAAACTGAAGCTGGCTGATCCGGACTTTCTCATACCACGGTCGATTAACATTATAATTGGAGCAGATATTTATGGACAGGTTATCAAGCCTAACGTCATCAAGGGCACTCCATCATCGCCTATCACACAATTATCAATATTTGGATGGCTTATCACTGGACCAATCAACTCATGCCAACCTGAAGCACTCACTGTTCATCATGCTGCCGTGCAGCACGATGATCGGGCATTACAAGAGATGCTCACAAAAGTCTGGGTACAAGAAGAGCCACCAAAGAACAAGATCGAGCAGGCTTGCGAGGATCATTTTCGCAAAACGCATCAGCGTGATACTATTGGCCGGTATATTGTTCGGCTTCCTCTCACTTCTTCGCCTGCAAATCTGGGAAACTCATACTCAAAAGTACATCGGTGTCTGCAACACATTATACGGAAAATCTCAAAGGATGCTGAATACGGTCAGCTCACAATTCATGGACGAATATGAACAACTTGGTCACATGGTGAAAACTTCATCATCATCTGCAAGAGAAACACAATATTATCTGCCTCACCACGGTGTTCTTAGGCCAGACAGAGTCACCACTAAATTACGTGTAGTATTTAATGGCTCTAGCTCCACATCATGTGGAAAATCTCTCAATGGCATCATGCACACTGGCCCTAATCTGTTGCTCAATATTTCGGACGTACTCATTTGAATCCGTCATCACAGACACATCTTTGCCACTGACGTTACAAAAATGTATCGACAAATTCGGATACATCAAGAAGACTGGAATCTTCAACGAATTTTATGGAAGGATGCTTAACCCCACCCAGTGCCATATCACTTAACAACTGTGACATATGGTACAAAGGCTGCTCCTTTTTTGGCAGTCAGAACACTCATGCAGCTCACCGAAGAGGAAGGTCATCGTTTTCCACTTGCTGTGCCAGCTATCACCTTTAGCAGTTACGTGGATGACATCTTCGGAGGGGCGGATTCTTCTCATCAACTTATTGAAATTGCTCAACAACTCAAGAACTTGTGCATGGCGGGCGGGTTTCCACTCGCGAAGTGGCACTCGTCGGACCTCAAGGCCCTTGCTAGTATCTCATCATCACGGTCAAACTCAGCTATGTCAAAGGACGACTGCGAGACAAAAATTCTTGGTTTGACTTAGCTTTCTCATGAGGAGAAGTTCACATGTTTATCTCGGTTCAACTCAACTCAGGAAATTTTCACAAAACGCCTCGTTCTTTCCGAGGTGGCTCAACTCTTTGATCCGCTTGGTTTCGTCTCCCCGGTTGTGATCAGAGCCAAAATACTTTTACAAGAGCTTTTGGCTTCACAAGCTCAACTGGGATGATTTACTGCCATCGCAGGTCTCAACACGGTGGATTGCAATCAGAGAAGATCTCACTTATCCGGCCGAAATCTTAATTCTTCGGTGGTTCAACACATGGAGCAACTCAACAGTGGAATTGCATGGCTTCTCTGATGCATCTTAACTAGCCATCGCTGCAGTGATTTACATCACTGTTAACTCATCATCCACAGGGAAGATGGCTTCACTTGTCTGCTCAAAAATCCGGGTGGCACCGCTCAAGAAGCTCACCATACCACGGCTTGAACTGACAGCTGCACTGTCACTTGCAAAATTGCTTGCATTCGTTCAAGCCACCTCAAGGTCGAAATCTCATCAACTCACCTGTGGACGGACTCGTCGGTAACTCTCACATGGATCAAAGTTCATCCAGCTCTATGGAAAGACTATGTCCGAAACAGAGTAGCTCAAATTCAGGAACTCACTCCCAATGCTCAATGGCGTCACGTGTCTAGCACAAGCAATCCAGCTGATTGTGCTTCACGGGGTATCTCAACATCTCAATTAGCTTCTCATTAGCTTGGGTGGTCAGGTCCACCATGAATGGTGAAACCTGTTGAATTTTAGCCAACAATATCAACTGATCATGAAGATTTGAGCATTATGGAAGTCCGACCGGGGGTAGCTCTCCTCGCTGCAACTCTGACGCCTGAGTACCATTGGAATCTCATTCATCGGTGCTCATCACTCACAAATCTGTGTCATCTCACTTCATTTTGTGTCATGGTAGTGGTCAGAATGAGGAGGAGGTTAGAATCGGCAGGAACAGCTCCACTCACAGCAAAAGAGATGGCTGCAGCAAACGTCTTTTGGACGCAAGCAACACAAGCCGTGTTTTTTAAACACGAATTGCAAGCGCTGCAGTCAAGCTCTTTTCTTCCATCCTCTCACCCCTTCAGTCGACTAACAGCTTTCATCGACCAGGAGGGTGTACTCAAAGTAGGAGGTCGTCTTGGTCAATCAGCACTCACATATGAAGAAAGACATTCTGCCATTCTACCTCGTCACTCTCGACTCTCAACTCTCATTGTCGATCAAGCTCTTCTGCGGATTCTTCACGGAGGCACTCAGCTCACATTAGCTCAAATACGGCTAACTCATTAAATCGCCGGCGGAAGAGCTCCTGTGAGAACTCATATTTTACATTGCATTGTGTGTGCTCGGCAGAGAGGAATTCGGGCTCAACAATTGATCGGTCAGCTCCCTCTGTCACGAGTCACACCAACGCGCGCATTTACTCACACAGGAGTTAACTACGCCGGCCCTCTCTCACTCAAAACTTGGAAGGGGCGAGAAAACAAAACACACAAAGACTGGATCTGCGTCTTTGTTCAGTTGTTCAGGAAAGCCTCTCAAGAGCATCATATCATCGCATCTTCACTCGCAAACCACCAAATTGCTTGTAAGTTTAATCCCTCTGCTGCTCCACACATGAGTAGCAAATGGGAAGCCGCAGTAAAATCTGTGAAATTCTATCTGCGATGAACAGTGGGCGATACAGCACTCACATTTGAGGAGCTCACCACACTGCTGGCTCAAATCGAGGCCATACTCAACTCACGGCCTCTGGAACCACTCAGCAATGATCCTGATGAATCATCAGCTCTCACACCTAGACATTTTCTCATCGGTGAAGCACTCACAACTATCCCAGAGCCAACTCTAGAGGATTTAGCGATCTCACGACTCTCAAGATGGCAATTATTGCAGCAGACGGTGCAACAATTTTGGCGTCAATGGTCTGCTCATTACTTACAACGGCAGCAGTCAATCTCAAAGTGGCATCACCCTAACAACATCATCAAAATCGGCTCGTTGGTTCTGCTCACGGATGAACGCTTTCCCCCGTGCAAGTGGCCACTCGCACGGGTCACAGCGTTGCATCCAGGCAAAGATGGCTTTACCAGGGTGGTGTCATTCCGAACTGCTATCACTATTCTCACCAGGCCAATCTCAAAATTAGCTGTCTTGCCCGTCTCATCCAACGCATAACATCAGGAAAATTAATCATCAACCCCGTTGCTGATGGCGGGCCGAAATGTTGGAAAATCAGCTGACGCACGGCGATCGATATTCGCCGTGCGTCGACCTGTTGCTGCTGGGTAGTGTGCTACGCTCGGCTATCACGAAGGTAGCCGAGGCAGTGCCTCGCAGACATGCTGCTTAACCGAGAGGCTGTCTCTCTCACTTGACTTCAGCTTCGCACAACGACGCTTTTGTAAAGCATAGCCATCTTGAGAATTTTTGACAATTCTGTGAAAACCCGCTGGCACGACACAATTCTCTGCTCTCACATCGGACAATTTCATCGACTTCACCAGATCTACTCATCGTATTCGTGCTCAACAGGACTCAAAACACGGTAAAAGTGCATCGTTACAATGTATCTAAATTCAATGACGGTGAGGTGTGGAAATCTCATTAATACATCCTCATAAATCTTACACCGTGGCGTGCTCTGCAGCGCTGGCTGCACCACGTTCACCTCACAAATGTCAGCACACAATTAATATAATTGTGTGCTTCTCACCAAACATCAAATCAAAATTCACTTTCAATTTATTCGTACAATTTTTTAATGTATTTTTTGTGTAGTGTAAAAGTCGACTGTAGAATAAACCACCTACATCTTTTAGTCTGGTTATTTCTCACCTGCCTTGAGTGCAAATTCATTCTTTTTCAATATCTTTCAGGTCGAATTTCAACAACACCACAGGAATTCTCAACACACACAATTTTCCAATTTATCACTCGCGCGCGTCTGACACTTGTTGATGATACAACAAAATGGCGCAGTGTCAAACCTTTATAGCACAAACTGCATTCGTGCGCCATCTGTTGTCTAAAGTCCGCATTTCATACTTGTACACCTGATATTTCAGTTACGAGTACTTTGATGTTCATTTCGAATGACGTATCGTCGTACGAATCTTTGTACTTACCAGGATAAAATAACTTATTTTACGTGAATCCTAATCGCTAGTGGGATAACGGATCACCCCGCATAGATTTTAATGTCCGTTTTCTAACATACTACAATAAAACTAGTCAGATGGATATTTACGTTAGACAGTAAGACAAAGAATTAAGTTTATACAACTACCCTTAACTATAATGACGCTTCGGAAAAATTTATGTAAGCAATGCAGTGTTCGTGAAAAATGAAAAATTCCATCGATTAATAAATTTCGCTAGAGTCGTGTGCCATACTCCACCCTAATCGTGTAGGATTAAATAGTAAAGATGTGTAATAACAGTAACCAGTTAAAATAGAGGGGCCTTTTGTTAAACATGTAGCGTAATCTATGGGAACGCGCACTGTTGTCTCTCTCGGGCCTCCTTTGACAATTAACACTATTTTACGCGCGACGAATGCATCGCGTTTACACTCGAGACACCTTTTTCGAATCTCGAGTAACGCTTTAACAGGTTTTGAATTCATTGAGCTTACCGAGAATGAGTTTCCACACAGCCTCGCGACGATCATACGTATCTTGTATTTCACTGAAATTATGCTTATTTATACTCGCAATGTGCAATTCATAATTACAATATTAAACAGCAAATAAAGCATGAATGGTTATGGCATTGTTTATTTAAAAATTGAAAAAGGATACGTTTTGTACATTATTTTACGGAAATCTAACAGGAAATAGAATGCCCCAATCACTGTGAAATGTTCGAAAAACCGAAAGAATTTTTTTTTCATCTTTAAGTATATTCATTTAAGAAAGTATAGTATATATTATATTTAAGAATGTACTGGCAAAGCTTACGGGCCTGATTTTATTGCATTTGATTGCTACAGAGGAAAGTTGCAGAGAAGGCGCAGCGCTCAGCGTATTACACCAGCATCTTTGAACTAGATTTTCACAAAACGTCATTTTTTTCAATTGACATAGGTGATTGCAAGAAAACCATTCGACCAATCGGTCTGAAATTTTTACAAGTAATTCAGTACATCAATGGTTGTCGCAGGGACTTGGGAAACATTTTGCAATTGACAATTTCGTACTTTGTAACGTGCAAAATTATTTTTTAATTTACCTAATTTGGGGATAAGAAGTTTGAACCTACGTCATCTACTTAATTTTTCAAAATAATTCTAGTCCAGACAATAACGATACTCATACAGATTTGAAGTCTTGAATCTTTTGTTTGAGATTTATACTTTTCCCGGGATCCCCTATATCCACGTTCCATCGATATTTAGAAGCGCACAGTTACGTAATTTTAAAAAATGCTATATTCACAAAATGTGTATTAATAAGTAAGCAAAACTTCAATTGAACATTTCATTTACTGAAAAAGAAAATCCCCAAGAAATTACTATTTTTCAACTTTTCACAGTCGAATATGCCCTTACAACAAGTTGTTAAATGTACTTTTTGAATTGTCGAGTACATGAAATAAATAATTTAATCAAGTTGTTAGATTATAAGTATTTGGAATATTTTTTTATATGATATATGCATTTGGAACTAATAATGAGTTTTTATTAAATACAATGATGAATTAATGGTTGAATGTAGTGACACGTGCGAATATTTGCAACAACACTTATGTGGGTTACAAATCGGTGCGTCGACGGATGATTCTTCGGTCTAAATTTAAATATTGTCGTCTCGTTCAATCAAGAGCACTCAGCTAGTGTTCGAGTATGTGGCGCCGCGTTACTGAATTCAAAATCATTCGGTTCCGCATCGCCATACAATAATTCTTAGATTACACACGATTAAGTTATAGTAACAATATATTCTCGAATTTTCAAAAAGTTTGTTATCTCAGCAAGTTCATACCGGATTGTACTAACATGTGGGTGACATTTTGAGTTACGAATCTCAAAATAGTTGTATAAAAATTCGGTAAGTAATTTTAATCGTTTCCAAGGGCAACGTCGAAATAAAAATACTTCCTTCAGGTAGTATCTACATTAGATCAAAACAAAGATAATAAGCTAAATTATGCATACGTTGTAGCCTAATATCATACTTCGTTATGTGCAAAATCTGTCTTCACGATAGAGGTATATACTTTATACGTAAATAAGCCTACTAATCAACCTTAATATCTTTGCTCCCCGATGGTGCAGACATACTATTTGTATCCAAGGCATATATTTCATATTGACCTTGATCAGTCTAGTTTTTTAAATCGAAATGTTTATATTTTTAAAAGTTTTTTTCCTCTCTTATCACTTACGACGGACGTAAGGCGAGAAAATATTGCATTCAAAATAATTCGACTTTCAGATTAGAGTGTTAGTTCATATTTTTAGTGGTTTAGAGTAACACTCGATTAGAGAGAGAGAGAGAGAGAGAGAGAGAGAGAGAGAGAGAGAGAGAGAGAGAGAGAGAGAGAGAGAGACATGCGCCCTCTCGCGTCATACACTCTGCCCCACTCAGGAAAGCGCTGTGTAGTCCAGTCAATAGGTCGCTCAGAAAAGGGAAATTTACATAAAATATAGTAGTTTGCGTGATAGTATTATTTGTTAAAGGGTTGTATTCTGAGCATAATGCTAGATTTGAGGGGTCCCCCGAGTGTCAGTGGCGCCACTATCGCGAGTGACGCATTTAATTCAATATCTCGAGAACGGTTCATTTTATACAAAAAACTATAGAGACTCTTTTTCTTATAAATTAAATTTCCTAACTTTTTTATTAGAAACTTTTTTTTCTAGCATCAATATTTTTTGAGTTATTCCATTCGAAATGCACAAACTTCCCTATTTTCTTCTTTTTTCGTCTTTATCTCCCTAACCGTTCACTTTTAATGAATTTTACTTATTACTAGACTTATAGATCATTTAACTATCTACATATTTTGTCTTCAACTTTTTTCTCTACTAATCGCTTAGTTTATCGATCGAACGCCGCGCTCTAGTCGTTACGCGTGTTCACGGACGCGCTGTTACATGTGTTAGTGCTATGAGGGACTGAATACACACTGATGTCATATTGCGTTGACGGCGCGGAGTTCAATCTATAAACTGAGCAATAACTACGAATGTATTGTAAGTAGAGAAAAAAAGTTGTAGAAAAAAGATGTAGATAGTTAAATGAACTATACGCTTGATAATAAGTAAAATTCAATAAAATTGAACGGTTAGGGAGATAAAGGCGAAAAGAATACGAAAATAGGAAAGTTTGTGCATTTCGAATGGAAGAAGTCGAAAAATATTGATGCTAGAAAAAAAAGTTTTCAACAAAAAAGTTAGGGAATTGAATTTATAAGAGAAAAAGTCTCTTTAGTTTTTTGTGTAAAATGAACCGTTCTCGAGATATTGAATTAAACGCGTTACTCGGGATAGTGGCGCCACTGACATTCAGGGGACCTCTCAAATCCGGCATTACGCTCAGAAAACACCCCTTTAACAAATAATACTATCACACAAACTACTATATTTTATGTAAATTGATTCACCTATTGACTGGACTAGTGCGCCACAATTAAAATCCAAGGTTAGGCTTGAACACGGCTTGGAACATGAACGAGGCAGTGTGCGGCAACGCGCGGTACTACATCCAAGTTCATTCCATGGAAATAATACGTATAGTCTGAACAAACTGAACGCCCCATACGCTCACACTGCTTTCAACATGGCCCTATCTTCGAAAATCACAGTGCGTCGTAAGGGAAGATGCTATCTCTCTCTGGTTGGGTTAATCAGAGATATATAGCAACTGCCCTTACGGCGCACTGTCTTTTTCTATCAAGCCATGCGCTGGAACCGAGGGTAGTCTATACCACGGTCTTACATAAGACTATGGTTTATTCACTTATATGTAATACCACGCGTCATGGTTGGTGAGCAGGACCATCTTGTTTTCTCGCTGCAAAAAACTAATTTATTTAAAATTGGATGCATGTACCCGATTTCGGAACTTCGGTAGGTCACATGATCACTTATAACTTCTGATCATTAACGAGTATGATACAAGGTGCAGACGTCATTGGCACATTTTTTCTCATTTCACTAAACGCTAAACGTGATGTCCATCCATTTTTTTCCATAAGATAGTCCCAATGACTACTCGAAGAGGCGAAAGAAATAGAACTAGCATGGCGCTCAAGGCGGAGTCAGAGAGAAGCAGCGTTTCTGTATAAGTACGAAAGTACGGAGGTTTTAACTTCCCTTCAGGGGAAAGACTCACTCTATGTTACCTGTGTAACATGCATTCATCCAGCTGAGCCATCGGCTATGTCTCGTTTATTTATTTTTTGAGGTTATAAACAATAAGTCCTGTGCACAGTTTATGTACTTTTTCGTTTCTAAATCGCAATCGGAATGGGTATACCGTATGTGTTTTTGTGCTGGCTTCTCGGTGACAAACGACGTATTATCATTTTGTGCCTGAAATCATTTCAAATTAGAACTTTGTGATGTAAGTGCGAACAGGCTGTCCGTCGACGTAGGCTGTGAAGTTGGCCGCATGAACCGGCAGCGAGTACGAGGTAGCTAAAGGCGAGTGAGCGTACTTCACACTCTTCGTCGAATTTGTGATTTTTCGTTCGTGTGTCACATATTTCTTTTTGTAACAAATGTACACAAAATCGTGTGATGAAGCCGTGAAAAAAAGTAACTAGCGTTAAAATCGTGTATTTTAAAGTAACTAGTGAGATTTACGTATGCGCAGTATTTTTTCGCACTCCTTACAAAAGAGCACCATTTTCGTCACGCTTCACAGGCATGGAACGGGGGACTTTTTGTGCATATATTACAAAAAGTGATTTTTATATTACAGGTAATTGAGGATAATTAATCTGTTTTTTTTTTTTCAATTTTTATAATTCTGCGCACGTTACTAAAGAGATTCACGTTCTTGTAATCTACTGACGAAATTTCACTCAATTCTGTTCAGTATAGAACGAGAAAGTGTGTTCCGACAGCTAGATGCGGTGACGCGAGTCTTTCGCCTCCCTTTACTGTCGAAGGTCCTTTTGGGTCAGGTTGTACAATGTTATTAGATCTTGAACAATATATGTACCGCGTCACATGCAGGTACTATCTTGAGAGATGAAGATGATGATAAGATGAGAAATGAAAAAATAAGTGTTAAAAGAATTTAAAAAATCAAGATAATATCGTTTCTAAGTAGCAATTACTAGCAATTGGATTGGCAATAATTCCATTTTTTATTATATTGAATGAAAAACTTAGCAAAACCTACTAAACGTGCCGTGGCGTATCAAATGCTTTTTTCATTCTAGAATTATTTATTTTTAAAAAGTTAAATTTGTTCGACAGACTAAACATTGGTTCAATCAATTAATTATTCATGTGTGTACTGTCGCAATTTTTTAATCATTAGGGCACCAAATTTTTTTTTCTATTCTCCTATCGATATTTTAAGAACAATTTAAGTGATGATGGATGTCAAAATTCTCTAAATTAACCGAGTTATAGAGATTTGCATAAGACGCGGCGTCCGTTATCCCGGCCGTAGCAATACGCGACTGTTTCATACCGTTGGTGGACCGTTACTCGGGTCTTTCCTATAATTTGCGCTAAGAGAAATCTTATTGTATCGTATTCAAGGCTTTATATTATATTATATTATGTTATAGGAATCCTTTGGGTACAGAAAAACAATTTCAAAACGTGAAATTCGTGTCAGAAAGTTGTAAATCATATCCAAGAATACGACTAATCGAAAGTAACTTATGAGGATGAATGTTTTGCTAGTCACGAAGGATCAGCTGGAAACATGGAGGCTGATGCGATAGCGGAAATAATTGTACCATCTGGATAAAACTATAGGGTAAAGTAGAGATGGAGACAGTGAGACATAATCGTAGACTCAAAACTATATGGCGACGTTGTTGTAAAGAAGATGGAATACATTGACCTTGCTGAAAAGTGAATGGGTACACTGTTACATAACCTCAAAACAGTGATCGACTGCAAAACTTATCAACGAGCTAACTGTACTATGGCCTTGACATCTGAAGATTTCTAACTGTATCGAAGAAATGAAGAATGCAATTTGTTCTAAAAAATCGCAAACATAAAGTTTCTGTTCCTACAAAGGTTCAAAAGGCTATTCGACCTGTATGAATGTTTGAATAGCGATGATTTATTAGAACGTTGTTTAGGAGGCAAAATAAGCTAAGAGGACATTGCTTCTGCTGGGGAAGGGTCTCAATATGTGACAGAAATTGCAGACTGAAAGTAATGCAAAAGAAAGTGCAATCGTCGTGATAGCACCTCGCAACTTTCTCATCATATTTGTTACTACTATGAAGATACAAGTGATCTTGTGATCTACCGAAGTTCTGATTTTGGGAATATACATTTGGCAAATAGTTTTAATATTTAAGCTTTCTACCACCAAGTAATTGGGGGATCCGGTTCCATAGTACAATATATCGATATCTAGATTGAACTTCGGCTGCGGCGTGTGGAACCTTGATAGGAAAAAGCAGCGAGACTAACGCCTGCTTACTCCAACGCCGTTCTTCAATCAATGTTGATGAAATCAGGCAGTCTCCCTCATTACCCCAATCATAGAGAAATAGAACCTCCTCTTGCCATTGCGGTCTCTCTTTCTAAGATGTGAGGTCATGTTGAAAGCATTGTGAGCATACGCAGCGTTCAATCTATACGTTCTGAGTCTATGGAACATATTTTGGATCTATTACCACGCTTTGCCACTATCATGTTCGATCACGTGTTTAAACCTAACCCTGCATTTTTATTATAGCGTACAGCGTTTTTACGCCCGTAAGTAAAACAGAGTGCAACAGAGAAACGAGCGACAGGGGGCAGGTTAAAATGAATCCTAAGGCTGGTTTCACATGGCGCGTATTTTACGTAACACGTAACTTGCGCTAACCAATCGCGAATCATCGTTATATTTCTGGTAAATAATAGAACGGAATTGATGTTTTCCATTTCGCTGCGCAATTGACGCAATGCGCAAATTACACGCCATGTGAAACCAGCTTCACTCGAACTTGAACTGTTTACTTTACTGCAAGTGTCACCGATAATGGGCAATAATATAACGTGATTATAATACAAGTGAAAAAATATGAATGGATATGCGTTGATGTTTGATTGTGAAATACTATTGTTACGACGTTTTATGCGCATTTCGCTTCAATGAAGTCATACAAAAAGAAATTAATCTCGAAGATCTGCTGATAAAAAATAGCTTTTTCGTTTTCCATTATTAACATTAATCCAATTGAACATTTAGTTCAATTAATTTTATACCTTGTTCTCTTTAGGGAGCAATCCCGAACATGTCTTTAAGAAGTGAATAGTGTATTACAGGCAGCTCTTAGGAGCTGCATACAACGTCTTATTTAATATCCAAATCTCTGCTTATTATTATTATTATTATTAATATTATTATTATTATTATTATTATTATTATTATTATTATTATTATTATTATTATTATTATTATTATTATTATTATTATTATTATTATTATTATTATTATTATTATTATTATTATTATTATTATTATTATTATTATTATTATTATTATTATTATTATTATTATTATTATTATTATTATTATTATTATTATTATTATTATTATCCTATATACATAGATATTTATATACATAATGAAATGAGTACACTGATGATCAATCACTTACTCGGATACCTAGCGGCAGAAAACTAATATATTTCAAACTCTTTGCTAGATGTAATTTATATTCCCAATTTCAGAATATCGGTAGATCACATAATTTTCATGTAATTATATTAAGAGTCTCGTTCTCGAGATTACAAATGTAGTACCGTCTACTTCCACGCGATAGAGCCACGTATTCAGAGCTTATAAAGGGTGATTTTTTAAGAGCTTGAGAACTTTTTTTTAAAAAAAAACGCATAAAATTTGCAAAATCTCATCGGTTCTTTATTTGAAACGTTAGATTGGTCCATGACATTTACTTTTTGAAGATAATTTCATTTAAATGTTGACCGCGGCTGCGTCTTAGGTGGTCCATTCGGAAAGTCCAATTTTGGGCAACTTTTTCGAGCATTTCGGCCGGAATAGCCCGAATTTCTTCGGAAATGTTGTCTTCCAAAACTGGAATAGTTGCTGGCTTATTTCTGTAGACTTTAGACTTGACGTAGCCCCACAAAAAATAGTCTAAAGGCGTCAAATCGCATGATCTTGGTGGCCAACTTACCGGGCCATTTCTTGAGATGAATTGTTCTCCGAAGTTTTCGCTCAAAATGGCCATAGAATCGCGAGCTGTGTGGCATGTAGCGCCATCTTGTTGAAACCACATGTCAACTAAGTTCAGTTCTTCCATTTTTGGCAACAAAAAGTTTGTTAGCATCGAACGATAGCGATCGCCATTCACCGTAACGTTGCGTCCAACAGCATCTTTGAAAAAATACGGTCCAATGATTCCACCAGCGTACAAACCACACCAAACAGTGCATTTTTCGGGATGCATGGGCAGTTCTTGAACGGCTTCTGGTTGCTCTTCACTCCAAATGCGGCAATTTTGCCTATTTACGTAGCCATTCAACCAGAAATGAGCCTCATCGCTGAACAAAATTTGTCGATAAAAAAGCGGACTTTCCGAATGGACCACCTAAGACGCAGCCGCGGTCAACATTTAAATGAAATTATCTTCAAAAAGTAAATGTCATGGACCAATCTAACGTTTCAAATAAAGAACCGATGAGATTTTGCAAATTTTATGCGTTTTTTTTTTAAAAAAAGTTCTCAAGCTCTTAAAAAATCACCCTTTATAAAAAAGAAAAGAGCGAAGCCCCTCAGCCTGGCGCTCCGTTCGTTTCCCGTCCTACGTCATAACGTTTTTCGTGCGCGGTGGTTGCGCAGGTGTTTAGAGTTACGTGTTTATTCCAAAGGTTTAAAAAGATGAATAAGCACAAGAAAAGGAAGAGTAAAAGTAAGAAGAACGACGGAAGAATCCTGAAAAAGTTGAAGAAGTTAATCGAATCGAGGATAGCCGTATGTGCTATCTTGAGTCAAAAAATGTGTATCGACATGATTTCAGGTATCAATAAAAATGATGAAAGTGTATCAGCAGCGGAGACACCAGCGGCGGAGGGTCAGACGTCAGTGACGTCAGAAGGAACTGCGAACCAGACGGCGCGGACCTTCGATGAGGAGACCATGCGGATTCTGGGCATTGACACAAAACCCGAGGCTCCGGCGTTGCAATTAAATGCAACCTTGGCAACGAACTGGGAAAAATGGATCGCCGAGGGGCTTAAGAAAGACGATCAAGCCGACTTGTTGGTGAAATATGCTCGATCTGGCAACTGTAATTTGGAAGCACCCAAATTAAATGCGGAGGTTGCGGCCTCTCTACGACACGGCCACCAAGCGTAACAAATATTTGAGGACCGCCCAAAATATTCGCGGTTCGGCCATGGCAGCATTGGGTATCGGTATCACTATACTGCTGAGCCCAAACGACGAAGGCGTCGACGAGTACAAACTTTTGGAATGCTTCGCCGACGCTGGACGGCTGCTGGCATGTGCACATCGCCTTGATACAATGTCTCGCAAATCTTTTATTGTCCCAGCACTTAACAAAAAAGTTAAAGGGACCTTGGACGAGACGAAACCAGGCGTCTTCTTATTCGGAGACAACTTGGGGGAAAAAATTAAGTCAGCGAAATCAATCGAGAAGGTGGGCCTCGAGCTCCAGTCGCAGCCGACGACTCAGAAGTCGCAGCGCGGAACTAGTTCGGAAAACTGGAAGGGCCCGTCTGCCAAAGCCAACAAGGGAGGATTCCAGGCGGGCTTCAATCAGAGAGGAATGCGCAAACTTGTCCGATTCTCACGGAAACCGTCGACACAGAGGGACAACGATTGCGATCGCCATCGGTCCCGGAGTGAGACTCGCACGTCGGGGCCTCCCAGAGGAGGCACGAAGAGATATTAGAGGTAAATCGATCGGCGGGTCGTCCGCGCCATTTCGTAGCAGAATGGGAAAAAATTACAAGCGATCGTTTTGTCTTGGATTGTCTTGAGGGATATAAAATTGAATTCGACAGTTCGTCCTGTCAGACGGAGCTGTTGGCAATTCCGCCATATGATTGCCCGCAAATGGAGCTGGCAATACAAAAACTACTGGCGATAGGCGCAGTACAACCATGTTTCCCCTGCGCAACTCAGTTTGTCTCTCCATATTTCCTCGTGCAAAAATCGAATGGCTCGATGAGATTCGTTCTCAACCTGAAAAATCTCAACACGTTTATTTCAACGGCGCATTCCAAAATGGAGAATGTTCGACCCGCGACAAAGCTAGTTTCACGGAATAATTTCATGTGTAATATCGACCTACAGGACGCGTATTTCCTAGTGCCTATGCATACAGAAAGTCGTAAATACCTAAGATTTTTATTCGAAGATCGAATGTACGAATTCGTTTCCCTTCCATTTGGCTTATGTACAGCTCCGTTTGTATTTACAAAGATTCGAAAACCCGTTGTTAACCTCTTGAGGGGGAAAGGTTTTATCTCGACAATTTATCTGGACGATGTCTTATGCATCGGGTCGAACGCCGCAGCCCGCTCAAAAAATGTTGAAATAACAACGCGAACGCTTGAATCCCTTGGGTTTTTGATAAATTATAGGAAGAGCAATCTTATTCCGAGTACAAGTTGCGTATTTTTGGGTTTTATAATTAATTCACAAAAGATGGCGTTAGAGCTACCAGAGAAAAAGAGAGAACAAATTTTACGATTGATTGAAACCTTTAGCAAAAGGAAGTATTGCACTATTAGGGAATTCGCGCACGTTATCGGTAAATTAGTCGATGCTTGTAAAGCTATAGTATACGGGTAGCTATATACAAAACAGTTCGAACGAGAGAAATTTTTTGCCTTACTGATAAGCGGAGATTACGAGGCCAAACTCGTATCTGCAAGACGACTTTGCATGGTGGTACGAGAATATACCGAGATCGGTTAATCCAATACGGAGTTTTAGATTCGGGAAAGGAATCTTCTCCGATGCGTCTAGGTCGGGCTGGGGTGCCTTCTGTGGAAACAAGGGTACCCATGGTTTTTGGAGAACTTCCGAAAGAGGGCTCCATATAAATCGTTTAGAATTGATCGCTGTTTGGATGGCCTTGAAATGTTTCGCAAACGATTTGCGCAATTACGAAATCCTCTTTCGAGTCGACAATACGACGGCTATCGCTTACGTTAACCGCATGGGGGACTGCAAAATGCAGGGCTCAGTAAAACAGCGCGAAATATCTGGCAGTGGTGCGAGGCACGAAAAATTTGGAGTTTTGCGTCCTACATACCATCTAAAGAAAACGTAGATGCCGATAGGGAGTCGCGTGTAAAAAACATCGATACGGAATGGGAGTTAGCAGATTCCGCTTTTAAAACCATAGTAGCGAGTCTTGGAAGTCCAGCAATTGACCTGTTTGCGAGTAGGAGTAATGCAAAATGCGATTTTTATTGCTCGTGGGACAGAGACACGGATGCGTTCGCTATTGACGCACTCACCCTTGACTGGGGAACGGCCGATTTTTATGAATTCCCCCCTTTCTCTCTAGTATTAAGAGTCGTTAGAAAAATTATATCTGACCAGGCTTTTGGGATTGTAATCGTGCTAAACTTGCCGTCACAACCCTGGTTCCTAATATTTACGGAACTATTAGTCGAAGAACCGATTGTATTCAAACCCGCTAAATCGCTATTGATATCGCCCTGTAGGTCTCTTCTACACCCACTCGGGAAATCGTTGGGACTAATTGCCGGGAGAATGTCCGGGAAGCCTACCGCAGAAAGAAGTTGTCAGAATCGGTAATCGAGATGTTGCTCGCCTCTCTTGTAGAGAGCACATGGAAACAGTATGCCGGACCTTTGAGACAGTGGACTCAATTCTGTTATGAGACCCACAAGAATCCTTATGGCGCCGACGCAAACGAGATTTTAGAGTTTCTTAAGGAACGATACAATGCGGGCGCGTCCTACGGTACTTTACACTCGACGCAGGCAGCGATCTCTCTAATTTCAGTCAAAGACGTTTCAAACGATAAGGTGATAAGTCGTTTTTTCAAGGGGATCTTTCGCCTTAGGCCCATTAAGCCGAGATACGACGAGACGTGGGACGTAGGCCCGGTTCTCTCGTTCGTCTCGAACTTATATCCCTTGGAGGAACTTAGCATGCAAACATTATCGGAAAAGCTTGTAACGCTTTTAGCCCTGGGGTCAGCGCACAGGGCTCAAACCTTCGCGGTTATAAAAATCAAAGACATCACTCGTTCGTCAAAGGGTTTTGAGATAAAGGTATCGGAGTTAATAAAAACATGACGTCCGAGTGCTTGTCAGCCTCTATTATTGCTACCGTTTTTTTGAAGAAAACCCAGAGCTGTGCATAGCACGTACGCTAGAAACATATTTAGAACTGACCAAGTCGCTAAGAGGCGATTGGACAAACCTCTTAATAACATCAAGAAAACCGTTTAAGGCTACGTCTAGGGAGACTATTAGTCGATGGATTCGGTCGATACTGGTAAAAAGCGATATCAATTCAAAATTTAAAGCGCATAGTACAAGACACGCGTCCACTTCAGCCGCCCTAGCGAAAGGTATCGATATAGTCGTAAAAATACGGCCGGGTGGTCTCAAGGGTCGCACATGTTCGCGAAATTTTATAATCGGCCGATTAAACCGACCGGAGCAGACTTCGCAGCTACGGTTCTGCGATAGGTTTCGCAGCCCAATACTTTAATTTATAGTTTACTTGTGTTTAACCAGTTTGAGTGTATTGCAAATAATAAAACTGTACTTTTGATACAAGATTTCTGAACATCTACATTTGTAATCTCGAGAACGAGACACGTAATATAATTAAACGATCAAACGAACTTACCTGTTGTGAAGTTCAATCGTAATTATATGTAGAGTCTCGTTCGAGATGATTACATCTCACCCGGAGAATCCCAGTGTGTTTTCCGTAACCCACCCTTTGAAAGCAATAAGATACAAGGATAGCTTTATTATTGGGACCCAGGAGCGGTACTTTAAACAATATGACGCAGGATGGGAAACGAACGGAGCGCTAGGCTGAGGGGCTTCGCTCTTTTATTTTTTATATAAGCTCTGAATACATTGCTGTATCGCGTGGAAGTAGACGGTACTACATTTGTAATCATCTCGAACGAGGCTCTACATATAATTACGATCGAACTTTACAACAGGTAAGTTCGTTTGATCGTTTAATTTTATGCTAGTAGCAAATATAATGTGAAAGTTAAATATTGCCAACACGTCATTGACATTTGGTTTCTATCTTTCTCAATATTACATTCTTCAATGTGGGTGTATTAAAAGTCTCGAAAGCTACTTAATGATATTATCTATAAGTATCTATAAGTAGTATTGGCATTTTTTATGACATTTTTGTATTTCGTCTTTTAACGTCATAAAGTTCTAATCCATGCATCAATTTTGACGAAAATTATACCGAAGAAAGATGTGTTTTTGCTTTACGAGAATGCCGGAATTTCAGTTTGATCGCTTAACTAAAGGTAGCCAGCAGTTATTCGGAAAAATTGGAATTATAATATTAATATTTCTTTTTACAGAATAATACAACAGTTTCGTCAGGACAATTTTAATTTCTCAAATGCTAATACAATATATTATCGAAGTACCATGCAAAGAGTAACTTGAGAAATGTTGTCGTTTTGGCTATATCGAAGTCTTTACTTATGAAAAATTCATGTCATGACATCGTTACAGACGGTTAACCGTTCATAAAATCTTAAAAACACGGTTTTTTTCATTGAGCCCAATTAGATTATGTATCCTCGGATACAGATGATACAGCGAATAATTAACTCACAATTTTTTTTAATAAGCAGAACATACATAAAGAGGTAATGTAGGGTTCGATGAATTCGGTTAACCCTGTGAACATACAGGCGTAAGTTAATCAGCCAATGAGTCAATTATAAAAGAGGTTCTCATTAGCCATAATAATTAAGGGATTCCAAAAGCTCCATGCCATCATACTTTTATACCTTAACTCCTTTCTAAAGTCCGGGTATGTAGACTTGAATTTTAAATAAAAATATAAGAAATCACTGATTGGGTACACAAAGTTATAGTTCCGATAAAGCATAATGCAAATAGGAAAAACAAGGCGTGCAAATTTGAAATTTGTACATTACTTCCTCGAGATTCTCGTCAACCCACAAAATCTCCAGTACGGAGAATGATTATTTTTATTTATTGTAGCTTCCTCATAGAGAAAAGGGTATTAAAATTTTCAATAAAAAAAAAAAAAAAAGCAAAATTGGAAATTCTCACTAAGTTTAAAACCAAGTATCCTTGTAACCTACCCAATTTATATGCCAAGTTTCAGTTTGATTAATGAAAAAATACCAAAGTTAGATAAGAAAAATAGATTTCTTTCGAACAATTATAAAAATTCATGATTCTATAACATCTGAACGCCTTGACCGATTCATGCCAAACTCAATACCAAATAACCTTGTCCCCTGGCCAATTCTTGTAATAAGTTTAAGCTCGATAGCTAATAATTTACAAAAGTTAGAGAGCGTACATGCTTTTTTAAAAAATTCAATCAAACGTAAAATGAGACACCCGTTAGCTATTTGAACGAAAATTGCAGCATACTGACGGGAGTTGCGACCCGACCCGTGTGCAAAGTTTCAAGATAATCGAGTAACCCGGTCTCGAGATATATTTATTACAATTTTGCAAGCTCTTCACACACACACACACGCACGCGCACGCGCGCGTATGTGTGTCCGCGTACTCGGACATTTTTTCTAAATATGATTGCTTTACATTTTGGGACTTTTTAAGTACTCTGACATCGAAATCTGGAACAAAATTGTTTTCACGAAGACAGCTTTCTCTATGAGGAAGCTAAAAACAACATATAGCGTAGATTGCGGTTTATTATTACATAAGCGAAAATTAATAATTCAATTTAATGAAAAGCTATAATAATTTTATTATTATTTCTGTAATAAAGAACCGACAAAACTGATTAATCTCCTTACAATTCTTTTACGGAATAACCCTCATAATCCACAAAAACGCAAACACGTCCACTTTTCCACCAATTGGTAAACCTTGAAATGTCTCGTATTGCATGAGGAACGGATGCTGCGCAGGAGCCACAATATGTGAAATCTCACTGTTGATGTGAGATCAACTGCGTATGTGTGTATACGTAGTTGACATATACGCGGCATCGACAATACCAGAGTCAAATAAGAAGAAGAGGCCAAATAAAAATAAGGATGGCAACATTAACGTTGGAACGAATATGTCGTAATCAGTACACGAACGTCTGATGACAATATATCATTGACCGTGACAAACCGCAGATAGACAATCCGCTCTGATAATACATTTATACATGTCGACATGTACGCGGCGCGCGGTCGCATCATCGTATGTAATAGCTATTACATTATATTGCAGTAATATGTCCTCAACGTCAATTGAATTGCAACATTTTATCATAATCAAAATCGTGTGAATAAATTTCTCAATAAACTTATATCAACACGGAGAAAACAGATTAGTTGCGATTACCAAATATCGTCTGTCTTAATCAATATTTTGGTCGAATTACCAAAATCTTGATACCTCAAACTGATGATTGACAATCGCAACTCATATTTTTTCTTCGTGACGACCGAAATAGTGGATCATTACGATTCTCGATTTATAACGTTTTATATATTTTCTTGACATTTATCATAACAGTATTTTTAGGGCTCGGATGGTCGCTTTTTCAACTCCTTTAAGATCTCATTTGATCGGATAATTCCCACTTAATACTTATTTGACAGAATTTTAATGGCATTTTTAATAAATCGTACTGAGGAATCTTAAAAATAATACATTCTTGCTAGTTTTTAATGAAATAGTTTACCAGAAAAAAGAGTTGTCGAATCCGTGTCTTCAGTGGAAAATATAACATCGACGAAGAGTCTGTAGGCAAAAATTATTGATTGTAATTTAACTACTTAAAATTGAAAAAAAACGACACTGCAAGGTTTCTCAAAGTGAAAATAGAATTAAAATGCATATTTTATTGCGTTATAATGAATTATGTATTGAACCAAGCTTTCGTAAGAATATTAAAAATTCCATAGGGAAATTTAGTAAAAGAAAAATTACTATTACCGAGATGACGTGCGAAAGTCGAGATGAAGAAAAATCTACGAAAAAAAACCGATAGAAGAAACCGAGAAGTTATCGTACACCACACGATCCCCGCGCTTTCGTACAACGTGTCTCATACGCATTTGCATACGACATAGCATCTACAATATATATATGTATATCGAGTCGATGATCCACGAGTGTTGGAAAGAACTCTTACACTGAACGCTCGAAGCTAGAGTATAACTGTACACTCACCATGATAAGCTTCCACTGTGGTGAATGAAGCCACACGCTCGAAACTCACGGTAGCGTTCGCAGCTCGAACATATCTATATAGAATGAATCCGTATCGTGACGAGTATTCTCGCACACAACGTAACTCCCTATAGAGAGAGTAGTCCCGTGGTTTTTGTACACAAGTTCTTTCGCGTTCTCGCTTCCTCTCGGCATGCACGATATTGGAAGGAATGAACGAGAAATCTGCGTTGGTGGGGATTGAGCGGAGGCTCGGCTGCTCGACTCGGCACGATACCTCTGTGTCGAATACGCGGCAAGTACATTCGGCGATCTCGCGCCCACGTGAACGTACGCCCGTTTAAACTGCAATCGGTGTGCGAGAATTCGTTCTTACCCTTTATTAACTACAACTAAATATTTCTCTATGTTACACGTAATGTAAATATAAGAGAAACATTTAAGAAATATAATAATTGAGTCGCGGGTTTTGTCTATGGGTGATACACAATCGCTGAATCGCGCGTGGTATTATTAACGTTGAAAGTGCAAATACGAGAATACTTACTGTTGGTATTATTGTAGGAGATCTAGCTTGCTGCTAAGTGTGTTTTATGATACAGAACTTTGGTCGGTAAGTGAACTAACAAGATTTAATTTTGTTTATATTCGTTACGTGAAATACTAATAACTATACGTTAAAAATTTTAATGCTTGCATAATTTGTTTAAATTTCATTCAAATTATTGTATATCAATTTTCTGTGCAATTCCGCAATTTAAGTATTGTGCTGCCACGTGGCGTTGAGGTCTCTTCGCAACAGAAGTCATATACGAAGGGCAGTCCTTCGTGTTGATATCCAAATTTTACGATTTATTTAACATAATTCGGAACTTTGTTCTCTTTATTACACGTTTTTTTAATATCTCTTTTCTCATTTTATAGAGTATGTTGTGATATTACGTATGATTGTGCGACTTAATATTAACGCTCGTTGAGCATTTCAAGGTGAAACTATTGTTTCCGTGGTAATTGTATTCAACTCGTTTCCTTCCGTAGCAATGAACCGTGATTTTCGATCTAATTGTAAGCTCGAGCTTGCGTTCGGGTTTACGTTACAAAAGTATCGTAAGACTTAAAAAGTAGGGTGAGTCAAGAAAAAGGTGTTTCCGGTTCTAGGGCATTAAAAGTTTGGGTTTAAGGTAAAGGGACATACCGCGGTCGGTATCAAAAACTGTAATACTGTTTTTTTAAGATTGCCGAATATCTATGCCAAAACTAATAGGATCCAACTATGGAACTGATAAACACCGGTGATCTTAGTTCTTTTTTCCCAGAAATGTTCGGTACCCTTGAAGGAATAGTTACAGTTTTCGATACCGACAGCGACCAGGAGCAGAGATGCATCACTTCACCTTAAGGGAAACGCAAACATGTATTACACACGCTAGCTCTCGGAATCTACTGTGATGTGCCATTTAGTTCTATCTCTCTTGCACCCATTAACGTTTTGCTTCATTTTAACTTTAACATTTTTATATTTAGTCAACTTGTAATGGACCCCCGTAAAACGAAAGATCAATATCGATGAAGAATAGGTCTATGTGCTTCAAGTGTAAATAATTGAGGGTAAATATGATGAAAAATATCTGACTAAAACTTTATACAAAAATGAACAAACTTCAAACAATATTCAGTGTAAAATTTGGTAAGAATCGGTAAAGTGATCTAGCTTTCGTAAACATTTGAAATTTTCGACTTTTAATTTAAATTTCATTGCTGTTTTCGACGCTTATCGTCACAGTTGATTCTGTCACTTTCGTCGCTTTTCTCTCTAATTTCTTACGACAGTTGAACTCAAGGTTGTAGGAAATGTATAAAAACGGTAATTTCATATTGCAAAAAAAGCTGCAAAGAATAACATTGCACATTGCTTCCTTATTCTTTTGGTTCGCAGTACACAAAGCTTCCTCTACAAAGAAGCCAAAACAGAGCAACGTACTGTCTAATAACAAAGGTTTGTGTACCGCGGATCCAAAACAAAAGAGGAATCGATTGCAAGGTTCTATATTGCATCTTTTTACACAGGTAAATGGATTTAAATACCAAACTGGTTTAAGCTACCTCTAAATCTTGCGTTATATGTTTTAAAAGAATCCATAACGTCAAGCTGTAATGTTCGAAATGTCGATGGAGTACGATAGAATAATTTGGTTTGACACAGCCTAATATATCTGCGTCGTCGTCTTAAGTACGAAGGATAACGAATATGAATAATTTTTTGTCTGGAATGAAGACAGTGTCTTGAGTTATGAACATTGTTAAACCTAAACGCGTATCAAACGTTAGCTAAATGTACAGCAACTGTTCGCTAAATTGTTTGCCTTTATTAAAAAACTAATTGGTATCACTTGTATTGGTATGCAAACTTAACCTGATTGTGATGTCTAGTAGGCAGAAGTGGGAGGTATGCTAATGGTAAGTTCTAGGGAATTTTTATGATGATGATGCTCTAGACAAATATTTAGTACTTCTATGAAATAAGAATGGAACGATTATACCGAAATCCAAATGGTAGATATAACATTGCAGTGGGTCTGTCGCACCACGCATTTTTCATGCAAACGATGAATTTTGAAAATGAATTTTTACTTTTTTAACATAATTGTTTCATTCTGAAGCTATTAAAGCTCCGAAATATTTTAGCAGATGCATTTTCGTTTTATCAAATTTTTTTCCCTCGTAACATCGTGCTCTATTAATAGGAGAGAAAATGTGGGCAACCAGAGTTTGGATTGGTTGAATTGCCGAGTGTATAACGCCAAGGCGTGTGACGAGAGCGCGTGCAATACATGCTCCAAATTAGAATATCCCGCAGTCGTCCGGGTCAACTAGCTAAATGATCGCATTTGACGTTTATACACCTTCCAATTGATTTTAATGGACGTCTCATTCGTTCGTATGCCCTGCGTCTGCGCCAAGATCGCACCAAGCGGCTTCTCGCGGCTTCTCACGGTGTCTCTTTTATCTCTCATGATATACTCGCTTAGCTCGCTATGAAAATTCCAAGACGTTTAAAGTATGTGGACTTTATTATCGATTCTACGCACACCAAATCAAAGAAAGATAAATGATTGTCTGTGCACTACACATATTTTTAAAGCTTGACGTAACGTGTTAAAAGAAAATAATTTAATTATCTAACATGATTCAAGCGTAGGCTGTTATTCCACTTTTTACATCTGTTTGACTGTTAAAGGAATTTGTAAAAAATAAGTCAAATGTTCTGGAATTTTTACGGATTTTAAGTCAAACCAAATGCAAAGAGCGGTACAACTTTGTTACAAACATGTGCCAATGCATGTATATACCAATATATACGCTGGATGTAGTGCAATGTCAAAAGTTTAAATCTATCTATAATCTGGGTTTCGAATGGAAAAATAATTTAATCTACCAGGCGTCCCAGTTGATTAATGGTCGTACGAATATTAAAGCAAGTGTTTCTTTCAGTATGAAAAAAACAGAAAAGTATCGGATTATTAAATCTAGAATGAAAAATCAGTACTGTTAGTATATTTATACGTTCAATGACGCGTCTCATGGCAAATGAGTAGTTGATTATGCTCAGTGTGTTTACCAACTTGCGAAAAGTGCTTAATTCGTACGGAGAACTGATATATGTTTACTAAATTACAAATATTGACGAGTATTTTGGAAAGTATGAAAGTATAATGTATTAACGGTTATAGTATAATTATAATACATAGTATCGGACACCAATATCTAGCTGTCGGGCTGTGAGTTTCTCGAGTTTCGCTCGAGGTACAATTAGAGTTTAAGATAAGAGACGTCTATAGATAAATGGATCCGCGTGGGAGTAGATATTACGATTAAGTCTCGCTAGTGTCTTAGCGCCTAGTGTTTAACATTTTTTATACGAAAGGAAACGAGTTGACAAATATTTTTAGCAATCTAACGTTTATTTAATAAATTAAGAGGGTTATATCGTACGAAGAAATGTATCGTAACGTGACCGCAAAGAATAAAAAATATGATTTTTCGCAAAATATTTAGTTTAATGAATTAGAAAAATATCTATAGTTTTCAATATTGCATTCCAATTTTGTTTCAATATTGCGAGCGGCACGTTTATAACTCCCCCAATAATTTATCTACAATAAAAACATCTCTGTCACGACTTAATTCCAGAAAACATCTGTACCATATAATACAACTCTTCCGTATTATAACGCTACCATAATTTAGGCCTCCCCGAGAATATCTCTGCCATAATTAAAACGATACCAGTTTTTATCTCTGCCACGAAACAACGCACCGGCATTCTAAGACCGATGGTAAATGTTTCAGGGTAAAACAGGCTGTTACTTTCGCTCCCCTCCCCCATAGATCTAATAGTGGTACATTGCACGATCCCTGCCTTACCCGGGAACACTTACCGTCAGTCTGAGAAGGCCGAAGTGTTATTCCGTGGCAGAAATGTTCAGGGAAAGGCCTTAACAATGGTCAGAGTTATTTCGCGAAAAAGATATTATTTTTTTCCCTTCTGGTTGAATTGTATTATGAAATTTAAGTGAACCTTCTGCAATTATTATATTGTCATTCCAATTTATTAACAAATTAATAAATGATATAACCGAAAGTGTAATTGTGAATAGTGTCTGAAGCTCAAACGACAGTGTGAATACTAATGAACAATACTAGATATAAGTATTAGAAATACTTAATTACTGCTAGTCGTTTGAAAAATATTATCCGATAGAACGGGAGTTATTCTCATCGACGAACGGCCAATGCCTGCAAGTTATTCGCCGGGCTTCGCGCATATTCTTATCGACTGCCGAGAGCGTGGGTGGATGTACGACTCGTGAACGGCTTATACGAGGACAATTTTGGCGCATGACCCGTGGGGTCCGACGCTCTCCGGTGTGTGCAGTAACGATTACAGTACCTATGCCAGTATATCACGTAAAACGCAGCTGAAGATGTGTCGTATCATATTCACTCTCGGACACAGATATTCGTTATAAACTTCACCAAAAATCATAGATAAAAGAAATAAAATATCTCGTTGATATCTGTAATCGATAATAGGTGAACTTAGTGCTGGTTGAGTGGACAAATTGAAGCTATCGCGAGGCGCCAAGCGGTTCGTGATTTCATTCGTAACCACGTGCGATATATTTGATATTTTTCTTTCGGTGAGTCGCAAGTATCGTGAGTGCAACGTACTACTCGGCAAAGTGCTGGAGGAAGTGTAGCAACAGTAATTCTAGCGACGATGGACGGTGCGTTTAATTCAGAGAACAAGCCTCTGTACGTTATGAGTAATTGCGGTGGTCATGTGGATCGCACACTGTTGGTGTAATTTTTACTAGAGCTTATAGGCTTACAAACATTTTTATTGTTTTTCTTCAAAAGGGTTTTTATCTATTTCATTATTTTTGTGTACTTGCATCGAAACCATTGTAAAAATTACACAAAACCAATAATGATAACGATTGAAGAATTAATCAAATTAATATTTACAAGTTTCAAATATAACTATTAATCTTATTTCTGTTATATCGTGATTAGTAATACGAACGAGCCAGATCAGGGATTTCTCTGCAGGGCGATTTATGTCTTATAACAGGTTTTCATCTTGACGTGTGTGTGCGTGATGGTGGGCTGTGCATTACGTGTGTAGCTGCTACGTTAAATACAGCCGGTGATCCATTTATTGCTCTCTTTGGATTCTTAAAGGAGAACGCTTTTACCGAGGTAAAATTTCAAGAGCGATGGGAGATCATCGTCATGTAAAATATGGTGAGATCTCTGTGTGATCTCTTGATTTACATCAACGAGCGGTGGTTGCGCATGTTTCTTTGATTTATTACATCGAGAAACTCGGTAACTTTTTAACGCCAAGTACAACAGAAAAAAAATTGCCGACATTGAGGCGCTATCGCTAATGTTGATTGACACGACGTCAGAATTTTTCGGCCACATTTGAATTGTCGAATGGCTAAATTCATTTTTTTAATTTAAAATACGTTGCGGATAGGTAATTTTTCTGCGCTAATATTTTTAATTTGTTTTCATCTTTTCAATGTGTTTTATTGCAATAAAATTGGTTGCCGCAGTTCTGATATATGAAAAAAAGAATTTTCGAGCAAAATATATTATCAATTCCTCAGCGAACACACACACACACACACATAAAAACCGTCCCGTTACGCAGCGCCGGCGCGCAGCTCGCGCCCCACTTCCCCTCGCGAGTGATGTTCAGTTAAGGGGAAGTGAAACCTCGATGCTTACACAGTTGTGCTGTTTTTTTTTCACTCAGTCGTAAGCGTCATACAAGTTCTATCTCTTTCGCATTCATTGATGTTTCACCTTCCCTGAAGGGGATGCTGGTGCATAGAGAGAGAGGGGTATGCATGGAGTAAATTTTTTTACCGACATCAGTCGGTAAAAAATACGATCTGATATGTACAAATAGTATTTACATATATGCTATTTCATAGATATACGTAGTTCGGTTGAAACTAGTGATGCCGTCAAGACATCAAGACCTCAAGACTAAACGAGACCAGACGAGACTTTGCCTGGTCTCGAGCAGTCAAGACTGGATCGAGTCTCGAAAGTCGAGATTATGGTCTTGACTTTTGAGTGAGTGAAATGTCTATAACTCGAGAACGGTTTGGGCTACAGTGCTTCCGTTTCATACAGATATTAATTTATAGAATCTCTTCTATCACACCAAATTTTGTCAAAATTAGTTGAAAAGTACAAATTTTACGGCATTTTGAAATTAAAAAAAAATGGCTGTGATCGCTCTATGTCCGCAAATTTCACGATATTGTGCTGATTTTTATTTAAATAGAGTATTATAAATGTAAAGTTGGTATAAAATTTGAAGAGCATCGTTCAAACATTTTGAATATTACAACATATTCAAAAATTTCGAAAAAATGATCGAATTGCTATAATTTTTGCAAATTTTGAAAAGAAGAAAAAGAAGTTACTCAAACAAGATGCCAACTGAAAGATAGTTTCTCGTAGAGAGAACTTTGAACATCATGCGGAATCTCGAGGAAGCAATAGCGTGATTTCTTTTTCATTTAGTCCTGCGACACACACACACACACTCGTCCATACATTCTCTCGCACACTCACTCACACACTCCCCCACACACTTGCCTATACATTTGTTCTCACACTCACTTACACATTTGCCCACACATTTAATCGCTCACGCACTTGCTCATACACTAATCCGCTCACAAATTTGCTCACACACTTACTCGCTCACACAATTGTTCACACACTTAGTAATACATGTGCTCACACACTTACTCGCTCATACAATTATTCACACACTTATAACACATTTGCTCACACACTTACTTGTTTGCCCACTGCTCACGGCAAGAGAATAGAGAATAGAGAAAAGAGAATCCACTTTACGTGGATTTCTTTTTTGTAGTCGACTTTCTGACGATACTGAAGTGCTCCGAAATGTTCCGTCCCGGGCCCAGATAGTATCAAAACGTATTTTTTCTAGGGTGTAGAATGTTTCTGGACAAAAGCAAATTAGGTTGATGTGCGTAACGAATAGACGAAAAGATACCTAAATTTGCTTTTATCCAGAAACTACCAGTGCCCTTCAAAATATACGTAAAATCTTTTTAATACTGCGGTATGAACTTTAAGGTTATGTGACATAACGCAGTGGGTATTAAAAACCGTTCACTCGTTACGCACATTAACCTAATTTACATTGGTCCAGAAACATTCTGCACCCTAGAAAAAATACCAAAAAATGGTAGGCTAACAGTTTTTGAAACCCTTTGAGCCAGGAATGGGTTAGAGGGAAGGAGTGCCCCATCGCCTTTAAGTGATGGGCTCATGTACAGGTGCAAGAGAGATAAAACCAATCTTGTTATCCTGAAGAGTTAGAAGCAAGTTAAAATACGATATGTTTGTGGTGGAATGTTATTGGATCAATGAGGTTTTTTTTCAATGCACCTGACCGTACCCCTGTTCATGGGGAAGAAACGTCGAAACCTCCATACTTACACATATGTGCTGTTTCTCTCTCGCTGTGCTGTGAGCACCAAACTAATTCTATCTCTTTCGCACTCATGGTGTATTATTCGAGACATCGAATACCCGAAAGTTGTTTCTTTATATAAAGTTGAAACAATACGTAAATAATTTTCAAGACTATGTCATTGTTCCAATCTTATATGGAACGTGAAGAGTTAGAAGCAAGTTAAAATACGATATATTTGTGGTGGAATGTTATTGGATCAATGAGTTTTTTTTTGCGCTAAATCCAGCCGAGCTTACGCCTAACAATCTCCGACATATTTGTGCCAACGCAACGGGAGATAGAGCGAACGCCAGCGTTAAAGGCGCCGTAAAATCGCAGGGAGTGTACAGTGGGTGTGTCTTCAGAAACGAACAGTAATCAAATTGCGGCAGAAAAACCGCGTTCAAAAGTCACTTACGCATGCCATTAGTGAGCAGGGGCATATTCAGTTTGAGAATACGTAAAACACTAGCAGCATTGCTGCAGAATTTATCCATGTTCTCCAACAAGATCAAAGTGTCTTGGATAACTATTGGGTCGTTCGGAAAGTAATTTCGTTTTTTCCCAACAGAGGACCTAATTGTATTTTTTTACAACCAATTTCACACTTAAGCCGCATAATCATATGTATTTCGACAGCTGATATAGCAAGGCTTGATTGTGAAAAAATTCGATTGATTCTCCACAGTAGTTTTTGGTTGATACCCTTTTAAATATGGAAAGTGAAAGACAGCATTTTCGGCATATTTTACTTTTTTACTATAGAAAAGGTAACAATTCTGTTCAAGCAAGAAAAAAATTATCGGATCTGTATGGGGAAGATGTGTTAAGTCAGCGCCAGTGCTAAAACTGGTTTGCAAAATTTCGATCCAGCAATTTTGATCTCGAAGATGCACCACGTTCTGGAAGGCCAGTTGAAGCTGATGAAGACACAATAAAGGCATTAATTGATTCAAACCGGCGAATAACAACTCGTGAGATCGCTTAGAGATTAAATTTATCGAATTCGACCCTTCATGATCATTTGAAACGGCTAGGCTTAACCTCAAAGCTCGACATATCGGTTCCTCATCTTCTTACGGAAAAAAATTTGTGCCGCCGCATTGACGTTTGTGATTTGCTTCTCAAACGCCAAGAAAATGATCCATTTTTGAAGCGTATCATCACTGGGGACGACAAATGGGTTGTCTACAACAATGTTAAGCGCAAAAGATCCTGGAGTAGAAAAGATGTACCGGCTCAAAGCACTTCGAGAGCCAATATTCATAAAAAAAAAGGTTATGCTATCTGTTTGGTGGGATTTCAAAGGAATCGTTTATTTTGAGCTTCTACCGAGCAACAAAACGTTCAATTCTGAAGTGTACTGTCATCAGTTGGACAAATTGAATGATTCACTTAAAGAAAAAAGGCCAGAATTGGTCAATAGGAAAGGTATAGTGTTCCAACAAGATAATGCGAGACCACATACAAGTTTGACCACTCGGAAAAAAATTTTAGAGTCTGGATGGGATATACTGCCACACCCACCATACTTTCCAGACCTGGCACCTTCAGATTATCATCTGTTCCGGTCTCTACAACATTTTTTAGACGGTAAAACGTTTAATTCTAATGAGGAGGTCAAAAGTCACTTAGATCAGTTTTTTGCCAGCAAAGAACAAAAATTTTATGAGCGTGGAATCATGCTACTGCCAGAAAGATGGCAAAAGGTATTGGATCAGAATGGACGACATTGGATTGAATAAAATATTAATTCACTATAAGAAAATTGTCTTTCATTTTTATAAAAAAAAACGAAATTACTTTCTGAACAACCCAATATATCTAGCGAACATCGAGCGAACATACTCGTTAACCTGGCCTGATATGACATTCTAATACCCAGGTTTTTAAAAGGAAGTTAAATCCCACCAAAGTCAAAAACATACCTCAAATATGACAAAAATTTAGTAAAATCATACATATTCGGAAAAAAAAATAAACATATACATTACGCAAACAAACATACACATTTGAAAAAATAATGAAATCATGGGAACTCATTTTGAAAGATATGGGGGCAATGGAAGCAGATCAAGTACGTTTGCAATTCAGAATAAAACGAAAATGTTGGGGGGTGGACGAAGTGACGATGGGTAGCAAAGGAACGCGAGAGAAAATTCTGCAAATGTCAAAGTATTTTTGTAAGACAGAGACTGGTTGTGAAAAACGTAAAAAGAAACAGAATTCGAAAAGGAGTAGAGACGGGAATTATTGAAGTGGTAGTGACATTAGCAATTAGATAAAGATCATGGTTACTGGATAACTGGGACAATACGTGGAGTAGCGGGCAGGAATATAACACGTATGGATTATAGGGATACGAAAGGAAGAGGAAGGAAGTTATAGGAGTTCAAAAGTCGGAGTTATGGACAGTGAAGGGCGTCCCCTTAACTATTAACGGAGAAGAAGGAATGGAGAAGGAGACAGAGTGGATAAAAGAAATTGGAAAGGCAGAACGTTAAAATAGGGTTAAAATAAGGTTGGAAGAATGGAAGGTTTTAATTATATTTTGAAACACTATTTATACGGATACCAGTGAGGGAAATAGAGGAATTCGAGTAATTTGAGTAATATGTAATGTATAATTATAAGGAAATGCAGGGTAAATGTATTTTGAATTGCGTGGTAGACTATTAAGAAATGGTTGTATGATTAGATTTCATGGAAGCGATTAAGAATGGAAATAATAAGGTAATAAAGACGGAATATCGAAAGAGGACGAAAGTGAGTGGAGGAATGTGTGAAACAACGTTTGTAGACAAACTTTTGTGTTTATAAAAGTCACTTGACGTGCGTGGCAAGCATGAATACATGTTATGTCAATTATAGTATAGAAATGAGGAAGAACACTGATGGTAACAAAGGGAAAGGATACAATGTATGTTTAGAATTGTATCACGATGATGTCGGTATGGCTTTGTAAAAAGCCGAAGCGGCTATAGAATAGAAATCAATCTATTAAATAGCCGAATCATTGATATTGAATATTAAAAAATAATTGGATCGTTCATGTTAGTCAAGTACGAGTATAACTTTTTGGTCGAATATCGAGAAATTTGTTAAAATGCCTTAAGCTTCCGTTAATTGAAAAATCTCTGTAAAAGTAAACTGCGTTGATTGTCGGCATCCGGAAACGATATGAAACTGCTTTTCAACTGATATTTTTTAATTTTTCGGCCGTGGCTTAAGTATTGAGGAGCCTTTGTGAAACATGGAAAATAACGACCATACAATGTGGAGGATTATATTCTGTATACTTATCTTTAAAAAATTATAGAAATTCAAGTTCAACGGAATTCAAGTGATGAAGAAATGAAGAAAAATGTATAATGCTCTAAAAACTCATTGCTTTAATATATTTCAACAAAAATTGTAGCCGATAACGAGATTCTCAGTGAGAATCTCTGTCCTACTACTTATTTCTACGAGGGTTTTTAGTGTAGCTTCGTAATCATCGATCTCATAAAGTTTTATTTAAATGAAGAAACTTTTTTACATTTTGGGCCGCCATATTGTATCCGCCATTTTTAATATCTTAATTTTGAGTTCAGATTCGTAATCAGTGATTTCAAAAACCGAGTTTCATCTAATGTAACGGTATTAAACGTTAACATTGCCCTTAATGGGCTTGTTCGGACTCGAGCAGGAAGGAAAGTAATTTTAGGCTTTTGTAATAGGTAGAAGTAGGGTTTATTCAATAAAACAGATAAGAATTATGCGATACATTATAGAAAATTCAATTATTTCGCCCCTTTTTCTCGGTATTGTGGCTACCTCGGGCCTTACAATTTTATTATTCCCGGGCACTCGAGTGCAGTTACAATCGTGTCCGCAGGTGTAGTTAAAGAATTCGTAAAGAAGAAAAAAATGTAACTTCTAACAATATGTTCGATAGCGTGGAAAGAGATGTCGATAAACAATATAATTCATGTTGTGAGGATATTCATTGATTAATATTGAATTAATATAAGAAAAATAAACGTTGCTTGATAATTCTGATCTACCGCCGCGTTCCTTAGGTAAGAGGTTTAGCACGCGTACTGCCGGTAACTAGCCGACCGCTGCTCCTAGTATCGAGACTATCCTTGTGTCTACTACTGAGTTGTTTGATATTCCCTATAGGCCCGTCGGTGGGAGTGGATTTTTTTGTTTCAAGGTTGCCTTGCGCGTCCACCCGACCGCTGCTACTATCCGGCGTCAGTGCGATGCATTCTGAGTGCATGCGCAGTGACTCGGTATTTCAGGGCCGTAGCTAGTATATTTCTCGTTTAATATTTTGCCTCCAATCTATCTTTTAATTCGTTTCCCTACTGAAATTTCTATCATAATTTCCTGGTCTTGACTATGAAGATCTTATATCTTCGTTATTTAAAATATTTCGGAACGTATTTCGTGTCAGAGAGAGAAGACTGTTGAGTTTGCTTGATTAGATAGCTCCGTCCGTGGCTACTAGTGTGAGGAAAAGAGACAGAGATAGACCGCTCTGTTGATGTTTGGGTCTACGGTGCGTCGGCCTTGAACGCAGCACCAACTCAGCTGCTTCCCGTCAAATGTACGTCAGGTACCACAGCTGGGCTCTCTTGGTACCAGTGCGGCTGCACCTAGCGAGGGTTGGTTGCTCTTCCTTCCTGGTAGCTGGACTTCTGCGTTGGCGGGACCTGCGAACAAAACTGTTCCCCGAGTGCCGAAATTCTGGTCTTTTTATACCAGAATCCCCTCCAGCTGGCCCATGCTTTCGGTATCACTATAGTTGGTGGCGGTCCTGTAGCCCATGTCCTGTAGCCCACTGGTACGTCATTTTAAAAATCGTCGTTGGCCTTTTAATACTCCGTTGCCTGTATTTTTCAAACGGAATAACGGGACTTGGTCACCGTTATATCGGCCTAATGGTGAGAGTGACAGCTCGATAGCGGTCCGTTGTTGTGTGCGTACCGAGCATCATGAGTAGCCGAGTATAGGCCGATCTCACTCGGTGTGCGTAACGCGCGGTAGCGATGCTTTAGTGTGTGCACCGCGCGTTATTAGCTAGCCTGTACGTTACATTGTCCCCCGATCCGAGGTGAACCGGTGAACCGAGGATCTTTGCGATGCTATTATTCTCTTTTTTTTTTTTTTTTTTTTTTTTTTTTTTTTTTTTTTTTTTTTTTTTTACTGTTGTCTGCCACCATGCTATTCTCTTCTTATCTTATTTGAATTTATTTTCTTTTCTGTTCTTGTCGTTAGCTTTTTAATTCCAATTCTTTCCTATTTTTGTTTCCTCATTATTCCTGTCTATGGTTATTAATTCCTTACTCTATTTCGATTATCTATTACTTATTATTGTTTTTGTTTTTATTATCGTTGTAGTTATTATTGTTCCTAAAAATATTCTGTTCACCTCGGTGAACTTCCCTCACTCCTCTTGTTGTTCCTTCTGCTTATCCAATTCCGTGTCGATCTTCCGGTGTTCCATTATACTCATATGGACAGACGGTCTGCCCCACATCCGACACCCTGTTTCTTCCTACTATGGCCTTTAAGCTGTTATTTACCATTTTTTCGAGTCCGTGGGATTCCTCTATTTTTTTCTCGAATTTCATCACCGACGATTGGAATTCATGAGGCGTCGGTGGTGGTACTCCTCGTATGGCACACGTCTCTCTGCTCCCTTCTTTACGTTCCGTCCGTGGGTTCCCCAATTGCCAAAATCCACCGACCAATTTAGCCACGACCATGTCTCGAACGGCGACACATTTGTTGCGAGCATCGACGGAAATCTGTAGATTAATCATCCCATCAATACCAATCCGGATGGGCCGTAGCAATTTCGGGACAATTAATAATTGGATCTCTCCTCTCGATCCATATGTATTTGCTCCAACCATAATCTGTTTCTTTACCCTTTCCGCCTCTCCGCCAAATGCTCCTACGACCTTTGTCGAAGTGACAGGCAGTGTGGGGCATTTCTCCAGTTTCTCTTTATTTTGATAAAAAAAATCTTCCGAAATGCAGCTTACCTCACTGCCACTGTCGATCAGACTCTTCACAGTCACCCCCTCGACCTCCACAGGAATCTCAGGACACCGAGGATGTACATCGTTGTACCATTTTTCCTCCTTCCTTGGTTCCTCTCTTAAAAATTCCCGTGGATCTTCGGTGACGGTGAAAAGCGGGTAGTCTCTCGCATATTGGTCATTGCCGCTCCATTTTTTCGCCGCTCCTTCAGACTTATTCCGCCGATCATCGGCCTTACTGGGGGTTGTAATGCCCTGTTCTTGGCTCGAAAGTTTTGGCTTTTCAGTCTTCCTCGGAATGGCTTGATTTTTGGATGGCTCTCCTGCAAATTTCCCCGTGTCTGCCTTCGACTCTCCTTCTCCTTCTTTTTTCTTTATTACTCTTCGTTCCTTCCTTTTCTTATTCTTCTTCTCCACGACCTCGCTTCGCTCCTCCTCTTTTTGTTTTCGTCCTTCATTTATTTTCGTTGCGCCTCGTCTTCTGCTTTCTTCCTTCTTAATCCTTTCCACGGGCGCAACGTCTAGGCGTTTCCCGGATTATTTATCTGGGACCCGCTCTGTTGGGCTCGTACTGTTGGTGTTATCGTGTGCTCGATAAATGGTCCAGGAGGATGCCCCTGGATCACATTCATTTGTCTGGCTGGTTCCTGCTCCCTCCTAGGAGTCGGTGGAGGTGTCTGCTGCCATGCCGCCGGTTGAGAATTCCCCTGAGCACGTGGTGGAGGCGGAGGCGTTTGGTACCGCGGCGGTTGCTCTGGCGGCGCCGGCTGCCATGCCTGCGGTCGCACAGTTCCATTATATGGATGGCTCTGCCACCGTGGCCGGTTCTCCATGTCTCGTGGCGCCTGCCACTCATTCCGAGGTGGTCCACGCCATCCTTGATCTCTGGTTCCTCCACGTCCTTGAAATTCTCTCCTTTGGCCGCCTCTTTTGCTGTTCAGAGGTCCTGCCATGTCGATGCTTTCTAGTAACTCGAGGAATTCCGGTACTGCGCTGATCTGACGTATCCTAACCGCACATCGGACTTCTTCATCAAAATGCCTGGCCAGGCGACGGATGATGGCCTCGTCGGACATTTTTTCACCGAGGTCACGAGCATTTCCGCAAATGAGAGTGGCATACTCGGCTCTCGTACGGTGCTGGCCTTCAGTATCGTACGTTCCGAACTCGAGATTGCTTCGGACCTTGTCCTGCATTTCTCGTGTCCAATACCGCGTCGTAAATGCCTCCGAAAATTCCGAGAAACTATGGATCGTACTTTCCACTAGATGCCACCAATTTTTCGCTTGGCCCTCTAGTGCGTCCTTAATAACAAAACGCACGTCCGATCCTTCAGTGCCGGCTGCTTCGCAGTACTCCTGTAGTTCCTTGAGGAATTTCATCGGTCGTTGTTTGCCATCAGCTGCAAATTTTGGTGGTTTCTGTGATACGGCCTGGAAACGTGTGAGGTTTCCTGCCTGCAACATTGAAAACCCACAGGCCGAGCTATTCATGCCGGTGGTCACGCGTTGTTCCAATTCTTTTATTCTTGCAGCGTGATTTTCGTTGACCGCCTGATTTTTTTTTATTCGCTCCTTGGCCTCCTTCATTTCCCTCTCAAGCCTTTCCCGAATCATTTGCTCGTTAACAATGATATCCCGCTGGTAATCGTTAACTACTTCTTGGCCCTTAAGGATTTCTTGCCGGACTGCCTCGATTTTAGTATCTGTCCTTTCCTCTGCTTTGGTGATACTGGTTTCGACGTGTTCCCGCATATTCTCCTGGAGTGCCGCTGTTCTCGTGGTACATGAATTATTGGTTTGTTTTAATTCAGTCCGGATTTCCTCGAATTTTCCATCCATAGTCTGTAGGAAGGCCATTATCTGACTCATTCCAACTGGATCAGGTACAACAGGGAGAGTATTTCCTAATACTGGAGTCGATTGACCCTCCCCTTGTATACTTGACTCGTTTAAATCCATTGTTTGCGTTATACTATGGATCTCAGATAAACGCGCAATTTCTTCACGGTCTCGTCTACGTTGTTGTCTTAATAGCCCGTCTGCCGTAGTGGATTCCCACGCGAGAGACCGGTCCAACAGAGATGTACTGAGTTCTTGACTCGCGTCTAATAATGCCTGCTGGACTAAACGATTTGCAAATGTCGACTCGAAACGCATAATTCTCCTACTTGGCACCCACTACCAGCCTTTTTTTCCTATGCTCGAGTCCCTGTTCGGGCGCCAAATGTAACGGTATTAAACGTTAACATTGCCCTTAATGGGCTTGTTCGGACTCGAGCAGGAAGGAAAGTAATTTTAGGCTTTTGTAATAGGTAGAAGTAGGGTTTATTCAATAAAACAGATAAGAATTATGCGATACATTATAGAAAATTCAATTATTTCGCCCCTTTTTCTCGGTATTGTGGCTACCTCGGGCCTTACAATTTTATTATTCCCGGGCACTCGAGTGCAGTTACAATCGTGTCCGCAGGTGTAGTTAAAGAATTCGTAAAGAAGAAAAAAATGTAACTTCTAACAATATGTTCGATAGCGTGGAAAGAGATGTCGATAAACAATATAATTCATGTTGTGAGGATATTCATTGATTAATATTGAATTAATATAAGAAAAATAAACGTTGCTTGATAATTCTGATCTACCGCCGCGTTCCTTAGGTAAGAGGTTTAGCACGCGTACTGCCGGTAACTAGCCGACCGCTGCTCCTAGTATCGAGACTATCCTTGTGTCTACTACTGAGTTGTTTGATATTCCCTATAGGCCCGTCGGTGGGAGTGGATTTTTTTGTTTCAAGGTTGCCTTGCGCGTCCACCCGACCGCTGCTACTATCCGGCGTCAGTGCGATGCATTCTGAGTGCATGCGCAGTGACTCGGTATTTCAGGGCCGTAGCTAGTATATTTCTCGTTTAATATTTTGCCTCCAATCTATCTTTTAATTCGTTTCCCTACTGAAATTTCTATCATAATTTCCTGGTCTTGACTATGAAGATCTTATATCTTCGTTATTTAAAATATTTCGGAACGTATTTCGTGTCAGAGAGAGAAGACTGTTGAGTTTGCTTGATTAGATAGCTCCGTCCGTGGCTACTAGTGTGAGGAAAAGAGACAGAGATAGACCGCTCTGTTGATGTTTGGGTCTACGGTGCGTCGGCCTTGAACGCAGCACCAACTCAGCTGCTTCCCGTCAAATGTACGTCAGGTACCACAGCTGGGCTCTCTTGGTACCAGTGCGGCTGCACCTAGCGAGGGTTGGTTGCTCTTCCTTCCTGGTAGCTGGACTTCTGCGTTGGCGGGACCTGCGAACAAAACTGTTCCCCGAGTGCCGAAATTCTGGTCTTTTTATACCAGAATCCCCTCCAGCTGGCCCATGCTTTCGGTATCACTATAGTTGGTGGCGGTCCTGTAGCCCATGTCCTGTAGCCCACTGGTACGTCATTTTAAAAATCGTCGTTGGCCTTTTAATACTCCGTTGCCTGTATTTTTCAAACGGAATAACGGGACTTGGTCACCGTTATATCGGCCTAATGGTGAGAGTGACAGCTCGATAGCGGTCCGTTGTTGTGTGCGTACCGAGCATCATGAGTAGCCGAGTATAGGCCGATCTCACTCGGTGTGCGTAACGCGCGGTAGCGATGCTTTAGTGTGTGCACCGCGCGTTATTAGCTAGCCTGTACGTTACACTAAATCAAGTCAGTTCTTTTAAATTGTTGTTCGCCTGTTTGAATCCTCATATTTTGAGATTTGATTTGTAATCGGAAATTAGTTTGAGAGGATCTATAGATGGCTTTCTCCATGTGTAGTTGCAAAAAACTTTAGAATATACTTAACTGATATATATTGGGGAAAATCATTTATTGGTCCTAACCCTGACACTCATGATACTTTAGAGCTTACAGCAACATAAGCAGTTGCTTTAATAATATCAAGAAATGCCTTCCGCCACTATGTATCAGGTAAATGTACTATACTTACAGTTATGCATGCAAAGGACCATATCCTGATCCTAATTCAGCATCTTATCATGATTTGTAGATTGAAGCTTCAAATACTCCACGAAAGCTTCAACTGGTCATAAAAATATTTAGAGGTCGATCAAAGCCTTACAAACTTTCGTCTTTTGCTAAGGAATCGATCTTTTATTGTAATTTTTCATATCTCTCGTCCTGTATTCTGGTTTCTATATTGAATTTCTGAAATTGTGCAATTTTCAGGTCAATATTGATGTTTAATGGTCGATCAAGCGACAAAGCCAGTTAGATTAGCAACTTTCACTAATTAGGTAATTCTCGACCTTACTAGTCTCTTCCTACTGGAACAAAGTGTATTTAAAGAGAAAGTACTTCTTTCATTTGGACAGTCTTATTGCGTCTGACAAAATATATTTTCAAAATAATGAAATAATACAATTAAAATTATAAAAACTCACATCCGCCAATTTCAGTTCTACATTGAAAAAAAAAGAAAAAGAAAAACTTTTTAAGCTTCTGACTGCAAAAAACTGTAGCAAGACTTTAATTTTAACAAGTTTTCATATAAAAATAAATCTAAAAAGGATGAAATAACATCCGACGTCATTCTAGCTAACTTCATATTTAAATTACAATAATTAGTTTACCGCTTGTCACTACAGCCAGGAGAGGTCTTCTTCTGCGTTAGAAAACGTCCATATCGTATATAATTTTTCTTTTAAATTGGTGTCCAGACGCCAGCATGTTTCTTGATATGTAAAAGACGGTTGTAATGTTCAGGCGACGTCGAGCGACTATAATGACAGCAGTTAATGAATTATTATAATTTAAATACGAAGTTAACTAAAATGACATGTGAAGTTATTTCATCCTTTTTAGATATATTTCATATGAAAACTTTTTAAAGTTAAAGTTCTGTTTATTATAGTTTTTTTATAGTCGGGAGTTTTGAAAGATAAACATTTTTTTAAATTTCATTCTTTGCAAAGCTAATTCAATGTAACTGTTTACAGCATTGTTATAATTGCTAGATATTTTTATAGTTACTATATTTTTTAAAAGTACAACAGCAAAATCGTTTTTAATAACTATTTTATTTAATCACTCAATCATTTTTCCACTTTTGTATTTAAAATAATAACTGTACTTTATTTAATCGTTTAATAATTCTTGTACTCTTGTATTTAGAATTAAATCAACAAACGCAATTGGAAAATTGCGTTGCGTTTTTATTAATTTCTAGTTGTTAATAACATCTCTGATGTACAACAAACTTATCAAAATTTATATGGAGTTGAATAAAATATATATACAAATATTGACCGAATTGCACTGAATGACTGAATTGACTGAATTGCCCTGAAGTTAGGTACAGATGAACGAGTATAGTAGGAATGGCGGCATCTTGTGGGATTTCGATATATACAACGGTGCCTCTCATAGATTTTTTAAAACGCTTTAGTCTTTCTAAAATATCACATAAAATATACAATCTCGGACAAAAAGAAGGTTACGATGCACAAAATCTATCTACCAGGTTCTGTTAAGACATCTTCAGCCGATTTGGAAAACATTAGACACTAAAAACTGACACTTTGCGCCTTGCCGGTTAAACGCATACTCCCTTCTTATTGCACTACGGGCAGTCGAGAGTAAAAAGTATTAAGTATCTAGTCATCACATGTTATATACGTATTTTTTGTTATGCTATTTTTTGTTACGATTTGTAATTGACGACAAATACACGGTATGTAAGACTAGCCTCGATAACTTTTATCACCCTAATAATGTGATAGCTCGTGTTTTTTGTCCAATGTTTCATTTAAATTTAATGCCACTATATCCACGTACTTGAGTTCGGTAGTTTGCGCTGATGACCCTGAATGATTTGGCGTACAAGGTATCGCTCTTAGTCAGTTTTTTAACAGTGGTATCACAGTTGATGAGGAGTAGAACAATTTGTACTCCAGATCGTGGAACATTGAAAGCATATAATAGTCTTTCACGTATTTCTTAATTATGGTGTAGCTTTTCTACTATTGGTTTTTACAATTAATAAATATTAAAAAATATTTAGTCTCAAAATTGTCGTCCTATTCATCATCATCATCATCATTTATATCCCGCGTATTTTTTGAGATCTTCTTTCTTAACTTTTCGATCATACAGTTGATCCGTCTCCTAGAGTAGCCATTCGAGTTCAGCACGTGGGTTAGATGCGATAGTACTTCTAGATTGTCTTTCGAGGATATAGTTAGTGCTCGATAGATAAGTGAGTTAATGACGGAGGTTTTTCGGCTGGGGAATAATGTGCAGATATATGAAAGTATTGGTCGGTGTGGGTAGGTTTGCGGTAAACTTGGTAGATCGTTGTCACCCCTCCGTTCTACCGATACTTCTAGAAAGAGGATTACCCTCTCTCATTTGACTTCCATAATAAATTGTTTGGTAGGGTGCTATGAGTAGAGAAACGTCACGAATTCTGTCAACTTGTATTATCCGTGAGGCCAGATGCGGAAGGCTTCAGAGTGAATTTTCTCATTGTTTCATTCTTAACACATTGCTGAAACTATCAGATGCGGCTTATATCCGATCAGCAAAAAACTTTGACATTATCAATCACCGCCAAAGATTAGTATAAAAAATTGTAGAATTATAAAGGATTCAATGTTGGAGTCTGATTGCCAACACGCACACACACACAGGTGCCTCGAGACATATATTTTAAACAAATTTTTTGGACGTTTCAGACTATCTTTAGTATCCTGGTATCAAAATCTCAAGAAAAAATGGTAAATATGCTGTTTAGGGGACCGACCTCCGATCGCCTTCTAACTAGGCGCGTTCGACGCGTTTTTGTATGCCTAACAACTTTTCCCTTTGACAAAATCGTCGCTCACTGTCCACTTAAAAAGTTATTAACAAATAAAGTTGGTAAAACTGCATAATTAAGGCCTATACACCGATGAACTTCGGAATAGGCTCATTCCTTGAACCTCTAAATGTCTTGAAACAAGTGATTCGTCCTGTAGTCGGCTACTGCCGCGTACAATTATATGTACGTAGCGTGTGTGATTTTTCAGTCTTTTACGGTTAATATCTTTTTCCAGCGGCAAGAGCGACGCTTTTGCCAGAGGAAAAAGTTGTTGGGCATACACAAACGCGTCGAACGCGCCTAGTTAGAAGGCGATCGGAGGTCGGTCCCCTAAACAGCATATTTACCGAAAAAATTATTATATTTACGCTTATCTACGCTGATATAACAATTACTGATGGCATCAAAATCATTAACAACCTTGAAGATTTCGATCAATATTGCAACTTCGATCAAGATTAAATCATCGAAACTTTGATTTGTAATAAGGATACAAAATTCCGTTTTATTACGAAAAAGCTAATAATACAAAGTCGTATGTTTATGTACCTTTGTATAAAGTGTGTGCCTTCTCTTGTACTCAATGTACAATGTGCATAAGATAACGTCAAGTTTTTGGTGCGTATGTCTCGGTATATGACTAAAAGAGTTATGATTATGATTTAATTTGTTTGTTATTATTGTACTAATGATTCGATGTTTTTTGTAATATACGAGGTGCATTAAAAAAATAACGGGAATTTTGTAATTTCACGTGTTGTATTATTCCGATCCACGCGATTTTTTTTTGTTCTTGTGTTGGTAAATTTATCTGAAAAATTGCTGTACTGGGTTAGTCATTTTGGATATTTAGTCTATTGTCAGCTGTCAAAAAGGTCACATGTGTTTTAATAGGATCAGAGAATTTGTATTGAATTTTGCTATAAGAAAGGAATAAAGTGCGGCAAAGCTTTAGAAATGTTGAATATTGCTTTTGGTGAGTATGCTATGAGTGAAACAAGGGTTTACAAGTGGTATAAGCGTTTCCAAGATGGCCGCGAAGACGTTGAAGATGACGAGCGCCCTGGACGCCTCAACACATCACAAACCGATGAAAACGTGGAAAAAGTGAACGAAATGATTATGAATGATCGCCGAATCACAATTAGAGAAGTAGCTGATGATGTTGACATATCAATTGGCATATACCTTGACATTTTTTCAGAGGTTTTGGGTATGAAAGGTGTGGCAGCAAAATTTGTTCCAAAATTGTTGAATTTCGAACAAAAACAGCGGCGATTGGTAGTTGCTCAGGAGTCGCTAAATGAAGTCAACAATGATGCAGAACTACTGAAACATGTCATAACAGGTGATGAAACTAAGGCTCAATCGTCTCAGTGGAGGCATACTGGATCACCAAGACCGAAAAAAAGCTCGACAAGTGCGGTTGACTGTGAAGGTTATGCTAACTGTGTTCTTTGATTTTAACGGCATAGTGCACCATGAGTTCTTGCTACAAGGTGAATCGGTCAATAAGGAGTACTACTTACAAGTTCAACGCCGTTTGCATGTAGCAATCCGAAAAAGACGCCCGGATTTGAGGCGAAACAATTCATGGCTTTTGCACAACGATAATGCACCTGCTCACACTTCATTGCTTGTTCGTGATTTTTTGGCCAAAAATAACACCGCAATGGTGCTCCAGTCTCCATATTCGCCTGACATGATTCCGTGTGGCCGTTTTCTGTTCCCAAAAATGAAGAGAACCTTAAAGAGCCGTCATTTTGCGAGCATAGATGAGATTAAAAACGTATCGCTGAGAGAGCTGAAAGCTATCCCAAAGAACGAGTTCCAGAAGTGTTTCGGGGATTGGGAAAAGCGCTGGCATAAGTGTATAATATATAATGGTGACTATTTTGAAAGGGATACAATGTTATAGACCAGGGGTCTCCAAACTTTCCAGCCTTAGGGCCATACTGATTACTCCAGTAAGTTCCGAGGGCCAAAACCATATTATCATTGTTGCCGGTGGTAAAAAGTGAAATAGTCCAAAATCTGTCCGCGGGCCGAATGTGGCCCTCGGGCCGTAGTTTGGAGACCCCTGTTATAGACGAATAAAGTAAATTCTTTCAAAAAAACGAAAATTCCCGTAATTTTTTAACATACCTCGTATATTATTTTATTTTTTTACATTTGGTGTATGTTTCTAACTTTTGTGATAAGTTTATTGCGGGATCTGATATTACGTGCTGTACCTATCGCGAGTATTGTGAAATTTTGCAGACTTTACGCCGAAGCAGCTAGTCGTTCGGCTTATCAAAGTTCGAGACATTAGTGTACGTGAAAAAAAAAAAGAAAAGATAGCGTAAGGCGTTTTATTTTCGTCGCAACGATTGATAACCCGATAGATTATAAATTCTTTGTTTCGTAATATATAATCGTTCAATAGATGACGATTCGAATGCCAAACATTTTCGGTACATCACATATTTTCTTATTTCATGGCTTACGATAGAATAATTTGTCATTGTTGATTTGTGTTTCAGAGTTTAACGATAACCATAATATGATGGCGCCCACCGAGCGAGTTTTGCACGAAGCCATCCAGGTTACACCTCTCGATCTTACAGACGATGTCAAGAGACAGAAGGTGAGTCACTCAGTCTCGTATAACCTGTTGTTGAGAATCCGTCGGGATGAACCTTGACTGACCTGTGAATATATTGAAACAGGATGAGAACTCACTCAAGACAAGAGGAAAATAACCAGACACATAGATGTTATGCTGAGGAAGCGGTTTATTTCTGCCTTCCTTTGCAGTAGTCAAAATACAATCTTAATATGAGTGCGTGAACACTCCAACTAAAATTTATGCATTGATTTTATATTATTTAGAAAATTGTGAAAAATATGAATTTTTAAAACCAAATACAAATTATAAAAGAGATTAACAAATTGAGTTGTAACATGACATAATGTGAGCAGCACACAATTTTGTTAATTGTGTGCTGAATATAAACTTGAGACAGCGGTGCGTGCAACGTAGCGAAAGCTACGCAGCATGACACGCTGATACCATTGAGTGCGAAAACGTTTGTGTGTAATTCACTGCAACCACTCAGCAGTGTATTGCAAAGTGATTGCAGTGAATTAATGAGAGCATTTACAATAACCTATGTTTGAGTGCAGTGATTTTGTGTGCGACCAGCTACGCAATCAGCACTGCGTAGCATACTGCAAACAGATATTGAGGCTGTACGGTTGAGCAAAAAATATTCACTGTACTTTCCCAGCAGATTTACTGGGGGAAAATACAGTGAATATGAGGCACATGCTTAATTATATTAATTAAGCCGGCAAAACGACATGAGGAGAACGTGGTACAGCATGTGCTGCAACGCACGCCACAAGTGAGACCCAGTGCTGATGTACCATTTTCTCCTCTCTGACAGTGAATTAAGACGTAATTATGCCAGAGCACTCTTACCTTGAGCAATGAGTCCTGATGAGATATGTTGAGCGATGCCGATGTAAAAAGGTTGATGTGAAGTCCCAAGAGTCCCGTGGATGCGCGTGCTGTCCAAAAGATGTGTGTCGCAAAAGTGCCAAATTCTCAAGATGGCTGCGAGTATGAACTTTACGTTGAGCGCTGGAGTCAGTTGAGCGAGATAGCCGGTGAGCGAAACCGAAGTCAAGCGAGAGAGACATCCTCTCGCTCGACGCGGCGTGCCAACGAGGCACATCCTCGGCTTCGCGAAGCCCATGCCTCGGCTATCTTCGACTCAACCGAACAACGCGTGCTAGAGCAGCGCAACAGGTAGGCGCACGACGATTATCGATCGCCGTGCGCCAGCTGATTTTCCAACACCTGTGCATTATATTTTATGCATTCAAGATAAACTGTTTCTGACCTTCGCAATATATTAAGTATCATCATATAGTTAATTAATTTTCTTTGTGGTCTCCAGAAACGACAATTCGTAATCGTTCTCGTTAACTTCGTGAACTTAGGTGCCAAGGAGTCTGAAAGATAAAATAATAACGCGAATAATTATATTAAAAACTCCAAACGTTTAAACGGAATATTCACAAATTTAACCAATTTTCTGCATTGCCTTCGCGATCAAATATATGTTTACACGCTTATTTGATCCTTTTTAATAAAAATACCTTCCAAATAAACAAATCTGTATCTATCTCGTTTGTAAAAAAATCTTAATTTACAATTAAAAGTTTGCTTTTTTATATCAAATCATACTGCGTGATATTCATTCTATTGAGAATAATGGTCGGATACGTTAATGCATATAAAGTTTGAAGCCACAATATACCACAATTTTAGCTGACACATTGCTGTTACAGAAGCGCGCGCGTGTGTGTGCGTGCGTGCGTGTGTGCGTGTGTGTGTGCGCATATATGTATATATCAGGAGCGCCCTTCAGTATTACGAGACTAATAATAGCCGGGCTGTGGTCGTCACGTGAATTAAGCCTAAGTATCTGAAGTGGCAAAGACGAGGGCTGCACTGAATGTCTGCTCCGACTCTGTCCTGCACAGTGATATCATACGTGTTCGTTACAAAAGGTTGCGATGCTCAGTTGCTGGACGCCTAAAAAGCAGAACCGATACTAATAGCACAATAGCAATAACACGCTTTATATTTTATCACAATGGTAAAAGATTCGTCTTCACTTATCACATTCACCAGCTGGTTATCAGTTCTTTTTTCTGCCCTCCGGGTCAATATCGACACCGAGGATTTCGTTCCGAGTATCTCTTCTTCGTAGTCAAAAGGTTATCGCAACTGTCCCTTCTCCAGCCTCACTCGTACGATCAAGTAGTTCATTTCAAGATAGAACATAATATGTCATATATTTTAATTAAATTTTTTGTACCTCTGACGAACGTTTAGATTTATTTTGTTACGCAGGCTGTTCCAGCTCTCAAAAAATTATTTTTTTCTCGATTTTAGTTTGATGTTAACAGCTCATAGTGTAGTCGTTAATTTTTCACTGATTACGATTTAAATGTTAATGAAACTCTCGATAAATCGTAGTGAAAAAACAAAAAACGTAAAAATGAATGAGTTTTTAATGATTTTCTTATCTAAAAAGCAAAAAAAAAATGTCGAGATTAGTTTCGTGATTTTATCTGATGGAGAGTTGCGCGTGTATTCCGTACTCATTTCCTTGATAATCTTTCAAGCTATAAAATCAAGCCTGAAACGTTGGTCGGCGATAATAAAAAAATATTTTTTATCTATTCGCCGAAGGAAAATTACATTTCTTACGGTTTGAGAGATCTAAAACAAGAAATTCGTCTCTTTGAAGAATCTGCACGATCGCATTTTCGCGCTGATAACGAATGATACCAACTTTTGGTAGAAGACCTGATTACGTTGTAAAACGCAAAAAACGTTAAAATTTCAATGTTCTTTCACTAAGCGTCCGAAGGACGTTTAATCTTGATTACGAATAGTAGTGATAATCATCGCTAACAATTTCCTTTAGATAAGGACGATGCTAAGATAATTTTAAAAAATGTTGTGTTGCGCGTCAACGATAAAACAGAGTTCGTATAATGGGCTCGTCAATGAGTGCACTCCATCGTGGCACTGCATCGCTTACTCACATTTAATCTCACTGCATTAATTACAGAGTATCGTCACGAAGGCGTGTGAAGACTGCATAGTCTACAGCATACTCTCGTAGATAAAAACAACTCGAGTGTCCTGCCACTTGTGTTAATATTCCAGCTGATAACCTTCGCTCTCATCTCTGAGCGCTACGACTGCTCTCGAGTTCTGGGGAAAATATCATATAGCTCTTATTTCCATGTTTTTCACACACAAGTATATATGTACGTGTTTCAACAATATTTTTCTTCTTCTTTTGTGCCGATCAATTAGAGAGAGCGAGGTATTTCCAGATTTCTTCGTTTCTGTCGTGCATTAAATAACTTGTTTCTTGGGTTAAAAACAGTCGTGCGTTAATTATTGTTTTCTCAATAATCGATAGCATCATTGGAACAAAAAGTTCAGAAATTATTTAGCCGGTTACCTGGTACTTATGTGTGTGTGAGAATTAAAGTAGATGTTTTACAGCTTTTTGAAGGATTTTTTTATTTGAATGTATTAATTGTATTAGCGAAGATATACCATCAAGAGAGGGAGAGGGGAAGAGAGAGAGAGAGAGAGAGAGAGAGAGAGAGAGAGAGAGAGAGAGAGAGAGAGAGAGAGAGAGAGAGAGAGAGTACTTTGTTACTTTCAATAAGCACTAAACCAAGATCTTATCTTGTAAGAATTTTGCTGAATAAAATTATTGCTGGTTTGTGAAAAATTGACAGCTCGAGACATTTTAAATTAAAAAAAATTTGTAAACGTATGTACCAAATCGTTCTCTACAATTTCACAAATATGTTCAGGGACGCTTGGTATTGACATTTTAGATGTTCAATCCGGTTATATATGTCAATAATTGGGACGTTCAGCCTGACATCAATGGCTATGTATAAAATACAGCGATGAGGGTGACCGGTAACGAAGAGACTGCGAATTATTCAAACCGTAAACGCATCAATCTAAATGTCTGGTCGAGCTAAATGCAATCTGGTTACCGTCCTGTGTGTTGCAATTGAAATGTACGTGTGAAGGGTAAATTCCGTATTGCAATGTTGCCAACTGGGAATTGGTTTATGACTATTATCGAAGGGTCGAACTTATTTACGGGGCGTGATAAATAATTGACGATCTATATAGCGTCTAATCGTTCCACACAATCACACATAGATGCACATTTTTAGCATTGATAAGAACCGTTACTTATAACGACTGATAGACAGAGTCGTCACGTTCCAATTAGAATTGTGAATGTTGTCGGAGAAAATGCGTTATCATTATCTTTATTAATCAATTTTTTAAAATCATAGTAAACGTTATAACTAATTACTATTACTAATTACTATTAAAAATCGAATATCGATTGTAATTTCTGAAGAAAAATCTAATAAACAAATCGTAACTCGCCATTTGAATATTATTCGCAATCCCAATTAACTCGAGTTATCAGTAAAAAGTGAATAAATAAAAAAAACAAGGCACGAGAAACGAATCTTTGGAAATATGCTATGTGAGGTCGTGTCACTTATCACTATTATTATGTTTATTACTCGAGACGAAGGTTCCCAGTGTCTTTGCGATTTCATGAATAAACGTTCACGATTGCTCGGGAAAGTCTATATAGATGCAATTTATGTATTCACGAGTTCACGGCCTCACCGTCGTTATCGACTTGACACAGGAGATGTTAACCTTCCAGCTGTCTTGCGTTCTGATGCAAATTTGCTAGCTTCGCTACGATAAACCGGTTTTGGTCCAGGATCGAACTCTATATTCACATATTTTACCTATTTCCGAATCATTGCAAGATATCTGAGTTAATCGAATTTAAAATGTAGGCAAATTTAAAAAAATGTCATATAATACTGAATAGATTTTTTTTTCCGAAAATTGTAATTATCTTTTCATACTGCATGTTAATTTGACAAACTGTCATTTTAAAGTTCTTGTATTTATTTCAATTCCGATTGCAAAATCGAATTCTAAAGGCTCTGACAGACACGAATGAAATCCAAGTTTATTGAATTCTTAAAAAATGTGCTATCGATATTTTGTGAACGTAGGAATATTGACTTATTGACGCATTCTGATAATTTTACAAACGGTACTTAGAAATTGGCTAGATTTATAATTTTCGGCAAGTCATGAGGAATATTCTTTGGATTACAAAGTAGAGCTTTCAGAATGTACAATCTTTTGCTATAATTATTTCTGGATATTATTTTTCACAATATTAATATAAGTTATGTTTTTGTTGTTGTTGTTATTTTTGTTGGTAACCTTTATAAACAATACGAGAGATAACGCTAAATAAATTAAACGAGGCTTTCCGAAACCAATGTTATTATATCTCGAAGGCTATTTTGATTCACTGCTGTCCTCAATTAGGGACCGTGATACTACATCTGCTATATTTTCATTTTTATCACTTGGCGAATGTACATAAAATCTCATAAATTCACCGATTATTGTTATTATTTAATAAATCATTTTTCACCTTTTCTGCACCGAATATTTTTTGCAGGTCGAGAATCAACTTTCACAGATGAGATTCTCAGCAGCAACGGCGAGAAAGATACAGGACGTATTCACATCAGAAATGAGGAAGGGCATACATCAGCAACCATCGTCCCTTCAGATGGAGAACACTTACATACCCGAACTTCCTGATGGCACAGGTACATTTTAAGCATTTAATTTCTTTTTATAGTTCAAGTAGTGATGTGATCGGTGACTTAAGCGGATATGTATCCGTTTAAATAACTATTACTATTAACAGTATAACGGTAACTGTGACGGTACTTTATATTAAACAGTTAATAGTAAAAAATATAAATATATTCACGTGGATTTCCATTCAATGGGAGGATTTATAAATTAAATTTTACAAAACCATTACAAACATTAACGATAATCATATACTGGTTTATTGACAACACCATTTTCAAAGTAAGTAGTTCATCTTACAATGCTGATCCAAATAGCATATAATGGCAATTTTTGAAAAAGTTATCGATTTGGTACACAAATTATATCGAATGATAATTTTTTCTTATTTTGACATTTAAGCATCGAATACTTATCATTTGGACGGACCATTGGGATACATTTTGTGTACCAAAAGGGTCACGTTTGAAAATCAATATCTTGTGCTTCTCGGGGATGTATTGTAAATATTTGAGTAAATTGCGCATTCCAACTAAATTTTATTTACTTCAGACCGCAATTCTTCTGATTATACCCTCAACATTTTTTATAGTTTTGTAGTTCTTCAGAAGAAAATGCTCAATTTTTACAAATTTGTTTTTCTCCAAAGAGTTGCACTGCAACAATAGCCAACTATATAAAAAAATTTGTAATAAATTATATTTGGATTTGAGTTTCTGGAAAAAACTATTATGAAAATGTATGGGTTCTCATATTAAGGTGATTTCTTTTGTTCTATTGACTTGATGAAGAGATTTCTCATTGAGTTGGTCAGAATTGTTTTTATTCTTATATTTTTTATCTAAAGATGCATTTATGAGGAATTGTTTATTGCCGAACATGGCTGGAGTTTTCGTTTACGAGATTTTCATGAACTATTTAGCATTATTGGATAAGGTTATTTGCCCGGTTAATGACCGTGTACATATGAGTGACTGATACGCAAAGATACAATTAGCTTCTCTCGCTTTTACATTCTTTTTTATTATTATCCCTCGCGGATTTGCCCAATTTTTTACCAACCCAATTCCAACTGCTTCATTTGTGCAAAGAACCAACCGATTCCCAACCGTTTTGCTGTGTGACGGTGGGAACTCGGTTAGTTCTAGGAAAACCAACCGTCAATCCAACTCTAAGCTTTGCTATATGATGGTTGGAACTTGGTTAGTTCTTGTAAAACCAACTGTTAATCGAAATCTTGCGTCCGCTGCATGACGGTTGGAATTACGTGGAGATTGATTTGTTGCACAAATCAACCTTTTGTCCGAATCTACCCAAATTTAACGAAGATCCAACCGAAAACCAACCAAAGTAAAGGTTGGATGAGTCCTCACGTGACACGCTATAAATTTACACATCTAGAGTGAGAAGTTTTTCTCATAAAATCACTAACTGATGCGTTTATTTTACTTCGACGGTAATTTGTTGCCTACATTGGTTGGTATCATTACATCGAGCCTAGTGCAGTGACATCATTTAAAAAGTAGGTCAAGCTCTTATTCGTACGAACGAGCACACGCCGGCATTAACTCCAATGAGCAAAATATGCTTCATCGAACCTTCTTCCTATACCTTACACACCAATCAACGCAATGCATGAACCTACGCATTGTGACTGTCTTCTTCCAATGCTAGCTCGCGAACCAGAGACACATCATACAAGTGGCAAAATTCTATTAAATATTTGTACTTCGTAAACGAATGCACGAGACATGTTTACCAACTCTTAAAGTATTCGTAGTGAATGCATCTTCGTACGAAAAATTCAAGAGTATTCACAAGAAATAATTTTTTCGTGTTTAAAAGGAAAACCATTACTTCTCTAATGGTGATTATTATATGTTGCAAATAATTATTTTTACGCAAATAATAATTCTTTTGGCAAATATTCTTTCCTTTTTATTTATCAAATCAAACTGAACATTTTATTTATTTGACATTTTTCCATAGGAATGGACGATTCATTACGTAAAGAAATAAAATGAAACCAAGATTTTTAAGGGGTATAATAACTTAAAGATTATGGAAAAAAGAATTCTGAAAAAATTAAGCATTTACGTCTGAAGCAGTACAAGCGCATAAAAAAATTTTAAAGAAAATCCGAAGACGTGCGGCCCTACGCTAATGAAATTCAGCTGCGATGCCCTTTCTACAACGTTTGTCAACGCTAGAAAAATAATGAGGTCGAGAGTCACTCGCTATCACTTGTTTACGCGGAAGAAACCCGAAGCGAACTTGACTTGGGTTACGCAATTAAGAGAGCAGCGTTTGCAAAAATACGATACGAGAAGTAACGTCAAACGAAATTGTTTTCGCTTGTTAATTCGCATGTGACGTTAAAAATATAACGACAGCGATAAAAGGTGGCTTGCCTATCATCACATAAATATTATTGAAGGAAATAAAAATTTAAAAACACACAATTCAAGATTTTATAAATAAAATAATTTATTTAGAATTTTATTTCGTAATCTCATAAAAATTGATCACTTAGAGCCGAATTATTTACCAGATATAATTAAATATTTGCCTTAATATTATGTATTGTGCAATTGTTATTATTTTCACAGAAAATAACTCGTACTGAGCTCAAATACAAATAACGAAGTTGCCCTGGTGACCGACTCGTTATAAGGAAGGGCTTTTACTTACCATTTTTCTTTCATTTCTTATTTCTACAGAGGAAGGTCTATTCCTGGCACTGGATCTCGGTGGAACAAATTTCCGTGTTCTCCTTCTGGAGCTGGTGAACGGCGTGGTGGTTCGCGAAGACGTGAAAATGTACCATATAGGCGCCCACTTAAGAATGGGCTCGGGTATACCACTGTGGGAGTATCTTGCTGAGTGCGTCAGCAATTTCGTTATAAGCGAGGGTCTTCAGGATGTAGAGCTTCCCTTAGGTAATTTGAAAAAAAAAAGAGTGTCACTATACCTTTTGTACAGCAATGTTTTCATTGTCGGAATGGAAATGTATGCGGGTACCCAAGTTGATGAAGCGAGAACGTGCAAAGATTCTAATTAATTCGAGCTCATGCTATATTACTATATAGCGCACAGTATGTATATTTTCGTATGTAATGTATTGCGTTCGCTGGTGTCAGGTGAGATCGATGGCCTCCAACGTACGTCAATAACGATCCGCTTGTCGCAACAAGGAGACACTTTTCGGAGCAAAATCGATGCAACGAGCTAAAAATTTAATATTTCTAAAATAAATAAATTTAGTTTTAACCGTTTTTATAGCAAAACCTATAAGAAAATTTGAGATAGATGAAACTTGAATTAGCTTTCAGAAATGCCTTTAATTCTGCAAGATAAATTTACGAAATACGAAGAAAATTCATTCCTTTGGGTGTAAAATAAAAACAAAAATATATTCCATAGGATTGTCTGCGCTTAAGCATTGGTGATAACATATTCGTTTCTCCTTCCATTAATAGATCGCACAATTCTTGCGAATAATCTTCCTGCAGTCATCAGATAAAAAAATTAACAACAGAACATGGTCCGAAAATGGAAATAGCACTTTTCACACTTTTTAAAAATAATAGTATAATTAATAATTTTCTTAAAGATTTCGTATGTTTTGATTTTTTTAAGGTTTCACATTCTCGTTTCCAATGATTCAACATTCTCTGGACGTCGGTATACTCGTTACATGGACTAAGAGCTTCAACTGTCCGGACGTTGTTAACAAGGACGCGGTACAATTGTTGCGTGAAGCACTCGACAGACGCGGCGATACCAGGGTCAAAGTTGTCGCTGTTTTAAACGACACGACGGGTACCCTCGTTCAGGGAGCAACTCAGGACCCGAATACCGCTATCGGACTCATCCTCGGTACGGGAAGTAACGCCTGCTACCTCGAACGAGCGGATAAGGTTGAACATTGGGAACCCGAGAGGCACGGTGAGCGAGAAGTAAGTTCAAAGATATGCTGCCAACTTATCGCAATAATTTCATATATAACATGATTTGGTAGAGTTTTGACAGTTTACTTATGAATTTTCCTTACGTTTTAAGGTAATTATCGACATCGAATGGGGCGCTTTCGGCGACAACGGAGTCCTGGATTTCATCAAGACGGACTTTGATCGTCAAAACGATGCTAATTCACTTCTTGTCAATTCATTCACGTGAGTATTATGAGTTCTCTTAAGTGAGAATAAAACTTTCGTACAAAACTGTATAAGACTTTCGATAAAATAGTTCAATAGATAAACTAACACTAATTTATTGAGATTCTCAGAATCTAACATTAATATGGATTCAATGATTTATTTATTTATTTATTTATTATTAATCGACTAAAATACCGACTGAATTTTTGTCTAATCATCAGCGAAATTCCGAAAACTTCTATAAGTAAAATTTGACTATGTAAATGATTGAATGGACAATGGTATACGATATTATTTCGCCTGTGTGCTCAACATTAATTATTTTTTCTACTCATAATTTTCAGATTCGAGAAATACATAGCCGGCAAGTATCTTGGCGAAGTGGTTCGTATAATTCTCGCCAAGTTTGCAAAGGACGGTCTTCTGTTCTCGAGACAGAAGCCCGGTGAGCTATATACGTCCGGAAAATTTACAACAGACTTTGTTTCCCACATCGAACAGTGAGCATACAATGATAGATTATAATTACGATAATGTGTGATGTCAAGTCATATTTTTGTAAATGATATATATATATATATATTTTTTTTTTAGAGACAACGTTGATGGCGGTGGTGAGAACACAAAAGAGGTACTCGCCAAATTCAACATAGTGCCAGACGAGGACGATCTAAACATTGTCCAGTACGTTTGCGCAGTAGCCTCAAACCGTGCGGCCCTTCTCGTTTCGATATGTAAGTATATCACGATAAGAATTGAGGTGAAACGAGATTATTGAATTAGCAATTTTATTTGTAACTTGAACATTTTTATGTCGTAGGCTTAGCGAGTATGCTTGATCGCATGCAAAGGGAAAACGTAACGATAGCTGTTGATGGATCTCTGTACAAGCATCATCCTCGATTGGAAACCTGGATGAACAATTACATAAGTCTGTTGGCCCCGGGACGCAAGGTGAGCTCGATGAATCAATTTATGGCATAAGCGGAGATAATGAAGGTAAAATAAATCTGAGAATTATTTTACCTTCGTAGCTGCGGTATAAATTATTTTTCAAAGTTTTTTTCATCTTAAAATCTTTTATTTTGAGGGAAACTTTCATTTGCGTTATTTTCATATTCTATATTGACTTCTATGTATTTAGAAACTACATTTTTTATCTTCGCAGTGCCAATATCCGTCTGTAGGTAATGCAGGTCTCTTATTTTCTTGTAGTCACTAAGGTTTATTAAATTTTGCTCAGTGACGTTCATTTATTATGTGCAATTGAGAGTTTATTGGTAACGCCACACGTACTTTACTCATATTTTTGAATAAATAACGCAAATATCCTTATCACTATTCGTTAACTTTGTAAAATGAACAAAATAAAATCTATCAAAACAATAATTTTATTAAAGTGTGCATCCTTTGGAGATTGAAAAATTCATTTTCTCAATAATACGTTTTTTTCAACAGTTAAAGACTCATTGATTGTCGATTGTCGTATTCTTAAAGTGAATAAAGTGAATAATCTACTTTGATTTGTGACTTTACAGTTCAAGCTGATTCATGCGCAGGACGGAAGTGGAAAAGGTGCAGCAATCGTGGCGGCGATAGCGCTAAGACTAAAGAAGAGATTGGAATGAAAACGATTTAAGGGACATTCACGTACGGCCTGTCATCGTTCGTCCGCGTATACGTGACGTTTATATAGAGTAGTGTGCCCAAAGTCCGAGCCAAGCCTGTGGTAAATAATACTGTAACACAATAAGTAATGGTAATCGTGACAAGTATCCGTGCAGGCTACGTATGCACTTGTCTCTACTATTCGCGTGGTATATATATCTACCCATGACAACGAGAATCCCACAGGCCGCACAATTAAATCTTCCATATATCGTTACGACGAGCCTTCGGTGCGGACACGCGTATAAAATATCACAGTCAACCGATTGCCGCTTCTTTAGCGACAACACGCACACGTTGACTGCCTCGAATTCTCCACTTCAATAGCAATTTTTAAATCACATTCTGTTTGCGTTTATCGTAGATAGACCATAGCTTGAAATACGATTAAAACTATTTTTCTATATACAGCCTAGGGATGAAAAATTTGTAAAATCACATGCTCCACTCGTTGAAGAATCCAATTCGGTGTCAATATTTTTTTACGTCTTATTTTTTAGCTTAAGTCTTATATCATTCGCCATACGAAAACATTCCTCAATATCTTTTTCAAGTTTTGCAATATATCCACCGGTCAATGTCTCGATGACATTTCACGGGCATTGTTCAGGCAACTTCATGAGAATAACTTCTCGGGCGTTGAACGGTATCCGCGGATTTATAATTTCATAGCGGGCAGAAGCTCTAAGCCAACTCGAATAATTCAAAGAAAATTATACGTTTATTATTATATTTCTAGTTTTTCTCGTTTCTATTATATGGAATCAAGCTTAGTTCCTGATATTGTACATAATACGTTATCGAAATAGAATACGTTTAATATTGTGCTCTGGTAGACTGTCCGAGAGTTCTTTTAACCGAAAAACAACGTAATAATACATTATAAATAGTTTATTGAAAAAAGATGACAAATTTTATACCCTTCGGTGGATTTGCAATGGATGTATCACTTTTTGAAGAACATGCAACAAAAAAAGAAAACAGCGCGGGACACTGTTTAGCTACTGATTGAATGCGTGCTTAGATTTGAGAAGAACTGACATTGTTAGAAGAAGAAGATTACGAAATTTACTAATTTTTTTTATTCAATTCTGTGTTTATAAACGATTTTATCGATTAAAAATAAAAAATAACCGCTACAGGTGCGCAAATGGAATAACAATCCTAAAACCTAATAACTTTTTTCGTAATCTAACTCGTAGAAAATTCAATTATATAATTCTAAAAAGAATCAGAAAAATATGATTCTGCTTACCCGTATGATTAGAGACGTAAAATAATTGGTAATTCATTGGCTCGAATTATGAAAAAGCAACCATACAGCATAACTCCGAACATAAAGATATATTTTTTACGTTTCACTCATTATGTTGTATGAAAATCGGCTATTTATCATCTTCGTAATGTCTCTTCAAAGCTCGGATTTTCGCAGTCTTTCAAGTATTTAAAAAAAAAACAAGGATAAAACGTAAATATCTCCGAAAAGATGTATAAAAGAAAAATGGATTATATTAGAAAGGAATTGGAGAGGGGCGATGAGAATATGTATGAATGGGTTTTGAATGGAAGAGCTGTCGTGAAAAGAAAAATCATAAAGAATGTGTATCGCTTGCTCGCTCGCGAATAAGATATATTTGCGATTTCGATTAACACTAACGTGAATACAAAAATAAAATCAAATAAGTGCCAGAAATCATATATTATTTATTGAACAATGTTTCATTCGAAATCAGGAGGAATTCCAAAGTATATTGTTGAATCGTATTGTAGTTTTATTATTATTAAGTATGTCCACTTTGTCGAGGTGGAGTGTGCGTTGTTAATAAAATCAATGGAAATAAATGAATCGACTATTTGTTCGTAAAATAGAATGAACTTGAAAATAATCTCGAAAGTATTTAATCCAAATCGGTCGGTATATATGCTACATTGATCTTGTTGCTAGGTGGTTCGAGCCCGCGAGTTTTGAACAGTCGAGTCTGCTGTGCTGTGCTTCGTGTGTCTCGAGTGTAAAGATGGCGCCAGTACAACGGTGCTTCGAAAAGTGACAGCTCGAGCTGTCAGCGGCGTTGGTCCTAGCGCAATTTTTCTGCGAATAAAAGCACGTCGCTGCAACGATGTACCGTTGAGTCTGGTCGATCGCTCGTTAATTCAATTGGAAGATCGACGAATGTTTCGCGCTTGTTTTTCATAACGAAAAAAAGTAAATTGTCGGTGCAACGGTGGGTGTGCACGCAGGAGGGAACGGCTCGCCGGTTCGCTCAGTCTACTGGAAGATTCCATTGTGAGTGGGTTTAAAAAAGTTTAGTCTCCGGGAAATCAGTGTTTTCGCGTGTTAACATCGACTCCACGCAGCTACCTGTCACATATCAAGGTAAGGAAACATACGCTCTGCACGATCGAACGAAAATTTTCGTCCATTAATGAGAAATACGAGTGTCATCCTTGTCTATGCGTCGAACTCACCACTCACTCGCTCGCTTCAGCTGGTCTCTCAGCTGACGGCACTCGAGCCAGCGACCGGTTTTCAACATTTTTTTTAAAGGCCCTTTGCCCTTTTCTTCCGCTTTTAAATGTCCTGCACCCGAGATCCGACAACTATCGCGTCCACTTTGATGAATCTTACAATCGCAACTATAAAATTCGTTCTTACACCGTTGTTGCTACTACGCTACTAAATTATTAATCTCTTTGTCCTGAAATTATGTACGAAACATAATTATTCTTCACGATAACGATGGAATTTTTAAATACTCGTAGCATTGTTACGGCGTTCAAAGATGGTGGGCAATGGCAAAAAAATCATTCGAACAAATGACTGCAGCAATAGTGTCAGTGAGACATGTGTTGGAAAGTGCTCACCCCCCCCCCCCTCCCTCCTTCAAAGAGATAATCGTTAAAATAATATATACACGGTAGATACAAAGTTTTATATTTTTCTGTATGTATTTCATGCATTACATTTTCGTGGTAAGCGACGTTGGATATCGAGAAAATAGTGGAACTTGATTAGTCGGTGTTTACAATGACTGTACTTAAAACATAATTTCTTTAAATTAACTTAATCAATCGTTACTTTATTAATAGGATTCGTCATCTCGCGACATAAAAAACATATTCGCGATCGTGTCCCTTGTGCGCGTGCGTGCGCGCACGTGTTTGTGTGCGTGCAACATTCGGAAATAACCACCGCAGTCGTAATTCACGTTTGATGAATCTTACGATCGCAACTATAAAATTCGCTCTTGCACTGTTGTTGCTGCTACAACGAATAAACTTGCTGTTCATCTCTTTGTGCTTAAGTTATGTACAAAACATGATTATTTTTCACAATAATGATGAAATTTTTAAATACTTGTAGCACCGCTGCAGTTCGACGAGCAAATATGCTGGGCAATGCCAGAAAAAATCGTTCGAACAGTACTGTAGCAATAGTGTGAGTGAGATATGTGTTAGAAAATACAAGATTCACTGCCAAGGCCTCACCTTCCAAAGAGATAATCGTTCAAATAATATATACACCGTGAATAAAAAGTTTGATGTTGCTTTCTGAATATATTTCACGCATTAATGCTTCTTTGTGGTTAACGACATACGAATATCGATGGGAAAATAATCTAACTCGATAAGTCAATATAAACTGTGGTTTAACAAATTATTTGTTTGAATGAACTTCATTAATTGTTACTTCAAATTAATAAGATTCGTCATTTCGCGGCAAAATAAAAAGTATTCGCGATTCAGTTAACTGTGTATTCGGGCGCGCGTGTATGCGTTCGTGCAACATTCGGAAATGAACCGCCGTCGTAATTCACGCTGACAAAACATATTCACGAGTGCCTCGTCATTAATGCTGCGGTGAAACCAAACTGCTGTTTGCTGAACGTTATACTATTGACAATCGATTCACAGAAATGCATACATACGCTTGCATGCGCACCTATTCAGCGAACGGGATGGGTTGATCAGAGCTGTCTCTCGTTTTTACTTTCCGGAAAGTGCCGTTTACACGTTTAGTTATATTTGTGCTTTGCTTTCTTTCTATTTTCGTGTTATTTCTTAAAGATGGAGGGGGAGGGGCTGACAGGTCAAAATATTCATAAAATTTGTTTTTTTTTCGATTGATTCATTTGTATGAAATTGATCTATTAATAAATTCATAACCCACGATTTGCAAAAGTACTACAGGAAACAACATTTTTTAATAAAAAAAAATGGGTTGAATTAAGTAAAAGAATGTTAAAAAATTATGAAATTTATTTCTGCTTCCCTGATCATACATTGTGCTAGAAAAGTTGTTTTATTCAATTTTTCAAAACAATGAAAATCATTAATTATAGGTTCATTTATAACGATGAAATAACAAACTAGGAGCACGTTGTGTACATGGTAAACCCCAATATTTTTGCAACGGAATGTAAGGTAATCAGCCTTATTACTCATCATGTACCAATTGATTGTCAAGGTCACTCCACCAATCACCATAATCACCTTTTCCCTATCACTCGACTAACAACTATTAGGGAAGCGACACTAGCTCGATCGGTAATTAAGGCATTCTTGTTCGTTATTGTATAATCGTTGTTTATGCTTCTCATCTTACACAGAGTAAGAGGTTTTACTACTATGGTGGGTATACGGGCATTTATATTATGCACCCGAACAAGCCACCTCTAAATATTTTATTCCGTTTTTAGTGTAAATTGAATGCAGTTTAGGGTTATAAAGTAACATTTCATAATGTAATAAATAAAAAAAGATCAAATGACTGCAAAATGATAACATAATTATCAAATAAAGAAAGGCGTATGACCGAAAGCTTAGAATTTTGCACATGTGTTGAGGCAAAATTGACGAAATATCATAGATTTGAACAGTGATTTAAAAAATTATTTTCATAAATTAATTACAATTTCGACCAATTTTAAGAAAAACAAGATTACATTCACGCTAGAAGAATTTCTCTTAAGCACAGCTGAGCATTTTTTTAGAATATTTGGAATACCGGTTCTCGTGTGAAAGTGTGTAAAGTGTGAAAACACATGAATTTACGTATATCACAGGGTAAAAAAGCGTACAAATTTGAAATTAGCGCATTGCTTCCTCGTTATTCTCGCTGAACCGCAGATTTTCCTCTATAGGAAATAGCTGTCTCAATTCTGGCTCCCTCATAGAGGAAGTGGTATTAAAATTTTCAATAGAATCGAAAATTTAGTAACAATTTTTATTTCATAATGCTTAAAACTCTCAATCGATTCTCACCAAATTCAAGACCAAGTATTCTTGTCAATTTGTATATCAAATTTCAGCTTTATAGATGAAGATTTACGATAGTTAGAGCAAAACTAGATGTCTTTCGAAAAATTTCGAAAATGCATAGTTTAATAAAATCTGAATGCCGCAATCGATTTATGCCTCAATACCGAACAACCTTGTCCCCTGGCCTATTCTTGTACCTGAATAGCTAGAAATTTACGAAAGCTAGAGAGCGGACCACCTTTTTTTCGAAAAATTCAAACAACCATAAAATGAGACACACTATCAATTTGACGGAAAATTACATTAAACTCACGGGGAATGCGAACTGACCCGTGGGCTAAGTTTCAGGATGATCCGCGAGTAACCTCTTTTCGAGATATAACCATTGTAATTTTGCAAGCTCATCGCACACACAAACACACACACGCGCGCGCGCCCACGCACTTTTTTCTAAATATGATTTCTCGACGATTTGGGACGGTAAATATGCTGTTTAGGGGACCCACCTCCGATCGCCTTCTAACTAGGCGCGTTCGACGCGTTTTTGTATGCCTAACAACTTTTCCCTCTGACAAAATCGTCGCTCACTGTCCATTAAAAAGTTATTAACAAATAAAGTTGGTAAATTTATAATAAAATAAAAATAAAATAAAAATAACGTAAAGAACCTAAAGAACCTAATTCTGCAGTTTTACCAACTTTATTTGTTAATAACTAATAAATAATAATAATAATAAAATAAAAAGTTATTAACAAATAAAGTTGGTAAAACTGCAGAATTAGGGCCTATACACCGATGACCTTCGAAATAGGCTCATTCCTTGAACCTCTAAATGTCTTGAAACAAGTGATTCGTCCTGTAGTCGGCTACTGCCGCGTACAATTATATGTACGTAGCGTGTGTGATTTTTCAGTCTTTAACGGTTAATATCTTTTTCCGGCGGCAAGAGCGACGCTTTTGTCAGAGGAAAAAGTTGTTGGGCATACAAAAACGCGTCGAACGCGCCTAGTTAGAAGGCGATCGGAGGTGGGTCACCTAAATAGCATATTTACCAAATCATCTTTTAAAGGATTAACCGTACATTTTCTTTTCTTATAATACAAGCAGCTGAACAAGCGAGTTATATCAGCAATTTCTATTTGGCTCCCTCCTCCTTAAGGAAATAAGCCTTGGGTATTCAACTCCGACAAAGGCATAAGCGAAATAATCTCTCAGAGAACTTCACAATTGAGTACGTGAGAAATGAGTAATCGACTTTCCGCTGTTGAACTCCAACGGAAAAGTTAATACACGAGCTGTGCGTGCACACGTACCGTACGAGTGCGAACGCATTAACACTTGTGCGTCTATAGTCTAACGTTGCATTCGGGCTCACTCGGATATCAAAGCTACGTGGATCTCTATGACCAAAGGAGGCTTTTTTCCAACTTGACCCTTTATATTTCGTGCCTTACATTTTTTGTGGGCTTCCCGCCTCGCGGGAGACGTGCAAATGTATATTTTTTCCACGACTTTTATGGACAATATGTTAGGCTGACGTCAAACTGGTTGACGATGAATCAGCACTTTATAGAGTATCGGTGTAGAGGCCTTTCCTTTCTATATTTTTCTGGATTGTGAACAAATATTCTCAATTTTGTTACTTTGTTCTTATGTTATTTTTTTTTTTTTTAACTTAATAAATACTTACTTGTATCCCAGATAAAGTGGAATACATGAGGAAAAATCCGAAAATGAATATGGAGCGTCTGGGCCGAGATTCGAACCCGGGACCTTCCGATTGTCAATCGACAACTCTCATCACTCAGTTACTGGTCGTTTACCACACGCAAACCGAATTGTCCTCATATATTGACTATTCCACCACGTTTCAAACTATAATAATACGGAAGCAAAGCACAATTGTTCATATTACTTCCTCATTGTTTTGCAACTTTCACAAAGCCACTGCTATGAGGAAGAATATGTTGATCGATTTTAGCTTCCTCGTTGAGAAATTTGAAAAACAATAAAGAAACAACATGCCAGGTCCTACTTTGCATTCGTCTTTAAACAAATTTTATAAACTGAAGTTTGAAATTGAAAGATCGAAAGTGCTCTAAATCTAATTACCTCAATTGAATTTAATTATTGCAAATAACTAGAACTTACTACGTAGCAAGTTGTTTGCGAATTAGAGGCTTATTATTTTTGTAAGCACCTGCTATTGTGGATATCAAAATGCAATGTTGTTTCAAATTAGAACGCGTTTATTTTCACCAAATTTGATACCAACCATCCCTGAACGGTTATCAGGCGTATGTATAAAGCTTTGGACGAAAATTTAAAATCCCATAAAATACGAACGCTTTGTAGATTTTTCCCAAATGCAATTTCAAATATCGTTGAACATTAATTTACTTATAAAGAATTATTTAGCTTCATAGCTAAAGATTTGCGGCAGCTACAGCGGTTACAGATATTTTTCACAAAATTCAAAACACCATAAATGTCCGAATATTTTACCGGAGATAGGGACGCTTCTGCTTTATCTGGAGATGCATCTTCTAAACAAAGCCTTTATGAGAAAAAAATAGCAACAACTATAATAACAATAATATTTTTGAGTGCATGGTGGGGAATATTGAGTACATCATTTACTGGAATTATTGTCTCCACTGGTCAGGGCACGAAACTACGGTAACGGCTGGAACGATAGAACTATTTTCGTGAATATTTTTTTAAACAAACGATGAAAACATATAAATTTATTACTTCACGAGGTTAATATATGCACATCAAAGAGTGTATAAAAACATTTTGCTTTAATTTATCACTCTGTTTCCGGTATACGTCTCTCCAAAATGTATGGTAAAATCGCTGATAACGCCTACGTAACGATTGTACTTTTTGGACGTTCGTATACCGGAAACGGAGTGATAAATTAAAGAGAATTTTTTAATTATATTCTATTTAATATCAACCGCGGCAAGTAATACATTTATTCACTTTTATCGTTTGTTTTTAAAAAAAAATCCGAATGTACGATTAATTTAACAGTCGTTACCGCTGTTTCGTGCCTTCAATCACACGATTCTGGACTAATCTCACTGGTTAACTACGGAGTGGAGTCTTTAAGTTTTTTAAATAAATACTAAATAATATTAATAAAATACAGAGGATATATTTTGAACAATCGAAAATGTTATATTTTTTTATATTGAATAATGTAAATGACTGGACCCTTGGGTAGTACAAACAAGTGTCCCTCATTAATCCAAACGGAAGGAAGATCAATTGTTGTTGCATAACTTTTATTACAATATCCATACGTGTCGTCACAATTTATGATAGTTCGTTCTAGCAGAATTTAAGACAATGTAATGCACAAGTTGAAAAAATGGAAATCACAATTTTTCATAGCGAAATCCCGTTGGCGTTGCTCACGAGGTGAATCCAGGTCGTCTTTGTGAATCTAACGTCCGAGCGAAAAGGAATACTGTATGCTGCTACTAGGGTAATGCAGCGATCAGCTGACAAGCGGACGCTGCTGCTGCTGTTGCTGCTGTTTGCAGTGAGCGGTTCGCCATATTTTATTTTAAAAGGCCTCCTTTTTCATTGCCCCACTACTGCGATCACTACAGGCAACAGCAGGACGTCGCCTTTCACGTGGTTGTTTAGTGTGCACCAGCTAACTCTTTCTACTCCGCTCCCTGTTCTTTGCCTTTTCGTTGCAATCTCTTTTTCTCGTCACGCAAAGTAATCTATAGTGTTGGTATTAAGCACTGCACTTTGTATATCCTATGCTATTACGATTAGTATATGCATTACTATGCGCTATATTGTAGAGCAGAGAGTTCCGAAGCTCGAGGGAGGGCCGCGTCGCTTCCTCCCGTAGAAAATCCTTTTTATTGTTCGTCGTACAGTAGGCCAATGCGATGAACGCGAAACGAAGATCACTATTATGTACGTACTGAGAAGTATATACTTTCCAACTGGCGAGTCTCACTGCTATACTCTCAAGTACCGAAGCGTTGCTGTTCTGAGATGATGCCGCGTTTCCTTAGTCACCGTACGCTCTCGCATCAACGCCGCTGTGCTCGTATAAGTCTACGTTTTTATTGATGCTCCGTATCGCAGATAATAGTAAAACCGTTGACCGGAGCAAGAGCCACGAGGATACCTCGCGATGCTTTGACCCCTTTGCTTCAAGCGGCAAACATGTCCTCGATTTTTCGAAACAGTTATTCTACATCCTTCTTTATCCAATTTTAGTTTGACAATCGTTGGATAAACAAAATAGAAAGAGTTTATTGAAATAATTGACATTTTATAAGAATCTTGATTTAACAGAGTTTAATGTTTAAACAACATTTCTGTAAACAATCGGTGACTAGATGTACCGAAAAGCATTTCATTCGTTACCTCTTATTCGCTGTTACTCAGACTGAAGCTACGTCTGAATAACTTCTCAGAGTCCCAAGTATCGGATGCCAGAGATCGGCAGATTAAAATACTTCCGTCATTTAATTACCGCTCAATTCTTAATTCTAGGAGGAATTACTAATTAATTTTGATTCAAATACAAATTTCAATGGTATTTATAATTCATTTCGATTCCAATACAAATTCCAGTGGTATTAATAATTTATTTTTATTTAAATACATATCAAATACTAATTCCACTAGGAATTAGTATCATATACTAATGAAGGAATTAGTATCAAATACAAATTCCTTGTGGAATTCGGAAGTATTTCAAATATGAATAAAAATAAAATACTAATCTTACGAGGAATTGGTATTTGAATAAAATTCAAAGGAATACACAAGGAATTTGTACTTAAATGAAAATTGAGAAAATAATTTTTAACTGATACTAAATACTAATTCCTATTAGTATTTAGGAATTAGTATTTAGTAATTCCACAAGGAATTAGTATTTAAACTAATAATATAAATTCCTTTTGGAATTAGTATTTGATTTTCATTCAAATCCGAATTCCATAATGAATTAGTATTTAAATACAAATTAATTACAAAATCTAGGTAAAAATTGGAATTGTGATGGCATAATTTCGAATCTGTGGATCTCTGTCGCATACTTAATCCAAAGACCGATTAATAAGAAACTAATTCATTTCGACAAATTGACTTTACACGTCGAACAATAATACATTCAATTAAGGATTTTCTCACTAATAAGATGTCGGATCCAGAATCCGATACTCTTGCGGCTTCATTGAATATATGTTCTAAGCATACAACAAATTAAGAGAGCCCTTTGATAACTTTTGTAATGCACGTGACGTTTAAAGCTTGGGGTTTTCAAAAGATCAAATTTCACTGTTCTAAAACATATTTGATGTTTCACACTTTTTTAAGCTTAACAGGTATTCAAACATCCAAATAAAACTGTACTGAAATTCCAGACTTTTGACATTTATCGTAACACCTCCTTAAGGAAAGTTATAATACTGTCTGAGCCGACGCGAGTGCGAGAGATATAGCCGGAATTTCGAAATTTTTTTTTCTACCTGTTCTGTACGTTTTTTTATATAAATACATTATTAAGGAGGTTCACCAGGTAGAAACGTGCTAGGTCAGAAGAGGATATTCACTATCGTAGCTACATTAAATAATATTCATAAGCTAAGTACACAATCGATCTCATTTTTCTCATTGCTGCTTTATTCACTTGCACTTAGTTATAATATACTTTTTTTTAAATGTTCTCTCTATAGTAAACAGATAATTTGTGCTTACCCCATGAGAATCCATTAAAAGAGTCTCATAAGATACCAGTAGGTGAAATGCCTAACTAATTCATACATATTTCTACAGTAATTGAGAATATGTAATACAAATTTGAGATTTTTCTGTGCATTTCTCTGTAGTGAACCTTCTTAATGTATGCAAAACAGATAATTGCAGATCGTGATTAATAATATTTGTTCATAAATATTTGTTCAGAAGCTACGGGAAAAATGAATTGGATGGTTTTGTACCATTGGAGATGTTACAAAACCGTCCAATGAATAAAAATTCTTAATTGTAATATCGGATGAGATCCGACTGTTCATGTGGATTTTTTCCACATGCAATAACAAACGTCTGTGAATATTAATTTACTCAACAGAATTTCCTTAATTGAATGTTTAATAATTAAACAATGTACTCAAAGGCTAACTAAAGTAATTATGTGTATTCTCCAGGAGGATTTTTAGATTGATTACTGTCAATTTAGTTGCTGATTTGATGCATAAGTTTTCTATATCAAGAACTTATGAACACAAAAGAATAATAATATCGGTGTAAAAATAAAATGATTTGAAACGGTTATTTTATTATATCGAATATAAAATAACATTTCTAAGTGTATCGAGTGTATCAATTGTCAATTGTTGAAATTTTCATATAAAGTAGAACATAACCTGCAAATACATAAATGTTGACAGCAACGTGCTCGAATACGTCCGGCTATGTATATCTATACACACGAGTTTCAATACTAATTTAGCGTGTAATATCTTTTTCATTGATAAACTTTCACTTGCTGAAATTGGTGATCCCACGAATAGAAATGTTTACCCGGGAAATACCGGGTACCCGTGCTACATGTATATAAAAGAGAAGAAAATATGAAACGAAAAATGTATAAATACTGTGTGTGCCTGAAGATTCTACTATAAATAAAATTTTTATTGCATAAAAAAATTTAATATAGTAGTGAATCGTCATCAAATTCTCCCGAGCAACGCCGGATAATTCAGCTAGTAGATTATATCCTTCAATTAAGGAAACTGTCGATTTACCAACTGTGGGCGCTACCGTGTTTCGGCCCTGCCACTAAAAAGGGAACATTGCGAAGTTTCCCCCCTGATTTTGATGAGCTCTTGGTTATACTGTAGTTCTTGATAAAATAACACTCCTTTTAGGTACCCTTAAGCTGATTTAAGGGGAGAAATCCACCCCCAAAGTTGAGGATTGTTATAGCCGGTTGTTATATCTACTGTTTCACATAGAAGCAGTGATCTGATTGACTAGAAACCAAACGCAAAATGTTTCTTATGTTAAATAATAGAATTATAAGTCCGACTTCCCATGCACCCTTGTTGCAAGGAAGAGAATTACCACTTGAAAGATTTATTTTTATACGTTTTTTAATGTTGCAAAACGAATTATCAATCGATTTCAAGGAAACAAAAACTATATTATTTAACATAAGAAACTTTTTACGATATGTTTCTTGTCAAACGCGGCACTGATTCTATATGATACAGCATAACTACGGGCTATAACCCCCTATTTTGAGGATGGATTTCATGCCTCAAATCCGATTAAGGGTAGTTTAAAAAATGTCTTATTTTATTCAGAACAACAACATATCTTCATCATAATAAAGGGGGACACCTCGCTAAGTTTCCTTGTAAGTTATACGACGTAATGGTTCAATTTTTAATAAACTCGGGCTTGGTAAGTTACAATGAAATCTTCGTGCGTTAGTAGATTATAAATTGTAATTGTTTTCACGGGATATGTATGTGGAATGCGCCCGTAGAAAATAATTGCTAGGGCAGCGACAGTTGTTACTGTCACTAATTTGGCTATACTTAATATAGGGATAAAAGAACTATCTGTTGTAAGAATTTGATTTTTCCATAAAAATATAAAACTATAGGCACATGGGAAAATAAAATATGCTTTTTAATCGAAGAGAAAAATATTATTACTACAAGTAAATGAAATTATTTGCTGCAACTACAACATCCTATCGGGTAAAAATAAATACGCTAAGTAGACATTGACTATCTAGTTAAATAAATAAATAAATAATCTTGCTATCGATAAAGACACAAGATAATTATTAATTGATTAGAACAACATTGTATTATTATCAAATAAGTCGTTTCTCTGGGTGCATATCGATATCCCCTTGAACAGCGCGACGAGTCACGGGCCGTCGAAAGTCCTGCTAAATTAGTGATAAATGCGTTCGGCGCTTGGCCACGACACAGTTCATGGTCTTGCAGAATGACACAAAATGTTGAGTTAATCTTGACGGTAAACAAGACCTGTCTCAGCACATACACACTGCAAGCCTTACGTGGCCTTTAGCCTTCTCATCACGAAAAAATGGAGTGTTTGTAACAACCTCTTATATTATTATAATGTGGCGGTGTATAGTTGTCCCGCAGCCGTATTTTATTAGTTTTATCGTATTGCGTGGAAGGTACCAATTTAAGCACGAATCACTTCCTTGCATGTTTATATGTATGCAGTATGAGTACGTGGACCACCCACAGAGGCTAACTGCATGTGTCTCGTGCTCGCACCCCATTGAAATACTCAAATCTTTCGGGATTCCCATGAATGTTATATCAGAGTTATACTACTATGTCACAATACACGTATACATATGACAGAATCGAATTCACAAAGCAGTTCGGTGAATAGACGTTTGTTTACTCGAGTCTAACCCGCATGGAACCCGTGGTATGCACACCACGCACTTATTTCTTACACTTCGGATACAAATAAAGTACCGCATGTTCGTCTCATTCCCTGATGATAACGTCATTTGAATCACGACACCAATTTTTTTTGAGCATGCAAGTGAATTACGTTATATTTTACTTCCTCATAAAGAAAGTTTTATGTTAAAAAACAACTATTTATCGTGATTTCAATGTTAGGAAAGTGTCCAAAATATTTTAATACATCCAAAACTATAATTTGAGAGCCGCTTGAACTATTGAGGTGAAATTTGCCCTTTGTTCGTGATTAATTTTCGTCCAATTATTCATTATCGAATTTCATCCAAATGAAGTCACTTTTTGCATATTGGTGTACCATATTGAATCCGCTATTTCGAATTTCAATATTTTTACTTCAGATTCTTAATAAGTGACCTTAAAAACCCCCGTATAACAAGTTTCATCAAAATGAAGTAACTTTTTGCATTTTGGACCGATGTATGGGATTCACTTTATTAATCTCGGAGTTTTGACTTCAGGTTCGTAATTAGCGACTTTAAAAACTCCCGAGGACCCAGTTTCATTCAAATCTGGTCACTTTTTACATTCATGCCCGATGTTGGAACCGATATTATTAATTAAAACATTTTTACCTCAAATTGGTATAAATCGACTCAAGAACCACTGAATTCCTGTTGTCATAAAAATGCAACAATTTTTTTTTCGTTTTTTTTCTTGCCCACAGGGGTACAGACACTTGAATTCTCCCACCCGTCGAAGGGGCAGGGTTAATCAAACGATTTTCGACATCTATCCCTTTCCACTTGCTCGGGCGCGAGTTTCTTTCTTACACAGTGAATAACCTGGTCAGCTCTTCCGCCTCTCCCGTTCCACCATCACGTGTTTGGTAAGGATATTCTTAAGAAGAGGCGAAACCTCCATAGCTCATGGATGGAGGATAGAGGTTTTGCCTCGCCTCAAAGGGGGGCGAAACACTCACTTCACTGCTACTAATTTTCGGAACACACTTTCTCGTTCGTTTCGATTGCGATTTAGAAACAAAAGATACCTAAACTGTGCGCGGGAACTATTGTTGATAATCTGAACAAATAAATGCGTGAGACATGACATGATAACTCAGCTGTATGAAGAGGAGGCGAAATATTCATGATTGCGAAAGAGATAGAACTAGTGTAGTTGCGCCTCATCTGAATTCCACGAGAGGCGCTAGTAGTAATTTATATAGATGCCCCTCTCGCACACCAGCAAAGTGAAATGCTATTATTTACAATTTTAGTTACTCCCTGAGTAGATTTTACCTCCCCGTAAGGCAACGTGACATACCCTCCTTTCCGCTCATCCCGGGCTCAATTGGTATCAACAACTGTTTACCTCTTCTTTCAAGAGAGCATGATGTTTCTGGACAAAAGAAAATTAAATTAATGTGCGTAACAAATGGACGATGATGCCCAATTTGCTTTTATCCAGATGGACCCGGCACCCTTGGAAACATTAGTTTCCACCTTTGACAAAGTCGCCTCAATGAGGAAGCATGTTGATCGATTTTGGCTTCCATGCAGAGAAAGCCTTGTCAAGGGTGAAAAATAATTTTTTAAAAATAAAATATAAAGCATTGTATATTTAATAAAAAGCGTGCAATTTGAAATTTGTACATTGCTTCCTCGTGTTTCTCACCCACCCGCAGATTCTCTATGGGTAATGGTTATGTCAATTCTGGCTTCCTCACAGAGGTAATGGTATACAAGTTTTCAATAGAATTAAGAAACTATCATAGTAAACGATAGTAAACGATAGTAAACACGATAGTAAAATTGAAAATTTCATGCAGTTTAAACCCCTCGATAGATTCTCACTAATAAGTATCCTTGTACATTAGCAAATTTGTTTGCCAAGTTTCTGTTTGATCGATGAAAATTTACGAAAATTAAAGCGAAAATGGATTTTTTTTCGAAACATTATGAAAACTTATAATTTAATAAAATCTAAACGCCTTAATCGATTAAGGCGTTCAGATTAAGTCTTAATCGGTCCTTGCCAAGCTCAATACCGAACAACATTGTCTCCTAGCCTATTCTCGTAGAAAGTTTTAGCTCGATAGTTAGAGAAATCATACCCTTTTTTTGAAAAATTTATATAACGATAAAATGGGATACTCGTTAGCGATTTGGGCAAAAATTGCAGCTAACCGACGGGGTTTACGACCCGACTCGTGTGCATAGTTTCAGGAATATCGATCAATTTGTTTTCGTGATAGTCATGTCAATTTTCCAAACTCACTACCCACACACACACGAGCGCGCGCGCGTGCACATGCACACACAGGAATTTGTTTTTCTAAATATGATTTGTCGAAGAAAACAAAGCTTCGCTTAAAAGGAAGCAAAATTAGGTAAACCATTTTTGATACATACTGCAACATGTCCCATAACCTTAAGGCGATGTCACACACCCTCCCTTTCATCCATTCCTTTTATCCAGAAATATCCGGCACTTTTAAAAAAAGGAGCAAACAGTTCTTCGGTAAGAATAAGCTACAGTTCGTAGTCTGCAATATGCATCGTCGATATGCTGCGGATATGTTTCAAATTGTACAAGACTGTAAGTACCTAAACACTTCGATGTCCGATCGAAATTCGCTTGAAAACGCGCAAAAAATGAAAATAATATTACATGTATTACTGACCCTTAAGAAATCCAATATGGTCGCTTTTATTATCAACACCATCTCTTTTGTAGGATATAAACCTTTGTGGAACTCATATACGCCAGACCGGATTCGGTCCGTCGATTCTTTGAGGCTTTCCGAACATTTCAGTATCGTAAAAAAGTCGATTATAGAAAAAAAAACCGTGTAATGCGCATACTGCATTGACGTAGTCTCCACGATTACGACAACAATAATAGAGATATAAGAAATAACGAAATAGATTTTTTGGGTAAGTCGTGCACGACTGAACTATCTTAATTAGTTTAATTATATTTAATACTAATATGATAAAAGCTTTTTCGTTCTTTAACTGATTAGCATTTCAATTTTTTTAGGTTCAATAATATGTATGTGTGAAGAATTCATCTTCTTGCATTTACCTTTAAAATCGTAATTGGATCTCGGTTCTTACATTGTCGAAACTATAACGAAAAGTCGTACATGCTTGAGATTTAATTTATCGTAAGCATTTATTTATCACTTCTGAGTCCGTCACGATCGTGAATGGACACTTGTTATTCCTCGGTAGTATTGCAGTACTGTCTCTTGACTCGAGCTCGTGAAGAAATAGTAGTAGCAAAACTCTCGTGTACGGTTGTATACGTGCTGCCCGAGTTCTCGGAACTCTTTATCGCAAATCAATTCGTTCCCTGGTCTTCTCGTACCACGAAATAAGAGATCGGAGTATTAGTAGTAGCGGCTAGTATACGAGAATGATAGAGCACATTCGCTGTACCATAGTGTGTGCACTGTCACCTGAGACGAGGATAGATGCGTTCGTCATATATGTTGACGAATAAATATACGCTATAAAAAATTTACAGTACAAATAGACATTTTGTCCGATCAAGAGACGATGCAGCCTCTCGACGTCAAGTGTACCATATATATGATACTTGCACGAATCCCTGCACTCGCCGCTGCGAAGTGCATAAATATTCCCTAAGCACATTTATGCACACTGTACAATTATCAATCGTTCAATTACCAAAGCGCTATATAGATTTGTGGCGATTGCGGCAAACGACGCACTCGACATCCGTGTATTTGTGGAGCCTGGTAGTGTACAATATAATACAACATTCAATATATCATGACTATCATGAATTATAATCTACACCATTTCCATCCCGATATCAAAAGCCGTGGCGAACGATAGAACAAAAGAAATAGCCGATTCATCGTACCCCGACATTCAATCGCCGATAATGTCCACGAACTCTAGTAATGGCAGCAGGCGATCGACATCAATTTAGCTTGTCCGATTTCGGGCGCTGTTTTATGTTCGCACTGTCGGTCGGGAATGTGGCGTCCAACGTAATTGGTAATATCGCGAGGATTTAGGAGAAAACGCGATTGGCATACGAAATGACCAATTCGTGGGGAACGGGCGAGTCTACCAGGGGTTGAGAGAGGATGAGGAGTGTGCGGAGGTTTACAGGACAAGCGTGCATAGGCAGAAACAGGTATACATACCAAACCGATGTGATTCGATAGGGTGCAGCAGCTCGACGCGGGGTACGAGCAAACGGAAATGAAGTGGTCCGCCGGAAACGGCTATTACCGGCGTGTTCGGCGCGGCAAAGTAGATTCAACGATTTACGATTTTATTGAGGTAGGGTGGGGGGAGAGAGTATGCAGGAGCGCCCGTGTATCAACGGGGATTCGTTGATTTACAGCGCACGGTTACAAGAACGAGACACCATGGACAGACAGTGCTCCTTCTATGCCAGATGCGTTACTTCATATTTTACTTTCTCATCATATACAAAGTATGTAAGGGGAGAAAGTATTGCAATATAAAAACAAAATCGACTATTAGATTAGAATGTAAATACATGCTTTGAATGACCTAAAGCACGAAAAAAGTATTCATTCGTTTCTGTCTATCTATCTGTATGTACTGTTCGAAAACACATTAACTTTTGCAAGAAAGTGTGGATGATGTCCAAATTTTGTATGCATACTCTACTAACAAAACGTAGTTTTGGTACGAATTTCCAGTACAATTGCACACCTTCTTTTGATAATTTACCAGAAATTGATTTGTTTTTCTTCATTTCAGTTGAAATTAGTAAAAAAAGTTATTTTGGTTCTCAGACTTCTATCATACAGATCATTAAAACTGAGTGATTCGTCAACAGTGAACTCATTTCATTATGCATCTACTCATATAGGATAATAATGATAAATGATTCATCAGAGATAAGAATATCAAGTGAACCGTTGTATTTAGCTCCCAGGACCTGCGTATAGTACACCATACACTTTTCACAGATACGAGCCTTTTTGCTCCCTAAAAAGAAAAAGGTATGTAGTATTTTATTTCATTAATGTAAATTATGGTCAACTAAAAAGCTATGAGGTAAATTCCCTTATTCTCGACCGACTAAGGGCGTCACGGCGGAGTATGCCGTTTTGCTGTAATAAGAGTAAATTGGGCTATTATTTATACAGCCTTGTATTATATTATCATTATTATTTCAAAATATCGTTGATTCGATCATATGCTTCAATTATTTTGATAGATAAAAAGAAACAAACACACGCTTGTGAATGTACACTCTACCGATAGAGCTGAGTCCAGTACCGGCCAACCATGCCCCCATCACCGTTCATCTTTTCTGCTGCATGCAGAACAAAGATTCTAATTAATTAATTAGTATCATAAATAAAAATAAACAGTGAGGAATCGAATTAAATCTTTATTGGACTCGCTAACTCTAAACAATCAAATAAGGAATCATTTATTACTAAGTTTAAAGATTGTTTAATAGTAGACAGCGAGCTAACGTTTACTTCTGGCAACCGGGACAAGTAGGCGTTTGCTGTCTCCAACCGTCGACCATCAAATTTTTAAAAGAAATCATGATTCCCGACATTTTTTTCTCTATCCGCAATTTAGACCGCAAGCAATCGTTTAGAACGTGTACTTATTTTTTGTTGTAAAATATTATACATAGTTTCTACTACGAAAAACGGACATTCAAAGAGGTTGACATGTCCTAACCACACTATGAAGAATAGGCTCGAATCATGACGTGCGGTACGAAATGTGAAAAGAACTTAGGTTGACTTAATGTATTTACTCTTCTCGTTTCAATCCTTATGTGCGGGACGAATAACTGATTTTGTTCGATGCTCGTATTATCAGGTATTTTTCTCATCTCGTCTGAAATTTCAATTCTTCGTTGGAGTATCCGATAGAAGAAGCATAGACGCGAATGGAGATATTTACCTTACGCTATTATCGCCAGATTTTTAAGATTCACATTTTTCGTTGGCCTGTTTGAGGTTAAACACATAAAACGACATAACAATAGTATTTCCCACTCTGGGACAACCAAACATCGTCGTATATTTTCATCTACTCAAAGGACACTCAATACATATATTTACATTAATCTAAAAATACAATTTTTTTCTTTTGGATTGCAAGACTTTCTCTTCTTACATGCGTGGAATGTGATGAGAAAGTAAAAAAGTATCATGGTTTTATATGCTCGTAGCGGACGTATCGCAGGCGAGAAACACTCTGGCTCGTCATGTCGCAGAAGTTAGCAGAAAATAGGCAGTAAAGATCGAGAGGCAGGCCCCGCAAGGTTCCGTGAGCCGTGGTTCTCATGCGCACCGACAATCGGTTTTTACTCGATTTTATCTATTCGGAATTTGGTTAATGTGGGGAATACGGGCCTACCGCCAAATCGCCTTCTAAATAGGTGTATTCGACGCGTCTCCCCACGGGGAACAACTTTTTCCTCTGCCATTTTTGGCGCTTCGGCCCAGGAACGAAGATATAGGTTCTTTAGGTTCTTTAGGTTCTTTAGGTGCTTTAGGTGCTTTACACATTATAACCCGCCCTGGGCGTATATGCGTCCAGACGTGATGACCTTCCGTTTGTATGTTTACTACTTTCGTACACGGGAGCAGTTCAGTTGCTTGTTTCTGGTGTTTCGATTATAATGTGTAAAGCAATGAGACTGTTTGAATTTCTCTCACTATGTGAAAACCGAAATCAATTAATTGAGTTTATGCGAAAATGTGGAGTAATATACACTGAAATGACATGTCCACGATGTGGTCATAAACTTGTATTGAATATAGAAACATTGCAATTTCGGTGTCGAAAAGATATTACAATTAAACGCAAAAATGAAAGACAAAAAAGACAATGTAATTTTAAACAAACTACGAAGAGTAATACATGGCGACATTATAGCAATCTTGATAAAGCACCTAAAGAACCTAACGAACCCATTTAGGTCATCGGCGATAGGCCTGTATTCCCCACATTTATCATAAAAGGTAACTTCAACGCTGAATATCTTCGTTCCTGGGCCGCAGCGCTGAAAATGGCAGAGGAAAAAGTTGTTCCCCGTGCACGCTACCTTTTGCTATTACCTAAATAGCACTAACTTTTTTGTGGGTAACGAAGCGATTACAATTGTTATTCTTTCTTTTAACATTACTGTTAACACTACTTTTGTAAACATATTTGTTTAAACTAATTTCAACGGAGATTTTACGCTTGAGCGCGATAGCTGTTGGGAAGTCAAACCTCCAATAAACATAGTGAAATAATCCTTTATTTTACATAAATATCGCGTCTATGGTCGGTCAGTAGGATCGGCATTTTTATGAAACACAACTCAAGGCGCAAGATACGTGGTCATGCTTATAATCGCGGGAATGATAGGCCTAATTCAAATTCCGAATTTGCGAATCATTATACATATCCGGTCTAATTGCTTGAGCCAATTAAATAAAAATGGATTAAGTAACCAGATTCGACAATACTTTAACAAAGGAACTGTGAAAATATAGTGAAATAATTGTTCCTGCAATGACAGTGATGTCCGAGTGGACAACATCAATTTTAGTCATTTTGAACAATTATATTCTTATCACTAGGTGTGTTAGTGATGTTAGAAGAAAATATATACACGAATCAGTTTTGATACTGACGTAATCGCAACTCGTGACTGTCCCATCACGATTGTTACTCGCGTCAAGCTACTGGTGTCAAGATATCTTTTATATTAGATTTTAAACTAGCACCATCAGCACACTTTGTGCACTCCGGAACATTCTATAAACAGTAAACACCAAATATAATATTTCTTATTGCTTTTAACGCGCATTTTTGTATAAAATAATCTGATATTCGATTTTTTTATTACAATAGTCGTGTTTTGTATAACAGTTTTGCGGGAGGAAAGTGGCCAATTTCATGGCAGTATTGAAAATATAGATTCGCGCATGCGTAGCACGAAATTGTTTCACTTTCGTCCCTTTGGAGATATTCTGTTCACTTTCGTCCCTTTGGAGATATTCTGTTCACTTTCGTCCCTATTTTGCGGGATGAAAACGATCGCGGCGAACAGCTATGTTCATTGTAGTTGAAGCAGCAGCTATTTGTGTTTACAGCGAGATTTCGTTATAATCAAAAAAGAGAAAAAAATGAATTGAATACGGTGGAAATCAACGAGGAATGGGGTACGCCGTCTGGAATACAAGAAATCATTGATATTTTTCATGCTATGTTTTTTATTCATAAAAATAGATTTTTTATTCAATGGAGAGGCCTCGCCTGCCCGTTCCTCCATCGGGGCTTCGCCCCTGGACGCTGATCCTAACCTCGACGCTTATCATTAAATCATCTTTTTTTCTGCTTAGCAACTCATTTTTCTGTTCAGGAAACAGTAAGGATGCTTTGTGTGCACTTGTTACAAAAAGTATCTTGTCTAACGCGGGCTGAAATTGGCAATTGCGACGAGTGTGAAATTTGCAATTACACGAGTTTGAATGAAAATTGAATAAAATTTCCATTGAATAAAAAAGTAAATTTTTATGAATAAAAAACATAGCATATCAATGATTTTTGCAGTAGCAACTGCTGAATCACATTTGCAGTGATTTCTTATACTTCAGGTGGCGTACCCATTTCTTGTTTCCACCGTATTCATTTATTTTTTTTTTCTATTTATAACTCTAACAAAATCTCGGTGTAAACATAAATGGCGCGCACAAGTGTGAAGTTTCCGACAAAATTAGTACAAACAATTATTTGTGTAATAATAGTATTACTAGTGATGTCAGCAAGGAAAATATCAAATTCGGTTGATTGGCCACTGTCAGAAAAATAGTTGCAGCATAATAAAAATATCGCGCCGACGAGTAATTATTTACGCAAGAGTAGTGCTAGTCATAATGTCAGAGTAAAGAATACTAAGTTTTGTCGTTTAGTAACAGTTTGAACAAATTTCGAATCGATTAAGTCGAATAATAATATGATTGTTGGGGCGTGTTCAATTAGAGCGCGCAGGATCTCGGTGGACCCGCGCAGCGATCTACTGCTACCCATTTTGTGTTAACTTCTGCGACAAGTCATACGTCGCCATCTAGCGACGCTTCAAGCTACTAGAACTACCATTACGCTTAGAAAACCAGAAACCACATTTACAACTATCAACAAAATAAGACTTATTCCGAGTTGAACAGGATAAGAGCCAGGAATAGGCAATATTCGAATAAAAATGTATTCAAAATACTTTTTGATCGGAATAAGTATGAACAATTATAAAAAAGTGCTAAAATAATTAATCATTTCCTGAAACAATTAGTTTTTTAAAATCTTATTATTACTCTTAAAAATTATTTCACAGTTATTCAAACTCAAATGTATTTTGAATAGACTTTTATTCGAATATTGACAATTTCTGATAGGAGCTGCATGAATAATAATAAAGCAATCATTACTTTTTAACTGTAGCTGCTAGAGGGTGAATTTAAAAACAGTTCGACTTTGATTATTTTTATGTTTATAATAACTTTATCAGTTTGAAGCGACACACGATGATTATCTTTTTCGGTATAACGAAGAGAATAGGGTAACGTGGCTTGTTACCGAACTATTTTTCGTGTAACACCAATAATGCATCTGTATACCTTCTGTAATTTTACTGCAGGCAATTTTTTTCTCTATTTTAATTATGTTCTCTATTGAAATCCCCCCCATTGATAGCGATCACATCCGACTTGTCCTCAACTGTGTCACATTCGTAAGTGGGCACAGGATAACGTCGGACACCCTGTATCGATACAGACGGCCATTTGTATTCTTAACTGAGTCTTCAGCTAGTGCACAGCTAGGAGGTTACTTACCCGCGTAGCGGTCACTACTTACACCACAAACATATCGTTTATGTTGCTTGTTACTAAACTACCGTATGTATCGAAAAATAAGGATAGCTGGTGGTCGAAGATGAAAATATTATCATGAGGTTCTATTTCTGAAGTGGTAGGATCAGTTCGCTAGCGGGGCGGATTCTTTCTGGCTAGCTCCGCTCTCACTTTGCGAAGTCATTGTTATTCACAGTAAACATGTAGGGGGGCATACACATGCAGAGAGGTCCAGAGTCTCAGCTATTCGTTAAGTGGAATCTGCCCACACAGCCAACAGCGAGATGGACAGTACAAGGAGCTGAAATGTCGACGTCGCCTTTCCCGACGTCTTCGGCCTCGGTGCCTCATCACCGTTTTCGTAAACAAAATGTAAAGCCGTTGAACTCTGCAATGTGGCTTGCACCGGGTGTTCGTCAGCCGGCTCTGTCAGTATGTGCTCAGGCCTCCTAAGCTGTGTAATAGCGTACGTTCTTCCGTTCGTTCTCGGGTGTTCTTGACTCACGGCCGTCAAACCGATGACTCGCTCGAGGCTCGTAACGTGCGAGGCAGCTACGAGCAGCGACGCGACGGGCAGCGACGAGACCAGTCGCAGCAATGATGATACAGTATAGCCCAAAAAGACCAGCTTGACGGTCGAAAGGGGGTGGGGTATGTAATATTAACAAGAAAATGCGCTAGAATTTCTGTAAGGTAAACGTCCGAATTTCTAACAGTATAAGGTAAACCTTTCACTCTATCCTTATAAAATCATAGCAATAAACAAGGAAGTCGGAGTGTTCTAGTTTCTGACTCCAGTTTCTTACTTCACCCAATGCTGTTCATCGAATGGTGGGGGTAGCCAACTGTGCTTCGAGATACCCACGTTAAAAACTGAACCACTGTCAGAAACTGAGTTGTCTCCCTTATTACATAAAATATCACCTGGCTCCAGCTTCATTGTGAAATGTCGCTTTCTACAAAGTTACGTTGTTAACTACTTCATGCAAATACGCGAATGTATCTTTCTTATCGTATCCTAAGATAGCTTTTTTTAACTGCCACATAATTTAAAGTTCATTATTCATATACAACCACCAAAATGGCACAGTCCTAGTACTGGTGCCAGAGTTGTCGGTACTGGCCGACGATCAAGGCCCAGTATACATTTAGTACAGAATAAGTACTGGGCTGATGCTGAAATCACACCTGCCCAATGTTGATAGCTATTGTCGTCCCAGCACTGGCTACCGATGCTCAGACAACGTTCAATAAGAACATTACTAGATAATAAAATCGTTTATTTCTAACGATATGCGCAAATGCTAAATGCTTTTTTATTATTGTAGATTACATTATTGTCCTTCTTATTATTATAGTGTAAATAGTGATTATAGTGTTAATACATGTTTTAAGAGTCTTAGAATACGGAAAAAGCATTTATTTATTTCTATGTGTCTGTATTTCTGTCAGTCCGTCCGTCCGTATACAATTCCATTGTACTATCTGAATGTTCTATTGATGTCTCCTTGATAAAGAGAATAATTAAAAATGGGGGGATCTCTTAAGACTAGTCAAATCACTGTAAAATCTAAAAAAATCATTTCTACAATGTGAATGTATTTATAATTTTTATGACAAAAAGGAGTACGAAAATAAGAGTGACGATTGCGATGTTTGTTTCGATGATAATTGATCAAACTATCAGGCCCAAAATGGGCGAGTCCAAAGAAAAGCCAATGAAATTCGTGCGCAAGAACTAAATAAGTTTTATTAAGTTCTATTATATTTATGTTCACTCTCAGCCAAATAATAACAAAATCATTGAATAAAGGAACTTTTTCACGCGTACATTTATTCGTAATTGCGCATTAAGAGATTCCCCTCTACTAGCGATTGCGTTTTGTCGGGATTCTTATTTGATCGAGGTTTGCGTGCTGTCTATGGTAGATGAATACCTATATGGCAAAAAATCAATACAGTCCGTTAGGTTTAATAGATTAATTAGGTCTTTAGATTCTTTACGGTCTTATGGCGTGCTTAAGTTCTTTCTCTTTCTTTTCAAACGCTTTGAAACTTTGAAATTTAAATTCCAGCTATATATTAAACATTTCATTCAACAACCATAGGATCTTTATTCATACCTCTACTTATATTATGCCAACATCTAAACAGGTTTATTTTTGGAAATTAATTTAAGAATAACTACAAATCCAATATTATAAATTATACATATAATTATATATACTTTAAGGAATGTGTGTACACATTTTTATTAAAAATATTAACATTGCGGTACGTTTTACAACTTCGCCTCATGATGTTTTTCGTGCGCGGTCGGTTAGTGAGCACGATCTCGGACATATGATTGGTCTGAAAAAAAATGCTCACTAACAATATTCTATTAGCTATCGTGTGGTGTAGGATTTTTTACTCCTCGATTACGAAAAAAAAATATTCCAGCATTTTTTTGCCATTTTCTGCTGTAAATTTCGTACTATTATTATTGATATTTATTGCACAAAAATACGTATCCACAAAATCATACGTCATACCAAAAGTACTGTTCCTCCGAACATGTATGCCAGATTTCAAGTCGATTCATTAATTACAACTTAAGATATCATGCCCACCGTTTTGGAAACCGTAGTTTTGAGAAAAACGCGTTTAGCTTGAGCACTCGTTTTTTCAGTAAAATCATTAGATTTTCATGCCATACCGTTCATTTGCCATTCCTATCTCGTGCAGTGGACCTCGTCACGTATAACCTCTTCGTAGGCGGTGAGGAGGATGAGTGCGCTAGAGTTTATAAAGGGTGTCCCAGCAAGAGCGCCGGATTTTAATTTGCCGCCATTTTGTTAATACGAGTTGTACGGTGATTTTTTTTTACATTTGTCACGTACAGACCACGCGATTTAAGAATATGGAGAAGTATTCAAACCAACAACGTTTAATTATTGTAAAAACACATTACAAAAATAGTGAAAGTTTTGCGAAAACAGTTCGCCAATTACGTCAAGTTTTTGGTCGCAATAATGCGCCAAATGAATCGACAGTGAGGCGTTTAATAACAAAATTTGATACCAAATTTACGCTGATGGATCAGAAGATCATTGTTCGTCGTCGTCCTTGTCGGTCACTCGAAAATATAGCCACAGTAATGGAATCTGTGGCCGAGAATCCAGGAACTTCCATTCGGTATCGTGGTCAGCAATTAAACATTTCCAGTAGCACTATGCAACGAATTTTGATTAAAAGATCTGCATTTGCACGCGTACAAGGTTCAATTGGTGCAAGAAATCAAGCCAAGGGACCATGCGCAGCTCCGTGAATTTGCTGATTGGGTGTTGGAACATCATCAAATTAATGCGGATTGTTGACCACGATGCCGAATGGAAGTTCCTGGATTCTCGGCCACAGATTCCGTTACTGTGGCTATATTTTCGAGTGACCGACAAGGACGACGACGAACAATGATCTTCTGATCCATCAGCGTAAATTTAGTCTCAAATTTTGTAATTAAACGCCTCACTGTCGATTCATTTGGCGCATTATTGCGACCAAAAACTGGACGTAATTGGCGAACTGTTTTCACAAAACTTTCACCATTTTTGTAATGTGTTTTTACAATAATTAAATGTTGTTGGTTTGAATACTTCTCCATAATCTTAAATCGCGTGGTCTGTACGTGACAAATATTTAAAAAAAATCACCGTACAACTCGTATTAACAAAATGGCGGCAAATTAAAATCTGGCGCTATTGCTGGGACACCCTGTATAATGTGGTTCACACTTATCACCATTCACGACTAACTTGAATCCAAGTCCGCGAATACTTGATTCGCGAAATATTTTATTTCTGTCACACTCTGCATATAACTCAAAATATACTTCGAATATCTACATGAAACCATCTGCATATTAATCTTAACAGTTCGACTATTTTTTGAAGATAAAGGATTTTTATTTATTTAACAGTAGGACAAGCTCCTATTCTGAAAGATGAAAAAATAATACATATTTTTATCGTATACTATGACAAATTACCATATTATTATCGTATTTTGGCTTACGTGAATCATTGAGTGGGCGCATATTTTACCGTACGAACACAGTAATTATCATATGGTTGGTAGCTCCGCAGTATCTGAGCAACGTACGCTAACCGCAGGCATTTTAAAAGTAAATAATGATGTTCTATGCATTACGTTTAGTGCAGAATCAGAATGGTTTAATGTCATGTGTGTCTCTCCCCATCCATTAACGTAGCGAAGCGTCGCATTTTAGGAGACAACTCCTTTCTCCTTTATATGCTGACGGCATTTATGAACGGCCTGTAATCAATGGTTGTATTATAAAAATTTCTCCGGTTACTAACAAATGGCTAAATCTACCAAAGGCTGTACGGAAGGTCCCAACTCTCATCGTATACTCTAGACTATCACATTTAGCATAAACGAGTTTGTAAATTTCAACAAGTATCTAGGGACTTTCAAATTTTCTCGCAATGCTGGCGATCATCGTAGTAACATAGTAAAGAAGTAAAGACGTCAATCGGATCAACGATACGGCCCCTGTCTTCCATTCACCGGCCAATTGTTTAAATCCTCGTGATATACCCTTCGGGCATGCAACTGAAGAGCATTCTGGAACTCTACGTGTCTCTCGACGTCTCTGTCAACCTTCGTGCGCCCTTATAATTTCCCTATGAAATGCGTCGCCGCATCGATGACGTTTGATGTTGCCGGGACTTCAGTTATTTCTGGAACGCTAGGATTTCTTGAAGAGTGATTCGCTTGATTAGAAGGTTAGTTGCAATACTTTGATGATGGTACACCAGGAGTCCATGTATATCAGGAGACGGAATACGAAAAGTGGACACGCAGGCGTGTTATCAACGCATTCCGAGGGAATGCGTGCGGACGGATAGAAAGCGTCATAAAATATATAATGAAATCGGAACAAAGATCTTCTATTAACGGCACATACAACAGGGATCTGGTTGGTTTGTCCGTTGTTCATTCGCGTTGCCTTATTCTTCTCTCCTATTTTCCCTCGTTCCCTCTTCCCTACATTCTAGTGCTATACCTATATAACACAGATGAATAGGATGTCGCAACCGAGTGCACGCAGTCCGCAGAAACGAATTACCCTAATTTAACTGAGACTGCTGTGGTTGCCGTACTTCGCTCGTTGTACTGTACGCCATCGTCATAATCTTTCTGATTGTGCGTCGGCGCAGTCGGCCCCACCATGTCAGTAAAGTTATAATTTACTTTAGTCCCAAGTCAGGTACAAATGGCTCCATAATACAAATAATGAGAATTATATTATAGTAAAATAATAGATGAAATCCATTTTTTTTGACAATAAAAATCGTAAGCATTCGTCGCTCAGTGATATTGCAATTCGCAGAATCTATCGCTGGAGGCTCCATCCTTTGTTAACTTTTGCAACTTGCGGCGCTACAACGCGGTCGTTCTACCGTGTCTCATAACAGCAATGGATATAGCATATCTACTCAATACCACAACCTATTCCGACAGGAAAGTGATAATATACGAAGAGGAAAGCTACTTTGCTCAAGCTGTTACAATGGAAAGATGGCAACGAATACTCAGCTTCGTCCCCGGAAAATAATTCGCTTACCGAGATGTGTTACGCTCTATGAACAATGTAGACATTTTAGAAAATATCAACTATAGAGAAAGGATTTAAGATAAATTGGACAAAACAGAAAATACTATATTTATGAACGGTGAGTCATTGGGCAAATTAGTTTATTTGAATGTAGTTATCTATTACTTGTGATTTAGTTGGTTCGTTTTCAACAGTTTAATTGATATTACTGTTATGCATAAAAAAGCACAAGTTATGAAATGTTTCCTTCGAAAAAAAATGATCTGAGGCGCCCTATGGCTTATTTGTACCTCTCTCTGCCCTAAATGCTACCCTCAAAATGGTCAAATATTTTTTTTGCTTTGTGTTTAGTTTGTTAAAGGCATAAGAAGTGTGATTACCCAGTAATGCCAAAACTCGCCACTGGGATTAATGGCACTGGCCCTACGCCCCCCTATTCATGCACGGATGAAACACTCAAGTTAACTCGGACGTTCTCTGAAGTCCTTAATTGGTGTAATATAGATTTACCGTTTGTAATTCAAGTGTCAGTACTTATTCTTTTGTTCAGACTTCTCGGTTTTAAGATCTCATCCTCATGCTTCGTGAAATAAACTCTCTAATAACTTGCGGGATACAAGAGAATTGGCGTCTCCGAGTTTACACCATTCATACTTTTTTTTGTTTGATGGTCAATTGACGATTAACTGCCATATAGTCAGAAAAAACGGTCATTTTCAGTCACTTTTTCTCGCGGCGTGCGAGCTACATTGTTATTTAGTAACCGCGTTGGTGATTTTTATGGTGGGCATATAACCGTCATATGACAGTTACGGGATCATATTCTGATCGGTCACAAATCGAACTTAAATCGCTAATCATTGTTGCATTAGCAGTGAGAACCTCGGTACCGCGTGCACGCTGGCTTTGTTTGTTGGTACGGTGTCTAAGTACCGTTCTCTTCCGGTCTGCGGTGTCTGCTACTTCTAGGCTCGACTCTGCGCTATCATAATCCTCTTCTCGAACACGGTATTTTTAACTTGCTATATCTCGATACAGTGCGTAACACGCTTATTCAGATTGACTTGTGCCTATGTAGGTTCTAGGCAGATTGCGTATCGTGCGATTAACTATAACCCATGACCCTCTATTAAGTGATACATTATTAAATTAATTATTGTTACGGGTGACGTCGGCAAAACAAGACACGAGGGTACCGTGTGGTAGGGGCACAACGTGATAAAAGGAAAATAGGATATCCCATTATCAACTTATAGGCAAGTCAATCTAGATATTGCAAATCTGAAAAATGTTATGGAGTTTATTTTTATCGCCATTTGATTACAAATAAAATTCATAATAATGTATGAAGCTTGTGCAATCAAATCAAAACCAATTTCAGAAATTGTCGCCCTCAGTTTTTTCACTCGAAATGCTGCCTTATTTAAGCCAGATACAGGAACAGTTTACATAGACATTGCTTGTAGAAAATAACATTGCCTACAAAGAAAAATAGTGATGGTAGCCGTTGTCATTACTTTCAGCGTTAGAACCACCCAAAGTTGCGTGACGGGAACGTGGGACTTTAGTGAAATGGCAGTGTGCTCCAGTTAATTGTTAAATTCAGTAATGAATTCTGTAATTCATTAAATAAAAAATGGATTACAAAATCATTTGTTGAATAGAAGAACGCTGTTGAGGACGCTTTCCAATAAAACAAATTATATTATTCACGAATTAGGATACTCGAAATCCTAGTAGAATCGATCAAAGATCAAAATCAGCAAGGACCTTGCTGTAGCCGATTTATAACTTTATTTTCAACTTTTGATACTTATTAGCGATACTTACTAACGAGGGGAGGGTGTTGTACTTCAAGTACATTATTTTTAAAACGGGATAGTAGTTGGTCAGGTTGGGGATTCTATATCTTTTGTGTCTCAAGTAGGACAGCAATTGTACTTGGATACCATCCTCAACAGACTCAAAGTTTGCGCGATAATTAACGTCGCTTTCAGTATCGAGGCTTTAAAAACTCAATCATCAGAAACGATGGTATTCAGACCGAATTAGTTTGCCGAGAGACATCAAGGTTACACTTTTTCTTGAAAGATACTAAATCCTTTATGAACATATCTTTGATTTTCTCGAAAGGTAATTTGAGTTTATTCGTTATATTGACTTCAGAAAAACATTTCAATTTAAATGCGAGACGAAACAACAACTATGACAACTTCAGTCGCGTTAACATAAAACGACATGGCACGCAAACATTCTTGCTAGACCATCTGTAAAGTGCTGATGCTCTCAGCACTTCTCCCTGGTATATCCCTACGGCTCAGACCAGGGGTCTCCAAACTTTCCAGCCTTAGGGTCATACTGATTACTCCAGTAAGTTCCGAGGGCCAAAACCATATTATCATTGTTGCCGGTGGTAAAAAGTGAAATAGTCCAAAATCTGTCCGCGGGCCGAATGTGGCCCTCGGGCCGTAGTTTGGAGACCCCTGGCTCAGACCATTGGTTTCATAATCCGTTATACTCTTCTATGTACAGAACGTCACTAGTTGTAAACGCCCTTTTGAAACTTTAGCGTTTAAACAACGCCGGAAATGCGGCATTCTCCTTCAATATCCAACTTAAAACAATGTAGGGAGAATTCCATGGTGTTGGAATGGGATAAATAAACGTGTGGCCTATACACTACCATTGATAATTTCCGCAGGTGTAGATAGTATAGCTTTATGCTGCCGTTGCGAATATGCTGCATTTATTCTTTAGTGACGACTGAATAAATAATCAATTGTCTTTAGAGCGCTCGTTACGCCACTGGCTGTTACCAAGCATGACGATATATAAGATGTCTCAATATCAGACATACTTGAATCCTTGCAATTTGCATATCGTATGTATACTCATTTCTGCCGTCTTTGTATGGATCCTAACGTATTTTTCTGATTAGCTGGACACCAAATTCTCGGAACGCTTATACGAAGGTGCTGGCGTTGTCGGTAATCGTGACGCTGTTTGTTGAATTGCCGCCAAGCCCCACGACATAGTGAATTATTTCCAAGTTCCTTCGAATCTTCGACGCGCTAAAGACGATTGGCGCGTGAAATTATCGTTGATAAACCTTTTTCTTTTCACGGACCATATATTTCCAATCCTACATACGTAGTTAGATTGAGATAACAAATCCTATGTACTTTTCAATATTGTTTGTCCATTTTTGTCATGCGTCGTGTAGTACATCTGCTAACGAGTTTATCGTTTGCGTTTTCAAATTGTTTTCTGAAACTCGGTTGGTCTATAATTGACAACAGTCATCGTTTCAATTATGAACATTAAGTCTTTATTTTTGGAATCATCTTGATGATTGTCGCGACTCCGACTTTTCTTTCGCTCTTTGGTCGGCGGCTTATTCGTGTCTGTGGAACTTCCGTGTTCTCTTTTTGTGCTTTTTTTGGTCCTGTTATATTCCAAAAAGTTAGCGGTAGGGGAAGACTGGGGCTTCACTATTCACTTTCAAGTCGGGTTCACTTATTACTTTCGATTTAAAAAAAACAGTGACTCGAATGACTCGAATTAAAACCAATGCAATTTTTTTGGTTGATTCTTCATTTAGTTGATCTGTAAAATTGAATCACCTACTCAATCGGCATGATCCGAAACAAGCAATCATCGATGAGTTCGACTTGCCCCGGAAAGGAGCAAGTTGAATTAGCCGAAGGGGCAAGTTGGGTAAAAAAAATGCACAAAAACGCAACATGGATCGTGGGAACAAACCAACATTTGAAATATCTTTTCATTCAACTTAACCGGTATCTCTAAAGGGCATTTAATTATAGTAAATTAATCATTCAAATGTGGAATCTCCGCTTATAAGAGTTCCATACGGTAGAGAAAATCGTCGTGATGCAAAGTATTTTTTTATGTTTGCTTTTATTATCACTTTTTTAGCCAACTTAGTCCGTTCTTGGATTCTACTTGCCCTATACTCGAATAGTCATTACTACGTAGAATTTCTCCCGATAGAATGGAGTAAATGTGTTTAATCGAAAGTCAAGTTGTAGACAAAGAACGAAATTTTCAAATATAAAAGTCTTCAATGTCTGCGCTGAATAGCTGCTCCTTAAGAAGTATTTTATTACGATTAGAAAATTTTACTTTTCAAATAAAAAATCAGTTTATGTCATGTAACCCTTACGAATTTTAATCGTTCATGGCGATAATTTCACTGAAAAATGCATACCCTCTATCGAAATGTATCATATTAGGGCCAAGATGCCTCGTACAATCGCCGTTTTTTAAACGAGTTTGATTCCACATAAGCCGCTGACCCGACTAGGCCTCCCCTACTAGAGAAAGCCTATTAAGATCTTCGTGTTTGGATACATCTGACAGAATACTTGGTCAGTATCGTAGACTTCCACACACAGTTCGACATATTTACTATCCAAAATATCGCAATTTGATCTTAATCTTTCCAAGAATTTCTCGTGACGCACAAACGTATCGATAGGAAATGTTGTCGACACCTGTCTATTATTGAGTTTCGATGTCGACTTTAAGCGATTACGCATTTTCTTCAATGAAATTTTTGAAGACACATAGCTTCTATAACACGAGCACTTGTCGACGACATGGGGTGTCTTTGTTCCTATTAGTTTCCGCTAGTGATTCATTGCTGCTAGTCTGAGTTGAAGACGAAAAATTACGTCTGTCGATCAAATTTGTAGATCGGTTTTGTGATAGTTGCGGTGAGGTGAATTTGTTCTCTGGATCAGTATCACTAGATAAAATAACAGCGTACCTTGCATACAATTAGCAAACTAGTTTTCAAAACGTTTGACATCAGTTATTATCAACTTTTTATGTAAATTGAATGACTTTGTAATTAAAAGTAAATTACGCATCCATAAATTACTTGACGAGAAAGTTGTACTCAATTCTGCATCATTTAGAGCCACAATTGGCAAGGAGGAAGCGAGATCAGTTGTATAAAAAATGTTCGATGTGGTTTCGTTTCCATGAACTGAGTGTTCATAGTAAATGTCATTCTGATGAACGGATGGTTTGTTTTGTGCATGAATCGATGTTACATTTTATACCGCACGCAACCACAACAAGATTTCCTTCTTAGCAGTTTTCGGCCTCCGCTGAAACAGAATTCGCATTTACTTTATACTTTCAGACTTACACCGAGAACCAAACTATTTTACGAATAATATCACAAAAGTGGCTACGAGAAACCGTAAATTAAACGAGGTCGAGTTGAGCTAAATACGTACAGCAAAACACATATGCTCGAAGCGACCGCAAAACACGACAAAAAATGAAGAAAAAGTAAAGGTACTGTTTAACGTTACGATGTGTCATACATTGTAACGCTGTTCACCATCGTTCTTGACCCAGACATCTCAGCCGTACTGGAAGTTCTGTCTTGAAATCCAACTGAACCGCAGGGACAGAATAGTCTATGAAAAGTTATTCGTTCAACAATTACAAGTTTATTGGCATTAGCTATTCGCACAGGCGTTGTCCATAAGATAGATAGATCCAGTGCGTGAAGACATATGCAAAAGTACTTTGTACTTAATAAGCCATGAATTAGGTAAAGTACCTACTTTGTGTACCAAACAAGTGCCGAGTAATTAACGTACTACCCAGGTCTGCTAACTTATTACTAATGAAACGACGTATTAATAACACAATTATCTATTGATCGATATTACTAATTTTTTCTTACAGATATTATAGCGATGTCTGACCGATCATTTAACAAAATTGATTCCTCATCGATATTCTCCAAGCTGTACCAAAATAATATGAATTATAAAAGAGCACATTTTGATTAATCACCTTAATAGTGTAATAACTACTTAAATTTCTCTCGTGTAAATTGGTATCACGAGGAATGATATTTCTTGCTTTCTTTCTTTATTCTTCGAAAATGAGTACTATTTACGTGTTCAGTTTCTCGTTAATAGCGAGTGTTAATTGCTCACGAAGAGTTAGCGTGAGGTTCGGACGTAAATGCCTCCGCACGCATCAAAGGGCTGACACATATGCAGGTATACATAGGGTGCAACCAGGAGAGACGGAATAATTTTTTCTTAAGCAGATGTCAATTTGTTGAGTTTTAATATTATTGGCTGCCGGTCAGAACGTTTAAAAAGTGTGATATTACTTTCAATTATTTTTATTATCGAAGAATTTTCATCAGCTTGAGAAAATCTTACTTTCAAGGAGATATAGAAAAATAAAAAAAAAATTTACAGAAATTTTGCCTTCTGCCATATATTTTAAATACTTAATGTACAAACTCGCAACAATCTATACAAACACTGAAAAAAATATCATTTATTCAGTAACAATCTGTCACATATGTTGTATTTTGCTTCCTCATACAGAAAACTATGTATTCGTGAAAGAAAAATCTCTGGTGATTATGATGTCAGAGTAGTTGAAAAGTTCCAAAACCTCGAGAAATCATATTGAAAATGTGCGCACGCATGTGTAATTTTATGTTTGTTTGAATTTTTCGAAAAAAAAAAATGCTTGCTCTCTAACTTTTGTCAGTTTTTAGCTACCGCGTTAAAACTTCGTACAAGAATATACCAGGGAACAAGGTTATTTGGTATTGAGTTTGACAAGAATCAAACAAGGCGTTGAAATTTTATAGTCATTATTAATCATTCATTTTTATGATTTTTCGAAAAAAAAAAATGTTCTCTAACTTTCGTAAACTTTCATTTATCAAACTGAAACTTGGCATGCAAATTGGCTACGAGATGAGACTACTTGGTCTTGAATTTGGTGAAAATCTTTTGACGGATTTGATTTTACGGATTAGGAATTGATGGATTAAACTTTATGAAATTTGAAAATTTTAATACCACTTTCTCTATGAGGAAGCCAGAATTAAGATAACCATTACCCATAGAAAACTTTCTATGGGTAATGGTATATTTAATCTAATATATGCCGTTTCGGCCAAAAAAGTTCCTTGACAAGTATATTAATGTTCCCAATATTTGTTATAGTGTGCTTCTAATTCTTACTTTATTACTTTATTATTTTATATGAGAATGAAACTTTAACGTATTCTCTCGAACATTTTTTTTTATTTTGTCAATTTCATATAAAATTGTTTTAATTATAAGTTGAAATTACAACATTGTGGCCATTTGGAATGCAATTGTTATTGAATCAATAATATTTTTTGGTGTAGTTCGTTGCTTGGAGTATATTTTTGGTAAGACCATTGCTGGCAATTGCGGCATTTGATTCAGTTGTCCACTCTCTTCGTTATGCTTTAACGTTTCTTTTATCGGTGACAGCCTTTTTTTATCATGATGATTGTATTTACTATGACTGCATAATTTCTGACGCTATTGCGAATGCTTATGAGTCTTTCCACCGATAAAATATGTTCAGTGCGATTCAACAATTTCTTTGAACTCATTTTTCCTCGAGTCGTGAGTAGTCACTTTTTTCTGAAATGTTCTTGATTAGCTTATACATTCAAGCCGTACGAGTAACTCAACATTTAGACAAAACATTCTTCTCATTCTTAGAGAAGAGGCGTGCTTGCTGGAGGAGCAGACTTCTTTCTGCTCAATTTTACAGGCATAGATTGACCAGCTGACACGCTTGTCGTCACATGTTTTCTTATTGTTAGTTAAAAGATCTTTAACCCCGAATTCGTGAAATTGCATACACATACCTTACATACATCACTTAAATCGAGGAATAAAGTTTTACTACCACACATTCAAATCATCAGAAATCTCAATAGGCACTCACATGTGAGTATTCGCTTTTGGTTCCATCAGCATATATATATAGGATCTATAATTCTTAATAATATCTAAAATAGGACAAGATGCCATCTGTATACAAGCGATTAACTTCGCTTCTAAGTGTACTTCATATGAACGTCATAAATGTATATTAAAATTTACATAAATATCGATTATTTCATCAAAAACATTTTTGATCGCCCCAATGAACGTCATAAACGTATATAAAAATTTACATAAATATCGATTATTTCATCAAAAACATTTTTATTTTAGAAGTTATTATTTATGTAATGACATATTACGGTGTTATCCGAACAGGGCCAGAACGAAAAGCAACTTGAAATCGTACAATATACAGTGATATGCTCGAATATTTCGTAAGCGAAGATATCAAATTCAATCGTTAAAATATCATGAGTTTTCAACACATCGCACAAGTTAAGTTCGAGGCAAGAGAACAATATACAGAGATATTATATAGATATATAAAAGTACCAGTAGGGGACAGAATAAAACTTAGCTTTAAGGAATTTCGCTGACACTATCGCAAGCCGCTCGTAATTGTAGTCGATAGAGCGGGGGGGGGGGGGGTCGCTTACCGGTGGACCGACGACGGTTGCTGTTAGCCTCTCGGGCAACGAATATACCTTGCTTGAAATTTTCAGTGATAAGACGGAGGGAGTGGGCCGCCGGGGCAGTCTCGCTCCGATATAATATTGCAACGAGGTATTCGTAATACGAGATGCTTTCCAAATTAGATGTATTTCTTTGGGAACATTTTAATGTTCACGTACTATTTTGACCATTCAACTAGGCATGGTAATGAAGCCCGGACAAGGAAACTCTGGTAATGGCGAGATTCCAGTTGCGTGGCCTAAATATAAAATTCATTGCGACTCGAAAGATCGCGTATATTAAGAATTATAAAATATTCGGTTTATAAATATCTTATATGACGTAGGATTATTCGTTGAGCCTTATGCAAACTCGTATACACTATTGAACTTATCAATTAAATATTAATGCCTTTACGTGGCAGACTTTACATGTTGTTATAAAATATATTCGCTTCGATGCTTGATGCGTACACGTATCAGGAGTACAAATTGAAAATGCGGGATTTTTTTCTATTTTTGAACGTTTATTCTGAAAAAATGGTAACAAATGAATTATTCAAAGTATTGTCCATCGCTAGCCACAACTTTTTCCCATCTTTCTGGCAATTTACGGATACCGTCGCGAAAAAATTCGGCCGGCTTGGCTGCTATCCAGTCATCGACCCATTTTTGGGCTTCTTCGTAAGAATGGAAGCGCTGGTCAGCTAGGCCATGTGTCATCGACCGGAAAAGGTGGTAATCGGAAGGAGCAATATCTGGGCTATACGGCGGGTGGGGTAAGACTTCCCATTTCAGCGTTTGTAGGTATGTTTTGACCGGCGCTGCAACATGTGGCCGAGCGTCGTCATGTTGCAAAATTACTTTGTCGTGTCTTTGCTCGTATTGTGGCCGTTTTTCTTTGAGTGCGCGGCTCAAACGCATCAATTGAGTTCGGTATAGTGCTCCTGTGATGGTTTCGTTCGATTTCAATAGCTCATAATACACCACACCCAGCTGGTCCCACCAAATACAGAGCATGAGCTTGGCGCCGTGAATATTTGGTTTGGCCGTCGATGATGATGCATGGCCGGGGTAACCATATGATTTTTTGCGCTTCGGGTTATCGTAATGGATCCACTTTTCATCACCAGTGACAATGCGATGCAAAAAACCCTTCCGTTTTTGCCGTTCGAGCAGCAGTTCGCATGCAAAAAAACGGCGCTCGACGTCTCTCGGCTTCAGCTCATACGGCACCCAATGTCCTTGCTTTTGGATCATTCCGAGGGCTTTTATACGATGGGAAATGGCTTGTTGTGTCACTCCCAATGAATCTGCGAGTTCTTGTTGAGTTTGACACGAGTCTTCATTGAGTATTGCCTCCAATTCAGCATTCTCAAACTTTTTCACTTGGCCCGGCCGCTCTTTGTCCTCAACGTCAAAATCACCACTTCTAAACCGCACAAACCATCTCTCGCACGTTGAAACCGATGGAACATGACTCGGATAAGCCTCGGAGACCAATCGATGTGCTTCAGCAGCACTTTTCTTCAAATTAAAGAAGTAAATTAAAACTTCCCGCAAATGCTGTTTTGTTGGCACGAAACTCGACATATTGAGAGCTCAAAAAAACTATGAATTTGACACTGCGACAAATTGACACATACTGAAAATTAAAGCTATAAGACGTAGCTTTGACATGAACATAGTCACAGTACTGCCTGATGCGTATAGCGTTAGTAACGCCATCTGTTATCAAACCCGCATTTTCAATTTGTACCCCTGATATATCAACGGATACGGCTGCTCAGTAACTCGAAAGAGGAGTGCGCTCATTGCAGGGACTAGCCTTGCTATGGCGAGAAATACAGGAATATGGAGCTACGGGGGACCCGTGTAAGATCATGCACATCGGGTGTACGTATGACTATCGGTAACTCATGTACGTTGACGATTGAATACCATAATCTGTTCTGTGGGGGGGACCATTGATATCGTTTGCTCGCTGAGAAGGCCAATCGTGCCGTGACACTGTATTAGCTTCGATTCTAAATTTGTTAATTATTAACGAATATCTATTTGCTTTGCCAAGACAACAGTTATGTCAAATGTATATTTCATAATTATTAACGAATCTAAAGTCGTTTCAACTTTATTTAATCTGATTGCCGCAAATCCTTCTTTATTGGTAAGAAACATCGAATGAGTTACGAGAAAGGAATTGCTCAAATGAATCGTTCGTTTGGCAAAAGTGCCTTCGGTATAAAACTTTACTATGAGAATATTAATATTTATTAATAGTTAAGAAATGTTGTAATACTTAACAAACGCCGCTTTCTTGATAATAAACTAACCTTCGAGAATAGTCCATATTTTTGGAATATTTGGGTTCCCTGTAGACAAAAGGGCTTTGCTACATTTTGCTTCTCAACATATTCTTAAATCAGAATAAAAATATATTTTCAGGATCCCGAAAACCGGATCTCTACGATATCAGTTTTTTAAATTCAAATCGCATTCTATCATCTCAGCAAATCGTATTGTAATAAATGAATGTGAAGAAATGCCGAAAATAGTGTTCATATCCATCGATTTCTTTCAGAAATATCCAACTCTACCAACTTCCCTATTGTCCCATTTCTCCTGGTTTTACCCTATATATCCGAATGTACGACACGCGACCTCAGTAACGATTTTGAAAGATAATTTTTGAGAATTATAAAACGTCGTAACTTACCTCTCCTTACTGTCCCTCCTTCGCCCCTTGCTTCCTGGCGGTGTGTCACGAACTTATCATCCCTATATTGGTCCCATTGGCTTTCGGACGTGTTCGTTGCGATGATTAAATGAACGGTAAGCGACCGGATTAGGACCCTACGGGGACAGTCCGTCTCGAAACTGGATCGGAGAGCGAGCGAGGCGCAGGGCCAAGGCCGGGAGAAACGAAGACCGATGGGTCGAGGGAGCGAGATGGTAGAGGGCCAAAACGAGGTAGCCCCGTGGGAGATATATCGTTACTCGTCACTTCGAGCATGCTAATGCTGGCGTTGCACGCATGTACATATTATATGCGATATATACATATGTGCATAGTACCAGCGGAGTGTTAGCTGTACATAGACTGGCTTCGAGTTAGCATATAGTTAGCGTGAAAGAGAGGCGAGGATGTCGGGAGACAGTCGGACTGTCGACGGCGAAGTGGGGTGAGTGCTCGAGCGACGTCTCGTCTCGAGGGGTGTTATCAGAGTTGTACGAAGACCGTACGTGGCACAGAATAAATGAACTGAGAGAAGTGCGAGGATAGAATCATGTATGTGTGTGAAAATCTTATTATTTTAGTGGCTGTACAAAATAGAAAAAGCAACATTTTCCATCGAGCCTGTCAGGTCTTATGTCGATACATTGTAGCCCTCGTGATAAATTGAAAATTTCCTGAGCAGGACCTGGATAAAACCCTATTTCATGTATTGGATCGTTTTTATCGTTTCATCATGTATTGCAGTATTTTTTTTGTTTTATATTGCATTGTTTTTATACATCCACTGAATTATTTGAATCATTAATCTAATATATTATCTAATTATACGCTATACTTGAGTGTTATAGAAACCATAAAGTACAGAGTTGGCACTTAAAATCAGCCTCGATTTTGAAATACGTTGTTTTTTGACACTGCGCCTTACATTTTTGTAAGCGTATTGTTTTGTTTACGGAAAATTATTCACCCATAAACCACATAGCGGCGGGTACTATAGTACGACAATATTCTCGAATCAGGCCATTATCGATTCGAATGTTATATTATTGATTTATTTGATTCATTGTTCGACTTATTCGGTCAAATTTATTATATATCTCTATATATTAGTGAGATATATCAGTGCTGAACGATCCCCAAGACCAAACGTTGACACACGTATCGCGCCCTCTCGGTACGATTGTTACGCAGGTGCAGTTTGCCTACTACAGTTGTGGAGAACTCGTACATACGTATTATCAGCTCCACTTACTCATGAGCTGTACGTGTGTGTATGGCGACCAGCAGGCTGCGGTGGAACGCACAATCCGTACGTCGCGTATAGTAATCGGTGCAGATCTACATGACTAAGGTGCGCCTACAGCAACTCCACACCGCAAACCTCCTTCTCCTCGTCATCACTCACCTCATCCCTCCTTCTCCTCTCGTCCATCTCCGTCATTCCGTGCCATTACTATACCATTACCATCGTCACGAGCGTCAGCAGACAACGGCAATAGGCAGCGGCAATGGCAACAGGCACTATCACCGGGATCGCATCATACCAGGAGTAATGCAAACCACACGTACAAACGTGCGGAACGCATCATTGTTATGAGACACACGTTATGCACACAGTAAATAGGCAATGGCCATTATGTCCCAGTGATTTACACGAGATCTTGGCGAACTCCCTCGCATCCCATTCTACCCTCCTCCTGCCTCTGTTTCCTCCTGTATAACCATGTATGCGTGTAGACCCGCCGTTGACTTGTCCTCTGGCTTGCTGAGACAAACGGGCAAGATACGCGATGGCCGATGTATCATGCTCGTTGCGTGAGTACGATTAAACGCAGAAGTAAACGACCTACACTGAGCCACACAAACAGGGTATATGTGAGATACGTATGGATAAGCCTACGTAAATACGGACATGCATACAACAGTGTGGCGATACTGTATACCAACACTTTTTACATAACCACGTAAAGTGGGCATTGTGTATTGACACAGGTCTCCCATGTACATTCAGGAACAAATGAGCGACGAGGAAAGTGTAGGAAATGTACATTAGCATGCAAGATCAAGGTGGAGATAATTCTTACATGTGACATTTTTTCTGACAGTCTGAGGGATATAATCTGTTATATCGACTAACTCGCTATCTAAGCCTTTTCATACACAAATTCAATTCATATGGTAGAATTGTTTTGAATCTATTTGGTTCATACAAAAATAGATTCAAATAATTGCAGTTTAATTTAACGATCGGTAAATTCATCTCATTGACAAGAACGGAAATGTTCTCTCAGAGGCAATCAAATCGTGTAACATCTTTGTATATGCATGTTTTATTCGCGAATAACTAGATATCTTCTTCGACTGACTTGATACAAAACTATATACATTTATTATATACATTTCTTGTCTTATATACATTTATTCCAGCCTATTATCTCTCCGGCTTTTTACAATCACTTTCCAGTCAACTCCCCATAATTCTCATTACTCCTGACTGTCCGTAGGGCAAAAAGAAGGGAGTTTGGGTTTCACTGGAATGGCGCGAATATGCCAGTTTCTATGTGCCCGATGTCCTCTGAATCTTAACTTAATGGCTTAACAGAACTAGATACACAGATTCTGTGTATCGTAACCTCTATTTTTGTCCTAGGTTGTATATATTAAGTGAGTATATTATATATGGTACACGGGTGTATGTATCGAAGTGCCACAAGATTGTGGAGTGAGAGAAAGAGCATGTGGGATTCAGTCAACATTTGTATATATATTTTATTCGACAGCATGTAAATATTAATAAGTTTGTTGTTCATCAGAGATGTTGTTAACAACTAGAAATAAATAAAAACGCAACGCAATTTTCCAATTGCGTATGTTGATTAAATTCTAAATAAACGAGTGAAAAATGATTGAGAGATTAAATAAAATAAAGTTTTTTAAAATTATTTTGCTGATTTAATTTCTATAAATATAGTAACTATTGAAAAATATATAGCTATTCTAAAAATGCTGTAGAAAGTCACTAGCTTTAAAAAGTATCAAATACAACAAAATTAAATATTTTAAAAACTTCTGACTGCAAAAAAATTATAATAAACAGGACTTTAGCTTTAAAAAGTCTTCATATGAAAATAAATCTAAAAATGATGAAATAACTTGGATATCATTTTAGACGACTTCATATTTAACTTATAATAATTCATTTATCGCTGTCTCTACAGTCGGAAGACGTCTCCCGAACATTGCAATCGTCTTTTACATGTCAAAAATATGCTGGTGTTCCGACTCTAATTAAAAGGAAAAATTATATACTATTTGGACGTTTTCTAACGCAGAAGAAAACGTCTCCCGACTATTATGACAGCGATAAGTGAATTATTGTAATTTAAATATGAAGTTAACTAAAATGACATCGGAAGTTATTTCATCCTTTTTAGATTTATTCTCATATGAAAAATTTTTAAAGCTAAAGCCCTGCTTATTATAGTTTTTGCAGTCGGGAGTTTTAAAAATTTAAAAATGTTTAAATAATTAAGTAGTATTCTATGTTCACATTCGGTATGCCACAACTTCCATGCTATAATTATATTATCCATTCCATATAATTTATTCTAATTTACTGATTTACAATTCGATACAATTTTCTTTAGTTGGACATCTTTTTCGTACTTGTCACCAGTCTTGTTTTTCACTTTTTAAGCTTTTCACAGATTGTTCAAGTACCGACAATATTAAGTATCCTTAAAATTTCAACTCTCTAATTGACCATCCTTTTAAATTACATTTATTTCTTTATTTCCAATCTCTATAAATTCAGACGGTTCATATTTCCAGCTTGTTATATTAAATACTCGAATCTGCACTGTAATAAAAGCCTTTTCGCTTATTTCAAAATTTTTTGGTTTTCTCCATGTTCAATAAAGGTTTCTCACTCACTTTTCCTATGGCCATTGTCTTTTTCCACTTTCCCAGGGGCGCTATTCTCCTTATCCAGGTGATCCCTTCTTGTTCGACCCATGCACTCATGTTCTTGAGCAATCTAAAACTATTCCTCTAGTTGCTCTTCACTGGTTTCATAGTTGTTCCACTCTGCGCGTTGATCTCCTTCTTTCTCACCGCCGAAATCTTCTAGCCTTCTTCTCTCGGCCGCCGCTATATTTTCCTTCCTGCGTTTAACCTGCTCATGAAACCGACACCAAACACACTTGACTGTCTAAATAATATTGTTTCCTGTTGCTTGCATGGTGCATCCCGAAACGTTTATTTTACTCTCTAACCTTTCCGGCGACACATCACTGTAACTTTCACAAAAAAACCAATTTTAATTACTCATTCAAGGAAGTTCTGTTGGTACGCTGAAGTCGTAGACTTAAGAGACTATATTAGACTATAACAAATGTATGTTGAATGTTGTGATAATAAGTACGAATAATTGGAAGCTTTCACTGTGGCGTAATTATGTAGTGTGGCCGAATTGTCGAACAATTTATAATTATTAATGTTGATTTGAATAATGCTGCGTGATCCGCGAAACGTAATTGCTCGATTGCTGGCGCGGCGTTTTGAAGCTACTCATTTGTCCACGATACACATGCTAATATGTAACATTATGGTTTTGTTAGAGTGATAAATCTAAGCGACAATGTTATTGACCAAATTTTATGATGGAATGTTTTATTTGGCAGTTCGCAACCCGGTTAGTCAGCGCCGCCTGGATCCCTGTGTTATCGATCTCAGAAAGATCGCTAATAATCGAATCCTCAATTATTTGTCAGCTCTGATTGCCTCGCTCATTCATTAAGAATTAATGAGGCAACCAGACCTGACGATTTTTTAACTTCTAAACAAATCGTGAAAAAATATTGCCACAGCCCGGGTTATATATATGTATTTTTTCACGATTGTAACTGAAAAGTTCTGTAGAGAGCAATGGGCTTCTTGGGAGAAATCTGAGATATAATTTAATATGATTGCAAATTGTTCGACGTAGCCAATCCACGTGGACTATTTGTAATGTCGAATGTCTCATTACCCTGGTAGGCTATATCAATCATGTCTAGTGACATTGTGCGCGTGCGTTAACTCACATTTTCTAAGATTTTAGGGTTGTGTTTTTAAAAACAAACCACTTTTTAATAGTTTTGCGGATAATATTAATTTTTCATTTGCAATCGGATTTTACTGTTTCAAACAAAGTGTTCGAGCTTGAATTGAATTAAAAAAAAATCGAACTATGATTTAACCTTTAAAGGGTGAGGTAAAAAAAATCGCTATACAGGTAGATTTTAGAAATCCAACAGTAAATCGATCTCCAATGAGAGGTTGAGAATTAACTTTTTGCACCAGTTAATAGTTTCTTTTTTTTTCAAGGAGTCTTTAGATGGTTAACTTCGCGGGGCGTTTTCCTGACACCATAATAAGGTGATCTGATATACCGACCAATTGACCAAATCTGTCATCTTTATTTTCTCAGAAATGGCTCAATCGAATTAATTGAAAACTTATGATCAACGCCTAGAACATACATAGACTTTGTCACCATTTACTTAGCTTTAAAGAAGGTTCCTATAAATATGCATATATCGTTAGGCATAATATCGCTTGCTATTGATGAATTAATGATATTTTAATTGATAATTTCGCTGTCATGTTAAGCTTCGTCCATTACGAACTGATAGCGACAGTCTTTCGTTGCTTATGCGACGTTGCATCGTGCTGATTATAAAGTGTGCAGGCGGGCGGACTGACCAGCGCACTATGAGATGGAGTGGTTTGAACACGCTCAGCTCATGAACTTATAAGAGTACATAGACACGCACATAGCAGTGGATATTTATCGTATATACGTGTGTCTCGTGCTACGGTCAAAGCGAACTTTGTCACGAGTGATGATGTGAAATGGAGGCGGTGACAATGGAGCGAGAAGGTTCTACGCGGTGAGTGGAACAAGGCGAGCCATTGTTTGTCGTTCGTTTCTCGGCTGAATCATTAAAGTTCATGGAAGTGCAAATTAACCGTGACGCCTGCGACCAGGTGTTGCACATTCGTAGCTATATCTTTCGCGGTTGCACTTGTTTTGCTCATCTCATGTTATCCTTATATATATGAAGCCGGCAAGATTTGTGGAACGATGAAATAAACATCGTTCCACGCTTCGATCGAACGAAGAAAGATAACAGAAACCAATTTTGGTACAGGCAGCTTTTTAATCTTACTTATAGGACAATTTCGGGGGCAAAGGCTACAGCTGTAGTAAAGGAAGATTTATTACATGCAGTCTAATGACGCTGACACGTTGAGTTAGGTTGAATTTTTACTACAGCCCGAGCGATAGAGAAAGATGCGCTTCCTCGCTTGTTTCTCTGTTGCAATCGTAAGCTTTAGAGCGGGATGCACAATCCCGCATGAATTTCCGCAATGATAATCCAGGGTTACGCTCGAACATGGATAAGAACATGAAAATGGCGAATCGTGGTGATGCATCTATTTCATAGACTTATTACGTTCTAAACTCCCGTTATCATGACAATGCTTTCCACGTTGCCCCATCTTAGAAAGAGACAGTGCGACAGTAAAAGAAGTTCCAATCTTTCTCTGATTAACCCACTCAGAGAGAGATAGCAACTCCTCTTATGTCGCACTGTCTCCTTCTATAGAAGGGCCATACGCCGCATCCGTCGTTCAGTCTATACCTATTAACTAGTCGATGGTTTATTTACTTAGATTTAGTACCACACGTCACCGTCGGAGAGCAAGACCCTACAGTTACGATGAACTACGTACTTTCAAGTCCATTTCAGCTTGGAACAGTTGCTGAATTAGAATTATATTTTATTGATTCTGCTCCATTGCCATCATTGGATTCGTAACGTCACACCTTATAGATTCAGTCAGAGCGATTTTCTGGAATTGTTCATTCACCAGTGATCCTCTCGCGCTGATATTTTGTCAGTAGACATTTCTTTATCCAATTCCATTGGAGTGATTTCTATTGACTCCTTTTTGTCAAATGCAGATGTCCCTCTACTCTCGCCTTCTTAGGCATAGGTACACATTAGATAGTCACCTTTTCAATTGTAAGATTGTATCTGACTTGCATTAACAGTATCATATCGAGGGTAGGAATCGGCGTCAAACCAGCCTCTGTGTTTTAAGCTTAAGGGAGACGCAATAAAGAGATCTTTCCTTTTATTAGAATCCTTTCATTGAAAGTAAGCTGAGTAAAAATGTTACTGTGTACGTGATTATTAAACTTACATAACCGGGAGAAAATTTGAGGTTCATGTTCTTAAAAGCGGTATACAACTTAACATTTCATTGAACAGCTTCTTACCTCGTATATTATATTCCTTTGTCCTTCGCTATAACGTCGCATTTTATGTCCTCTGTTTTAATTGTTTTCGCAATAATAAGTTTATTTTTCAAGCGGTTGCAACACAACGAACGCACTCTTGTTACGTTCATTGGCGTTTTGAGGAACGGAGAATAACATTTTCGTTCTTTTCATCGCAATGTCTGCTTTCACAAATCACAATTATATATCTTTCCGAGACTTCCTGCGCGTATCTCTCACAGATTCTCATCGAGTTTCTCGTTCAGGATTTTCCATACTTCTCACACGAGTCTCTCTCATACTCTCGTCAAGTTCCAAGTTTATCGAATCGATACATGATAATATAACAGTATTCTGTAGCCACAGTATTGTAAGGCAAACAGCAAGAATCAAATGCTCGTTAATTCTCTGAAGAGTTCAAGCCTATCGCCCAATTTTAGGAGGAAGCGAGCCAGCAGCGTTTTATGAAACGCTTACTGAAGCTCGTCGTTCCGAATCGTCATCAGCGTTATCGTAGTAAGCTGGAGATAACTCTGAACAAATCCACGCAACAGATTATAAGCCTTTTCGCGTTTTCTAATAATTCACATGCGCTACATGCCTTAGAACTTGCGACTTAATCCTACATCTGAACCCTTGCAAAACTCAGCCTGTAGAAGAATATTAATAATATTTTTAATTAATTGGTTTTTAACTTCTATTGAACAATCGTTCGAACAGTATATTTACTCCTTTTGTATCATTTCAAGTTGGAGGTTCTCTTTGAAAACTGATTGTCTCTCATAGGAAAAACTTTTTTACCACACTATCGCGCTTTGGATATGTTGAACGGACAGTTGATCATGGAGTAATAACGTTTATTTCACGAGTATCATTAATTGATATATCGTATACATTTAACTGGTCTTCGCCCAATCAGCTTCTCTGTATAAAAAGTATTTTGATTGACATCTTTTAAATTAGCCCTCTATTTAATCGATGTTAAAATTGTCAAACCGTTGCAATAATTAAGTTCTCTCGTATTATAACATTAAATATTGTAAGCAGAAGTCTGTTTAGTATATATTTTATACCCGTAGCAATGTTATTTTGTATTTAGTGTTTGTCGCCATTAGGGGATAATCTTCGATGATAAATATGTGATAGCAGATAGCAGTGTTATGTAAATACGAAGAAAAGGTATCAATGTTTCAATATATATAGATGGCGAAGAGATAAGTTGTTTTTTTCACTGAAGGATTTAGACTTGAAACGTTGCATTCCTAACATATTCTGATATTGTAATTGAGACTGTAGTGAGAAATACTATCTGAGTTGCAATGCTTCATATGACAATTAATATCGATAATACTTTAGTTCCCTGTAGTTATGATCCACAAGTTTTACATTTCCTCTATTACTAATCTACTACGTGGATCGTTTCATCTAATATGTATGAATTGTAATTATATGTACTTTGTTACTAATAATAACGTTACGAAAATATTTTATAATCATATGTTTTTATCTAGGGCTATGTGTAATTTCAATGATTATATGAACAGCTTTACTGAATCATCTAAAAAATAACTAAAACAGCACAGGAACAGTGCCATATTGTAAACATATACAATACAATATATAAGTATTTTTATAGGGGCAGTTATTATAAATATTTTTACTACATTAAATGCTGAAAATCTTGCTATTTATGATTTTCAGTGCATCAAAAACTATTAAATAAATAAATACATAAAAGTCAGAAGAAGACAAAATAGCCATAACCTCGACAAATCGTGAGATGCGTAGTTTCGTTGACGTTCTATAATGGGAAATAGGGTAGTTTAATTACACATTATAATGTATTATGTGAGCCAGTGGCTTAAAACCAGTGATCTATGAGGAAATGTCGATCGCAACTTGAAAAGCACTTAAAATTCAGACAGTACGTGTGTGGCTTTAGTCAAGAATATCTTCTTCCAATCTTCTTCACTGTCCTTTGTGTGTCAAGAACATTAGCAAGTGTATTAGTGAACATGCACATTTGATTATAACAATATGCTTACTATCCGCAGTGATTCGTTTTGCACGCTACCATCAGGCTCTCTACTTTAGGTACTAGTCGCGTTTCTGTTCTCTGTTATCTCAGCCCCTCACTCGTTCGATAGTATACGTACGTTTATTGGTTAGTTCCGTATGCCTTGTGACTTGTCATTCCGTCTACGTGCATCAGACCTCTACAGCCCGGGGAATAGCTGGTTTACGTATTCAGATCGCATATTGCACACAGGGCGGCGTACGCTACATATGCCGGTATCTGTACGAGTGTATCGTCCGCCGTACCGTAAGTCTCTATTCTTCATATGTTCCTTCTCCTCTTGCTCCGGTATCACTGGTTCCCTCACATGCGCGCAGCCTGATCTTTTTTTGCAACTTAACTTCGTTAAGGCAGCTGGAAATCGCTTACTAGCGATTGAATGTGCCAACGAAATCAAGTTTCGTTTTCTGCGATTTTTGCATCCTGATCTAAAGCTCGATGAGGGCTTCTATGTTCTAACCCTAAGATGTCATTTTGGTGTCTAGATGGTTTCTACGAACCAGCGTCCAGAGTAGATTATACAGAGAAGAATCGTCGTGTTGCAGAAAAAACCTAATAGTTGGTTAGCAACTTTCCAGATCCAGAAAACGAATTAGCTTCGTTGACCAAGTAGCTAATTCCTGCCTGTGCCAATGTACTGTCGTATTTCTACATGCTTGTTCTGTGGCCCCTGGTGGTTTGGCATCTTTCTGTATTAAAATTGTAGTTTCATCGTCTGTGACGTTGGGAACTGACAACCCACCGCCTGAGGTATTAAATTTTTAGCAGCCGTCCCGTGTCTAAGGTATCGTGCTAATCTGGGTATAGTGTTGCACAAAACAGTGTCACCGGGTCTCCAGACGACCTTTCGGAGTATCAAGTTTTACCTCTTCATGCGGGACTCTGATAGAGAGGACCGAGTCATTCTCCTGTAGTTATTAGTGTTTAAAGAATAAGTGTACACGTCAATCGCTATGCATGAGGTCAAAGATAGGAAGGAGGGCTATGAAAGAAGCTCTGAAATAGAGTACAATGAGGAATGAACTAACCTAATCTAACTTTAAATATCTAGGCACGTCGATCGCGTTCGTTCTCAGTGGAATAATTGGGTAGAGAGATACAATGGGCCCGAGCAATAGTGAGATCAACCAGAACCGTCACCAAACAATAAAATATAAAAATATAGTAAACAAAATTATGACAATACATTAATTGATTTTTTAAACTAATTATTTAGTTGTCAAAATCCATTGTAGAGCCAATCATTGATACCTAGACCATAACTAACGCCTAGGTTGATTTGTTACCTAACCTTCGTTCTCCACTGCATATCTATTAATATGACCTTCATTTACTTCATCCTGTTTTAGGGACCTGACTGTCGCTCTTACGTGTTATTATTTATTATTTGAACAATATAGTAAAATATTTGCCATTTATTTTAATAGGAAAAATATAAAGGGTCCCTTAAAACCACTATCGAATGTCACGCTAGCACAGTGAAGGGTTAGAAAGTCGTCCTATCACATAAATAAATTAAAATTGGATTCTTGGGTTCCTGTTGTCTCATATCGTATACTCTTGTTATATAGCGTGTCTGAAACTCATAAAACTGGCAGATAAATTGCAAGGACAACAAGCTGTACGTTGAGTGAAATGGATCCAGTAATTCGGTTAATAGTATGGCATTGTTTGCGCGCGGAGAATACATCGACCTAAATACTGTACTCGAGTGCGTTATCGCATAAACCTTGAAAATAGTAAGACAACATCGAAACTCGACGTTTACGCGTGATAAAGGGAAGGTCATTGTAAAGCTCTGCAAATTAGGGAGATACTTTGCTATACGTAAGAAAAGGTCACCGTATACAGTGTTTTACAGTTTTACATACAATTATATAGAAAGTTCATTTAATAAACCGCGAGATCAAACAATTGATAAGAAATGTGTGTTTACTTATCAAAATCAAACTTTAATCCAGCACTTGTGTTGCTCTATGATGTGAAACGCTGCTTTAAGTGTCAATATTTTCTTTACGATCACAAAGTCTGTGAAATAAGTGTACACAAACATGTCATTAGCACAATTGTCAGTTAAATTTACAGCTCTTTTTGGTGTACAAAAGAATATTAAAAAACTTATGTATGGATAAGAGTAATAGAATTATAATACAAATAAGAATACAATGAACCTCGTAAAGAGAATTAGAATTAAAATATAAACAAATCTTTATAGGCAAAAATTGGCGAAACCATTCAGATGCACTTTATAAACAGTATCAGAAATGTCCCAACGAAAGGAACTACGTCAAATACTCTAGCGTAAAGGCGTTAATACAAATAATCTATCATGAGAACTGCCTTATCAATAGGCAAACCATTAGAGCAAGGTGTACAAAATACCTGAATAATAGCGAAACTCTAAACATAACAGAAATTAATTAGGTACATATTTGCTACGGAGAAGCATCTTATCCCCTAGTACTCACAGTCTACCGTCAGTGGATACACATGTCAAGATATGAGGGATGAAAATGAATGAAAATGTACTTCTTATAAGCAAGCGCACAGAGAGAAAAAAGGTAAAAATTGAAGCCGGTAAAAGGAAAGCGAAAGTAATCCTCAACCTGCAACCACCTGCTTCATTTTGAGGATATATCTGTGCATAGTGTGTAAGACCTACTAGTAAGAAACAATTAAGTACAAAATGGAAAGTAAACTGTAAAAACTATTGACATAGCAGTGAGTTTTTAAAGAAGTGAAAAGTTTAATGAAGGGTCCCTAAAGATCGAAAGAAATGGTTCTGTAATAACATGACTAGGCGGTTGATATATGAGTGTAGGCCAGTGATGCCCAACTGTCAAAGAACTATACAGGAGACAGTGGAGGTGAACCGTTGGAAACGATCCACCCGGATTATTCATTCAATTTATTGTAAACGCAGTTATGTCGTAAGCCAGAATTAACAATGCTAAGTGATGCAGAACAATCTTTAATTATACAATTATAAATCGCACTTAATATATCAATAACTGTCCTGAAATTCACTGAGTTTAAATTTATTAAATTCAAATCATTGTTAAAATATCGCGTTCTAAAATTTTGCTACTCAATCTCGAGAATTTTTGTTCCATTCAAATGAAAAGTATGTTTCGAATCGCGGACATGATTGCACTAGTACCACCTTGATCAAAAAGTTTTAGGACTTTATTCATAAAATCGAATATACAAATTTATTCATCAAAGTCGATATGGTCCCCTTCAAAGTACTCCCCATCGACTGCAACGCACTTACGCCAGCGCTTGATCCAATCCTCGAAACACCGATGGTACTCAATTTTCGGTATGTCCATTAGAGTCGTCTTCGATGTTTACATGACATCCTCTCGGGTGCTGTAACGCGTTCCGTGAAGCGGTTTTTTAAGTCGGTTGAACAGGAAAAAATCACAGGGAGCCAGATCAGGTGAATTCGAAGGCTGCTGGATAGTATTCGTGTGGTTTTTGGTAAAAAACTCACGGATAAGGATCGCATTGTGCGATGGTGCGTTATCGTGGTGCAATATCCACGATTTGTTTTTCCACAAATCCGGTCTTTTTTGGCGAATTGCTTTACGAAAACGCCTCATAACGCCCAAATAATACTCTTTGTTGGGTGTCTGTTTTTCTGGCAAGAATTCATGATGCACAACACCGTTGCAATCGATGAAAACCGTGATCATCACATTCTTTTTTGACTGAAAACGATGTGGTTTTTCGTCTCGGTTCATTTCGTGCACGCCATTCACTCGCTTGATGTCTAGATTGCGTGTCATACTCATAAATCCACGTCTCGTCTCCAGTGATGATCCGTTTGATAAATGTTGGGTCGGATTCGGCCTTGGAAATCATGTCTTTCGCGATTTCAACGCGGTCCTTTTTTGCATGAAATTGAGGTCTTTCGGAACCAGTTTTGCAGCGACACGTCTGAAGCCCAAGTCACTAACCAAAATGTCTTGAGTGGATCCATAAGCGGTGTTCAAGTCCTCTGCCAGCTCTCTGATGGTCAATTTGCGGTTTTCGGTCAACATTTCTTTGATTTTATCGATGTTTTCATCGGTTTTCGACGTCGACGGCCTGCCACTACGTTCGTCATCCCCGGCCGACTCACGGCCATTTCTGAAGCGTTCGTGCCACCGAAAAAGTTTGATCTTGAAAGAGTATCGTTGCCGAAACACTCCTCCAACATCTCCAAGGTCTGCGGGCCGTTAAATCCGTTTTTCACACAAAATTTAATGCAAATTCGTTGATACACAGTTGGATCTTCCACTACCTGTCGAAGTACCAGTACACACTTCCTTCTGGTACAAAAAATTCCTTTTTCAGGTGCCGTTACTTGTCGCGCGTGGGTATATGCACAGTCGTAAATATGACCGTAATTTAAGCATGCAGAAATATAATTCATGTATCTCGTGGATCCACCTATAATTTACAATCTGAATTCTAAACTTTAATATGAGAATCCATCCGTTGTTCGATAGATTGTTAAAGGATAGCCGTAAAAGTGCAGTTTTATAAGTTACCCATTTGATATGTATTTGAATTTTTGCTTCACTAAAGTTAAGGCAAATGTTATTTTTGTCATGAGCAATTTACTTGCGTGAACCCCGATTACTGGTTTGAACCCAACTGAGATATATGGTTTTACTCTATAACCAGAAATAGCAATTTTATGGTTATGACTCTCATTACTTTTCCCATATAATCCCTCATTCATGGATCACCGAGGCACGTGGTAATAAAGTAATTCACGATAAATCCGACCCACCGGTGCTCGAACGAGCTACCGGAAATGTGCTATATTTTATTGTTCATTGGGTGTATCGGTTACCAATGAAATAAAGGGAAACCTCGTTTATGGTTATTTGGGTCGTTTGAATCATTCAGCTACTGGAAGTGAACGAAACGTCCAAGCTTTGCCACTATTTGAACCCATTGACCGCTAATCACTTAATTACCCTTAGCGTTTAAATACAACCATGGTAGCGATGAGTGGTATTACTTTTGTCAAACATTACCAGTTTGCGTGATAAATAACAGCTTGATAGTTCAAAGTGTTATTCTCAAGTTATTGAAGTTTACACTTTTCGGGTTTGATACACACATACAGTCAGACGTCCAGACATCATTTTAAATGTGATTTTTCAGATATTTTGGAATATTCTGAGCACGATGACATGAAAATCTCAACAAATAAAATCATGTTAACAATGAGGAATCATGTTAACAGAGAAGAATGTTTCTCTATGAGAAATCAAAAGTGGATTCTTTAAACTGTGTACAACTCATAACTCAATTACAATTTCTGTTAAATCTCGTCACTAAACAGAACATAGCAGTACATGATTTTAGTCATTGGTTCAAAATGTACATAACTTTACTGTGGAGGTCGTTGAACCGTCTCAAAATGTTATCAGCCTCCACAACTCTACAGTTTCTGGCACAATCTTGGGGCCCTGAGTAGGTTGAAGGGAGGGGACACGAAAAGGGTACACAGTACGGATATATATATATATATCTTTGTGATCTTGACGTTTATTTCGAATGTTCACAGGTGCGCATCTGCAAGCATATATAAGCATATCTAAGTGGGCGAAGTACAGGCATAATTGTTGGACTGTCTGAGTTTATGGGTAGACACGTTGAGATGGTATTCTCGATGAGAGCGATAGCAAACCTCCAGTCTATCCGCACGCGATCGCATGACAATTCGTCCGGGGCTACGTATTCGCTTCTGCCAAAAATAGGCTTGGAAAATGTCGGTCTTTATAATACACGTCTGCATCGTATCTACTCTGGAAATGTAGAATTTCCGCTTAGACTCACGTACACGTGAGTTATCGTCTCGTTCATTTTTTAATGACACGAACTTGTAGCTTGATGTGTAAAATACGAGTTGAATCATTTTTTAACAGCAGTTTGCAGTTGAAAAGCATTAACGATATCGGAAATTTATAACGTTACAGTGGAGTATACTCTTCGTGTAAGTAGTTTCAAATGTTCTGAAACTTACGAGGTCTTTCTTTTGTTTCCAACTAAATGGGCATAAAGTTCGTACTCTCTACAATCTCTGTTAGCAAACTTATTGCACTTATCAACTTAGTAATTCGTGCACAAAAACAAAACCACAAACGATTCAACACAATCTTATAAATATAACCGAGCTACATAAAAGTTTAGGATAATTGACGTTTAACCGTGATAGACGAAAACGTGTATCAAATGAGCTTCAAATGCTAGTCAAACGAACGACGAAATGGTGATATAGCGTACAACTATATCAACGTCGAGACCATGCTAAAGCGCCTATCGCGAGAATAAATCATCGTAGAAGGGGCTTAATGTTGACTGCTCACAGCTAAACCCTCTATTTCTTGCTCTCGACTTCACAGGCCAAGGGTATTTATCTACAGTGTATGGTCCATTCAGCTAAAAGTCCTGGCGCATCTGAGTCGCTGTCGAAAATTTTCAAATACTTCGCAGCTTTCTTTTGCTTGACATTTTCTTAGAGCTTAAGATTAGATCTTTTTAAAAATTTATTTTAACTACCGGAGTCAACATTTCTGATCCTCCGCTGAAACCTGAAATGCCCGCGGGAATCAGAGTCTACGAAGGGTCACGCAGGGTACACCCTCCGTTCAGAATTAGAATTGAATAATTGATTTCAGGAAATATCTTTCATAACACGTTGATGAATATATGTTCATACAAGGAACGTTAGTTAAGGCGAGGTGACATCAACATTTACACACATTAGCTGTTCCTTTCTCCCTCCATCGCGAAACTTCATTGAGTTCCACTCTATCGCATCCATGCATATTTCTCCTTCACTTGAGTGTGATTTTCTAGAATAATATAATTTGGTGTCAAAAGTTAGAAAGACATTATTGTGCGCTGTAACGCGCGTGACAGGAGTATATAACTCCGTACAAAGTAACTAGTTAAAGTTTACTGGAGCCCTTTCATACATCCTCTGACTGGTCGATCAGAGCGCACTGTGATTTAATTTGTTGTACCAGGTATACAAGGATGAAATGAGGATTTCAGACAACAGATGGCGCACGAATGCAGTTTGTGGGCTATAAAGATTTGACACTGCGCCATTTTGTTGTGTCATCGACAAGTATCAGACGCGCACGAGTGATAAATTGGAAAAGTGTGTGCATAATGTTGTGTTTTTGTGTTCAATATGTCGAAATTTATACCGAACAAAGAGCATTCGCGGACAGCATTAATTTTTTGTTTTCATTTGAAGAAAAATGCTGCTGAATCATACCGATTACTTCGAGAAGCTTATGGTAAATATGCTCCATCGCAAGATACGTGTGAACGATGGTTTCGGCGTTTCAAAAGTGGTGACTTCGATGTTGCAGACAAGGAACGTGGAAAGCCGCCAAAAAATACGAAGATGTGGAATTGCAAGCATTGTGGACGAAGATGATTCGCAAACACAAAATCAACTCGCCAAGCAATTGGTCGTTAGTCAGCAAGCTGTTTCCAATCGGCTAGGAGAGATGGGAAAGATTCAGAAGACCGATAGATGGGTACCACATGAGTTGAACGACAGGCAAATGGAAAAGCGCAAAAACACATGTGACATTTTGCTCGCTCGGTACAAAAGGAAGTCGTTTTTGCATCGTATAGTTACAGGGGATGAAAAGTGGATTTATTTTGAGAATCCCAAACGTAAAAAATCATGGGTAGACCCAGGCGTACCATCCACATCGACTGCAAGACCGGATCGCTTTGGCAGAAAGACGATGCTCTGTGTTTGGTGGGACCAGAGGGGCGTGGTCTATTATCAGCTGTTAAAACCTGGGGAAACGGTTAATACTAAACGTTACCAACAACAATTGACCGATTTGAACCGTTCGCTGCTTGAAAAAAGGCCAGAATACCGAAAGAGGCAACACAAAGTAATTTTTCTTCTGACAATGCTCCTACACATACGGCAAAACCGGTTCGCGACAAGTTGGAAGCACTCAGCTGGGAAGTTCTACCCCATGCGGCTTACTCACCAGACTTGGCTCCTTCCGACTACCACTTGTTTGCATCGATGGGTCACGCACTTGATGAGCAGCGCTTTGGTTCGTACGAAGATGTGAAAAAATGGCTCGATGAATGGTTCGCAGCAAAAGAGGAAGATTTTTACTGGCGTGGTATTCACAAATTGCCCGAAAGATGGGAAAAATAAAGCACATTTGAATAAACCACTTTTTATCATTCTTCCGAATTCAACATGTTTTTTTTAGAAGAAAAATTCGCATTTCATACTTGTACACCTGGTATTTGTGCGTGCATAAAACTTATTCTTATTAGAAGTTGAGCGATGCGGTCTCTGTCACTTGCTAAAAGCTGGAAACAGCTGAAAATTTTTAATCATGCGAAATCGTACGGTACTGACCGTTATCTCGCTGAAAATATTCTAACCACGGAAAAATATAAATTCTAAACCATCAGCAAACTCAAAGTAATATATTTTGTTCTGCTGCGAGAACGTTTTCAGCAAGACAATCGTAGGTTTCTCACGGTTTTGCGTGATGTTAATTTTTTTACGACAGAAAATCGATCAGTCCCACTTTAGCGATTTTCTTATAGAATCGATACTAACGTTTGTCAAGATTCTATACGTTTTACAATGTATTAAAAATGCCGTTTAAAGAAATCTTTGCTTTCCTAGTAAAGAATTTAAAGTTGTCAGATCGATAAAATTTTTTTGGAAAAATATCATTAAAATCCGATACGAGAATTCAACTTTTATGCCGAAACATTTTTTTTCTGTGACATATTTTTTCGAAGTACATTCATATAAAGCAGAAGCAGCATTTTCTAAAATAATAGATTTGAATCTGAAAAAATGTACAGCAAGTACTATCACTTAATAGTAAAGTCTAGTTAGATAAGAAAAAAATATTTGAGAGGGTTGAAAAACAGGTGGCTCAATTGACAGAGAATGCCTCATATACAGATGGGTAGATACGCCGTTATCAGTTTAAATCAATAAATGTGGTATCCACCCACTTGCCTTGTATCTTACCGTGATGCGTGGCTCGTGGAAAACCGATAGCAAGAGAATTCAATAGTGAAAAAGGGCGAGGTAAACCCGTTGGGCGGGTGGCAATGTGCTTTTATAGTCGGTTCGAAACACCGTGATGGTTACACATGAATACTACTGCGTGTAAATATAATATGCAAAGGTATACAATATCCAGTGTATATAGCTTCACCAGCGTCGACCTTTACATCCAGTGCAGAAATTCAGTTGGGGCTCATACATTGCCCCTCCTAACAGTTTGCCCCAACTGTATTAGGGGTCCAATGAGGAAATTTAATCATCACCTTACTAGGCTGGTCATGCTTGAAAGTATGGGGAATTAATAAACTACCTTGACAGGCTTTATAAAGACTTGCCCATAAAGTTTCCACTAAACCCAATAACAAAATGAATTTAAAAATATCTATTTGTGTATATTTAAATGGTTTATCTTGCACTTTTAATAAGATATTCAAACTTATTCTATATTACGATACGTATTAATCGTTCAAGTAACGCATGTCAATTTATTTGTCATTGGTGGAGTTTGCACCTGGAACCCTGCGGATTGCTACTTTTGCACTGCGTCTTAGTCTACTCGGCTATTCACATTTTAGGAAAAATATTGTTTGATTGTATATTTTAAATAGAAAAAAGTGTATTTAATTCGTTTAATTAAAAAATAATTTATCCCCGTACAATGTCGTCCTATGGAAAAATTATGGAACTTTAATTCAATGAATTTTATTTGATAAATGTCAATTTTTTTTACATAAAGAAATAAGTTTTGCTTTGATAATTCGTAAAATACTTCATGAATATTGATATAAATAATATAAATAATAGATCGATACCAAGCAAAATATTAAAAGTCATACAATTACTACCTGAGTAAAAAAATTATTCTGAAGAAAGTTAATTATGTATATGAGAATGTTTAATATGTCACTTAAAGGAAGGCGAGTTTCTACAAAAATGGCTAGTGTTTCGTGTACCTCTTCGGGGTATTATAGAGAGGAATGAGAGACTCGTGTCCATTAACAAGGTTAATAACCACCGCCAAAATGATGGCTGGCTCGTTAGTGACTGTCCCCTTCTCCCTTTTAATCCTCGATACCAAGCTCGTTCTTCTGCCAGCTTCTATAGAGCCAGTCACCAGCACGACAGAATAATGATCACGCAATCCCTCTCCGAATTAGCCGATAATAGGAACAACGATGAGCGCCACCCCGCGTTTGCGTACTTCGACCCACCTATCCGTTTCCAGTTAGGACTACGGTACAGTAGACGATCAGGAAAGTAAAGTCCCCTACTAACTACTCAAGTACCTGACCATTTTCTCTTCCTATCCAAAAATGTCCTTTTTCTGGTGTCGTTACACGTTGCACGTGGGGATATATGCTTGGCCGTAAAAATAACTATAATGTTAACGTGCCAGGGTTTGCCGCACGTATATTTCGTAGTTCCAGCTATAGATTTCGAACAAAATTCTCAATTTGAATATGAAAATAATTTTGTTGGCAATTAAGGGATATCCATGATAATCCCGTTTCATTATTATCTAATTCGTTTTTACTTTATTTGTTGCTTCACCACTGTTATCGAATGCTTTTTTTAACATAAGTAATTTGTTTACGTAACACTGAATTATTCTGTGCAAGCCATTCATAATATTTATTTTAGCTCTTCAACCAGAAATATCAATGTTCAATCTACCACATCATAAAACGCAGCGGGGAAAAATACTCATAACTGTAATAAATAATTTTGTAGTCGGCACAACTAAGTTAATTCACGTTTTAGGTTTCAACTTTGAGAAATCGTGAGGAATCGTGAATTTATTTCACCGTAGCCACGATAGCGTAATTCATAATGTACAGCTAGAATTCTGGAGTTCCCGGTTCGATCCCAGTCTGTCTCGAAATTTATTCACGATTAATTTCGAATTAAAATTCGTCAAATCTGGTTTGTTCCATTAATTCTCAATGAATCGATAAAACAATCAGAGTCGATAGAAGTATAGGGATTTGCGAATTACTTGCACCGAAAGCATCGTTAACATAAGAGCTGCGTTTTCCCAACCTTTCATCTTGTAAATGGTCTGTTCGTTGGGGCAGCTTTAATAACGAAAGTTAATAATTATTACTCTTGGCTACCGGAAGCGAAATGAAATATCTGAACGTATTTTCAAATATAAAATAGTCCCAAGCAGACAATAACTGGAAAAACTGGAAAAATATCATCGCACCAATAATCATTTCAAGCAGACATCTTGAATAAGATTCATCTAACAAGAATTCATGGATATTCCAATTGTTGTGGTAATGTATAAAATATGATGCTTTTGCTTTGTCATTCGTGCAGATTTTTTTCGTGAATAAAGTCAATCGTTAATTGCCTTCTCCAGCACTTGATGAGACAATCGCATGAACAAATGCGAAGTGCAATTTCTCATTTCAATTGTTTGATTACTTTACAAAAACTGCTTTAAAGAAATCTAAGAAATGAGAGGAATCAATGAATGAGCTAATTATTTTTCCAACTCATCGAACGATATATTTATTTACTTCTTACTAAGCACATTTTTCTTTTCGAATAGAGTATATTGATCGTATCCAAAAGAACTGTTTTCTGTATCATTTCGTTTATAATTTGCTGCATCCAGAAAAAGGCTAAAGGTTGAATGTGTCAAATCAAATTTTATTGAGTCGGAGCGCTACTTTTGTAGAAAGGTTCAACGCAATACTTGGCAACTTTCTTAAATTAGCGAATTATCAAACGTTTTTTGCCAAAATTCCTTTTGTTTTCGAATCTTCTTTTGTTCTGCAAAGTAATGGTCATTGTACGTCGCTGACTAGAACATCGGATAACTTGGAGTCCGAGGTATCCGACGCTCGACTAGGAGAAATAGTACAGTGGAGACTGTCTATTGGGCTCACTTTCGTAACGGTTTCGACTGCAGGTAGTAAAATGAAAGGAGTACTTCGTTTATCCACCGAGCAGGTGAACGGACTTTAAGAAGGACGTGATCTTAACTTTGCTGGGCGTTATGTCTTAATTTTACTGGTTGCCTTAACTTGGCTAAACTTAACTTAACTGGTCGTGCACTGCATAAAGGATGCCGCAAACTATATATCAGAGCGTGAATTTATCGATTATTCTAATTACCCGAACTAACCGGGCTTGACGGATCTGATACTTCAAATCCGGATATTCGTTTCAGGAGCGATTATCCGAGTATCCTGACTACCCAGATTACTAGGGTACTCGAACTGACAGAATATCCGGGCCGTTCGGATACACTAATAGCCCGGATTCTTAAAATACTCGAACTAACCAAATACTCAAACGACCCGGATACTCGAACTATCCGGCATACTTGGACTATATGGATAATTTGAAATATAACGTAATTGAGCTCCAGAAGTACATCGGAGGTAGAAAACAGTAGTTCTTCGGAGGTAAGCAATTATGTGAAATTGGGTCCAAGTGTGTGCGGATGTATGCGAGTGTGTGAGAGCCGCACGAACTTTACCCGTGTATAAGGTCCAACGGCCAATTTTATCATTAAATTGGGGTATTCCATCGCTTTTACGTCTGTGCAAGCGAAAAAAAGAGATTTCGCTCTGCGATCGTTATAAAACTGGCGCATACAGACACTGGACTGATTCGCACCGGCTTTAGATTGAAGCCAAGATTGGCCGTAATAAATGCGAGGGTACTTTTTAGTCACTCAAATAAGACAAGAGTGCCTATTGCAATTGCCCTCCTCGGTTCTGGGAAAATCCGTATCTCATCATGTTCCACAAACTGTCGAACCAATTTTGTTCTGCATCGGCATACAGCTTTATTCTTGTGTAAACTCAAGGCACACAGAGTTTAACGCTGCTTATCCAAATTAAACTATATGTTTATCTGGAAAAAAGGCTTTTTTTTTATTAAAAGTACTGATTTTGATTTTGTGTCCGTGTCGCATCAGAACTCAGCGAATACTAAACAGAATTATTTTTCCTGTATAGCACTTTTTCACATAATTACTAAATACAATAAATTACATAATTACAATAATTACATAATTACAATAAATTACACGCAGCCATGATCCATTCAATTAAATAGAATTATATGAATTGCATAAAAATATTACGTTTGTTTGGCTTATTTACATATAGGTTCATTAATTTTAAACGCGTGAAGCAATTTTCGTACTTTTCACTGTTCCTCTTTATTTTAATACAAAAATAAGTGTCTAAAATTTGAAACCTGTCACACAACTTTTAGTGTAAAATTTTACTGTAAATTTATTTTTAATATAATTAAAAATACATAAAGATGTGAAAACATAACCTAATCATTATATTTTCACAACGAGTACTTTTATTGATGATAAAAAACATTTTATTTATTACAGTACCTTAAGTATACAGCGTTGTAGCTTTTTACACAGCCCACATAAAATGAAACAAAGAAACAGATAAAAAACATTATTTAGTTTAACAACATTATCACCCAAAATATATACATATCTTTTTTTAATTGTGTATTTTGAAATGAGAAAAAATATGAAACTAACATAATATATGCGAAAATAATGCTAATCCAACTTTGTTCTAGTATAAATTATTATGCTTTTAATAATGGAATAATATCAATAACACTTTTATTACTGACACTTCATTATTCTTTAATAAACTGTAAACTTCACTGTAACTTTCTTACCACTTCGACACAGGGGTAATGAGTGACGTTCTGCTTATTAAAACTTGTGAATCTGAACTGATTCTGCTTTACGAAGTTTTAATCGAAGCAGAAAAGTTTCCTAATGATTGTTAGGCTAATTAAAACCTTTTGCCATCATTAATTAGTCCACGTAACATGAAAAATTGTACCCATGTGGTCCGACTAGTGCAAACGCTGGGCGATGTTCTCCTCGTGAGTGCCTTAAACAATCTTTGTATATCTTGTTAATTTTGCGATTTTCAAAAAGGTTGAATCTCACGTTCACAAATCAGCGCGCAACGCGTATACATTTACCGGTTACTTCTCTTTTTTATTTACTACATCGGGTTCGTTGAGAGCTTGTAAGACGAGAGAGTCCATCAAATACTTGTCTAGAATATTCAAGTGACCCAACTTGCCCCTTCCTTGATTTACTCGACGTGCCCCATCGTACAGTCGTCGATACTTTGTGAGGCTTCTCGCCTTGTATGGCAGCGAACAGGGTCTACCTATATGTTATTGTAAACATTTTTTACACGATCACAACACTCGTAAAAACCATCAATCACGAGCTATCTTCGATACCATTTGTTTTTACCAAGAAAAAAAAACCCATTTTTCTGCTCGAAATCTGTAAACATTACTTTGTACATTACTTTATACATTGCTTCAACGACTTACGTATTAATGTACTTTAAGTACCAAATATATTTTATCTTTTAAGTACAGTATTTTGTATAGTCAGTATTTTTGTGTACTTTGCCCAGCTCTGCCTATAACGAATGGCAGTGACGGCTACACCGCAACCACGAAAATCAACACGCGCGTCTGTACCCTCGCAGGGGTGTTCGATGTGCTCCTCTAAACACGATGCGGTTAAGCCCGCACGTCAACTCGACGGTCTTTTTAGTGTAGCTCCGTCCGACTGGTTCTGTTGCAAACTATACGATCGATAAATCAATGCACTAGTATATACCTACGAATAATACATGTCCTACCAGCTTCACAAGCTACCGTTTGACATTGACCACAGACACGAGAACCGCTTCTCATTTTTACAGTTTCCAAAGTGGTGTAAAAGAAAAGTTGTAGCGGGCATTTATCTTTATCGATCAGGCGTATCGAGGTGCATAAAGGTCACGCATTTTCGGTAATTTTATTGTATAAACGTGTCTACTTGTCGAGTAATAAATATCCCCTCCAAACAACTTTTTGTAAAAGTCAAAAACCGTTCGCCACGTATAAAAATTACCTATCGCAACAATAAAAATTTAATCCAACATATTATACAAGTAAAACAATGGAAAGTATCTTATAGCAAAAAAATTCACAAAATAGAAACTAGATTTTTATCGCTATCGTGTGTTTGTGTATCCCCACTGAACAAGATTATTATTTTTTCTATGTGAACACATCTTTGGCGAAACTAGTCCGCAAAAATTGTCCAGAGCTTAATCAATTATCAAATCATGGTGCTTCGGAAGTCGTAGTACTGCGACTAGGAATACAACAATGGCAGTTATTTTCTGGAAATTGGAAAGATTATCTATTGGAAACTTTTGTTGCGAAAAATCGTGACGTGATATAAATGAGAATGCTTAAATATAAAAAGCTAAAGCGCGCATGTGCGAGAGCTGTACACGTATACCTTATATGTCATGGGGTATTTTCGCTGTTTTCTTTCCATCAGATATTTTTTCCATGAATTTTTTTCCTATGCATTTTTTTAGACGAATATTCTTCTTTGATTTTCCTTCCATCGGATTTTTTCCCACGAATCTTTTTCTATCGCTTTTTTACGTGAGTTTTTTTGCACGATTATTTTTTCCTACACGGAGAGGAAAAATTAGTTGGGGAAACTGACACATCGGTTCCGACAACCAACCGGAATAGTTAGCGTAGTGCCAACTTCTCAGTTGGTTCAAGAAACTACATTGTCGTTTGTAAAATATCGGTAGTAACGGTAACCAACCGAGATGGCATCCTCAGCCTACCGGTTGGTTGGTGCAATCCATCAGTTCAGCGTAATACGAAAAAAATCAGGTTAATACGGATATTAATATTTATTTACAGTAGCGACGACCAGCGGTACTTCGCACGATACTTCGATAGCCGAAGGTCATCTATTTACAATATTTTACTGTATATTTACCGTATATTCAATGCATTTCACTTTTATTTTATGCAAGCCCTCGTCCATTCACAGCCACTTGTCACTTTAAACAATGGCGTCGTTTGCCTTTGTGAAAAGTTTTACCCTTAGCACGTGTCAACCGGTTATATCGGACAGCGATTGGTACTATTACCACCTCGCAGATTGTCGGTACTATCTAAATGCTTGTTACAACTACTGCCGACGTTAGTCGCACCACCTAACAGCTCGTGATGTTTACAGCACTGTGATTGATTACAGGGATCAAGTCGTTGATCTTCAGTACTATTTTTCACTAACCAATCGAAAATAGTTGGAAATGCTATTTCGATTTGGTTTCTGTAACTAATACACGACACAGCATATGCTGGAAATAGTTGTCGCAACTACTTTTTTTTCCGTGTACATTCTAATCAATATATCTTCTAACCGAGGAATTGAATGTCAACTCTGAAGCGATCAGTAAATTAGTAAACCGCTTGTCAACAAACAAAACGAGTTATAGACATTTAAAATTGGATAAACAATGTTAACCACGCTTTGAAAAAAGTTCTGCGAAAACACATCTTTCCCATGTTTGACATAAATAATCGTACTCATTTATTAATAACTCACCGTTACTATTATTTAATAATAAGAACAGATAATTTTGCCGAGATTATCGTGGATTGCTATAAATTAATGCGTAGAAGTTTGTAAAAATAATTTTTTCAATTCACAACTCGTTTAGTGAATACTTAGCGTTATTTTACTACCTTGTGCTCTGTGTAAGGAAAAGACAAAATCATTAAATTATATAGAAATTTGTAAAATTATTTAAACTAAATATTTAAAACTAAATAGTTAGACGAGCGTCATTGACAGGGTCGAGTGAGTAGGAAGCGCCGGACGTCGAGTCAGCGCGAATCAACGCACGCCCGCGCGTTTGGTCCGCACGTTCAGGACACAAATACCCTGAAAGAGTGTGTGCTTAACGGGAAAATCGTGTGAAAAAGTTTTGTCTAACATTATTTTTTTCTCGAGATATTAGAATTGCAGCCACTGATGTTTATGCGATTGTGGTTGCGTTTGAAAGATGAAAATGAAAATAATTGAAGGTGAAGGATTTTGCATCCATTATTGCATCCATTAGAAAACTTGAGGTGAAGTTAGCGATAATACCTCGTGTCGGTAGAATGGTGTGACGCATAATTAAGAGGATTGAATTCTCTTAAATTCCATTTATATTTGGTGTCGCAACGCTACAGCGTCTCTTGATGTCGATGATGAATCGACAATGGACTGCATTGAGACGGTTCAGAAACGCGGCCAAAGTCTTTTGCACGTTCGTTATGTAACCTTCGGTGACTGAGATACGCGTCACTCTCATTCCTGACTCCAATGGCATCAGTTGTAATACATGTAATTGAATCTTGAGTCGTACCGTCCTTTGTATAGAATATCGTCACCATATATTAAAATATTATAATACAAAAATCTATAGTGTCTATACTATATAAGTTTTACTTGGATTAATAATATTCTTATTTGATTGATAAAATATTAACTGAAAATATATCGTTTGACATTTTGAAATTGTAGGAAAACCACAAACTTGGATTGATAACACGAGCAAATAATTATCACTATTATAACAGTTGTAATGAAAAATAAAATGTTAAAATTTGTCTGCACTGTCATTAAAATGAGATAAATATATTTTTCTATTTGAGAAGCTAAAAACTATTGAATTTTAGATTTTCCCAACTTCCCGTAAGAACAAAGGTTTTGCTTTTTACCATTTTATCGTCTTAGCTTGACTAAGTAAATAAGATAATTTGTATATCGGATGGAAAGATGCGCAATTTTCGCTACTTTTGTGTATACAACCATGCAATGTTGAGGGAGGATGAGCAGTCAAGAGGATAATAGAGTCGAGACGACGAGAGTATAGAAGCGCACTGCTCATTATGAAATGCGCTCGAATCATCCTCCCAGCGTGACAAGTATATATTTACGCATTAAGAACGAGCGGTGTTTCTGGGAAATACCAATTACACGTTATCGCGTTCTCGCTTCAGAGGGATCTCGTTAGACTTGATTTTTTAATACACTTGTGTATTACTCTCGTACACGCACTTACCGCACCCATCAATCTAGGATAGAGGTACAGTAACAACGAGCGCGAGAGTGCAGGTCTTTGAAACGGGGAAGTGAGAAATCGCCGTGATTATCTTCCCCGTGCACCGAGTATATGTATATACATATGTTGTATTCATAATTGCTGGTAAATTCTATGTGTATTCATTGACCGTAATCTGTGTATGCCAAAAGATTTCACTTTACCTTCTAACTTTGCACTCTTATTATGTAAATCATGTGCATTATTTCGTGATAAGATCACAATTTTCTAATCCTAACATTATATCCATCCCTCATTCATTTCATATCCATCCCTCATTCATTTCATATATACAAATAATGCAATTTGCACGCTTACTACAATAAAATCGAGTGGATTTTATGTGGTGAAACTAAAACGAAATAATGGCATTAACGGTATTAATAGCAATAGTGGGCAACCTTGATCTCCCAAACTTTCGCACTCGTAACCTTGGCCGAGTCTCCGTTTCTTCTTCGCGACAGGCTGCCAAGCGACTTATCCCATTCCGTCGACCGCTTATCTACGTGACTTTCGTCACGTATATTGCAGCGTGTTTTCAACTCGCTTTTTTTACCGAATCTTTGTTTGGCGACAAACAACGGGACGTCTGATTCATGAAGTGTCGAGTCGATAGCAATTGAATCTAATAATTTATGGCTAAACGAACTTACCTGAGTGAACTTTAATCTTGATTGTATGAAGCGCATCTTCCGCACAGATCATAGTTGTTGTACCCCATACTTACCGCAGTGTCGCCACAAGTTGAAAGAGCATAGTGGAAAAGTTTGATTCCGATATGTTGCCGTTTTCCGTATACCACTTACGTACTTTTGGGTTCATCTTCATTCTTCAAAGCTCTGCAGTAACTTAGAATACGGGTATCTTCCTCGAAATAAGAGGGACCGATCTCTCCGGAACAGATGCTTCATACACTCATGATTGAACTTTATTTCGGGGTAAATTCGTTTAATCATTAATTGTATCTCGTGGCTCTTCCTCGAGATCATAGTTGTCGTTGTTTAAAACCAGTTACAGCAGCAGTATTATATCACCTTTATCCATAGAACACTATAAAATGGACTTGATTGTAATACCGTACAGGAACAATCTAGAAAGGAAAAACGACATTAAATGTACGTAGGTAGGTATGTAGGCAAATCAAATTTTAGAAATTCTACAAGCTTCGTTCGTTTGTACTTTAGTCTTCAATACCGCTTCTGCAAATTTGGTTTTTTTCGATGGAAATCAATGATCATAAAACTGTCTCAAAGTTTCATAGGTTGACACCAACGAACGCCCTGATATTTTGAAGCAGACGTCGCTACACATGGCGAGTGCTATATACACTGAAAAATACCGACAATTAGTCTTTATCCACCGACCAAAAACTTTAGTGTCCCTACTGCTTTAAGCGGTTTCTCAAACGATATAAATAATTAACCACCGATCCACGCAAATTTTCGGTTTTTTTTTTCAAATACAATAACAGCACTGTAGCCACTGTCCTGAACAAAAAACGACAATCTCAACACTGGCTGCTTCTTATTTGGACCGGATGTCTTTATCGTATCACGAATCTTTATATTCAACGAAGTCTCGTTCACTCGGTAAATGTTTTTTCTATCAATTAGAAACGGAGTTTGTATACGATGCCCTGTAACACAAGTCATCAAGGTCACTAATTTCAGCGTCAAGAATTCCAAACCCATCTTTCCATTTGGGTGCCAAGACAAAAAATATTTTAAAACAATCTTCGGTTCCTAAGTTGAGTATCTGGGAACCACCGATCTTAATTTTACTGCAATTCTAAAGAAACGCTGATTTTTCTTGTTTTTCTTGTTTTCTCACGGCCCCGCAGTCGAGAAATCGTTTATCTGTAGCAGCTCGGCGAGCTGAGCGACGCACTTTTCTTAACTCTTCTGTAAGAAACGACAGTAAGTTGATCGTGAAACCGGTGGGTGGATCAATTTTCTCGTTGGCGCAAACAAGCTTATCTCTGTTCGAAATTCTTGTGCACATCGTTCCTTCATGTGAGCCAGAGTCTCTGGCTGGGAGTACGCAGACTCTGTGGAACTTATTTTTCTCTCCTTCACAGTATCTATTTGCTTTTTTCGGTGACGCTCTGAATGTGGCGATAATTTTCTCTTCCCTCTTGTCCTCCGTTCGGTTCATACGTTCAGGTAGTTCCTGCTTAACTATATGCTTCAAGATTCTTATGTACTTCGGACCTTGTATTTCAATCAGGTGTGTTATAGTTTTTGTCTGTTTTTATTCCCTTCCGCGGCCTATAGAAATATATTTCCTCCTTCTTCCATTCTTCTTTTCGGTGTTTCCCCGAGTATACTATTTCTTTTTATGTAAAATTGTTGTCTTCTGCTCCCATTTCGTCTTTTCTCTCCATACCATGTCTATTTCTCGAAGAACTATCTTTAATATTTCGTTGTTTGTCTCTGTCCTACTGTTACTTCCTCATAGAGGAAGATGTTTTTTCGTCAACATTTTCTACGGGATTTTCATCTGAGAATACTCTTTATTTTCTAAAATCTCGACAAAAGTAGTTTGACCCTTTTTTAATTGTGTCATTTTCGACAAAATATATACAAACATTCAAATTTTATGCCGATTTAATTTTTTTGAAAAAAGTCCGCACGCTTTAGCTTTAGCAAAAGTTCAGCAAACGTGCTAAATCAGTTTTTATAAATAAAGGATGTTTGGTATTAAATTTGACCGAAATAGCAAAAGAAGGTAGAGTTTTATGGGATTAAAAATTTTTCGAAAAAATTGACTTTATGGCTCTAACTCGTTTAATTCGACTAGTTGAATTTTTTTTTTTAATTTATCAAGTCTTGAATCGCTTATTTTTTGAAACACTAGACAAAACGGACTGAAACTTCACATAATAACGTTTAGGGATATGTGTTATCAAATTTGGTGAAATTTGACAGAGACTTTTGTATTTTAAAGCAGGTTGTATTTTTATATTGAGGATAGGCCCCGGCAATTTGTCGAGGCTTGCAAACATAATACATCTGTAAGTCGTAGTATTTGAACAATTGATCTAAAATTTGGGAGACCAATGCCCCAATAGATTTTTGTTATTTGCTACAATTTTCGTTAAATATATTGAAGCAATGAAATTTTTAGAATATTTGAACATTCCTTCAAAACTTTTAGCAACTTTAGTTTCTAGAATTCTTTTAAAAAAGAATCCAAAGTAGAACCTTGCGCGTTGCTTCTACGTTTTTTTGTTTGATCGCAGTCTACAAAGGTTCCTCTACAAGGAAACCTAAATTAATAGGCGGATTTTCTCGAAGAGGAGACTATATGTGGAATATGGACAAAAAGAGTTAGGAAGCAACGCGCAAGCTTCTACTTTGCATCCTTGTCATTGAAACGATGAATTTAAGAAAAGACCTTAATTACATATGTTGGGAACTAATTAATATTCAGATTCACTTTCAAAATGAAACCGAAAATAGTAAGTTGCTGGGAAATCGCACAACCCAATGGACAAACCCTGTGCATGAGGAGTGGTTCAATAATGCACATTGAAGTTCGCAGCAGTAAAAAAGTGCCGAGAGGATGAAAATTGCGGATGGTGGATAGGGCGATGATGGCTACGGGTAGTAATGATGGTGACGATAGAGCATAGAGAACGATACGCCGATGGCTATTCGATTTTACCATCTATGTATATGATCCTCCACGCGTATATCTATGTATAAGCACATCTATAGTATTCGTGCTTCTGTTGCAGCCGTGCAGTAAGTATATGTATGTGTATATATATATATATATCTGCTCTATACGCAGCCATAAATCGACTGTTGGCCGCCCAACAGTATGACTCTGGTAACCTTCCTAGCCGCTAGGTACAGTACCTCTTGACAAGCTCTCAGTATATATGTATACAGGTAATACCACACTGTAACTGCTTGTGCAAGGTATAGTATACATACGAGCGTGCTCGCTTGCTTCTCAACGCAACGCTGTTGCCTTATCGATCACATTTTCCAGGGGAAACGACCGCGCGAGACCCTCAAACTGTATATCGTGACCAGCGACTAATACTCGACACACCGATGATGTTTGCGAAATTGCATCGTATCTCAGTATGTCAATATCCCCAAAAACACAAGCTATAAAAAATTTAAACGAGTACATTTGCATAAGCCATCTTCTATACTTACAAAAAATATATGAATAGTTAAGCTTATAGTTTATGAAACAACACAAGGTGTGATCGGTTCCACCACCATCATCGTCATCATCATCATCACCATCATCATCATTGTACGATTCAAAGTTTCTACTTAATGATGACAAACTAGTTCTAGTGTTCTCTAGTGTTCTAGTATTCTAGTGTTAACAGGTATTTTTGTCATATAACTTAGAGTGAGCGAAAAAAAGACCGCAGCGTAGAATTGAAGAAAGTTATCATACCGTATATTAGAAAATAGAGAGCAAAAATTAAGTATTGAAAAAAGAGAGTGTGTACACTCTTAAGAATGAGCTATTTATACCACAAATAGATTAGTTTTCTTCCTGCAAATTGGTTTACTGCAAGAGGTGATTCGTTTGGTACAAATAAGTCGGTGAATCATTCAAAAGCCTAAGATAACTACGTTAAAAATAAAACGAAATGACCCCAAGAGAATGGTACAATACAAGTTTTGGGAAAAAACATTCGTTATCAATTTTGAATGAGCCTTATCGTCGGCACCAATTTCAGTATTCACAATGTCTGCTGTCTCGTAGAAAGCTTTCGTGCAAAATATCCATATCGCTGTTGTAAGCCGAAGGAGAATCTGTGCACCGCGACATCAATATTACGTAACACTGGCGCTGTTGTATTGGAGTAGTACATTACGAAATCGTGATAATTATGAGATAGATCGTTAATTACGTATCTATCACTGGTATAAAAAGTGTATGTATATCTTTTGCTCTTAAAAGTTTCCACGTAACAGAAGATACATCAATCGATATTATTCACGATATTTTTCTTGTTGTCTTAAGACACGATATCGTTTTTGTTGGTTTCAACCACACGAATGTGCGTGTGTGTGTGCAAAAAGCAATCTCCTATAATGTAAACTCAACAATTATTTCTGCTAACATTATCACGTAAAGCTCAACCGATACTGTTTAGGTTACAAGGTTCTAAACAAAATACTCCTGAATTGGTGACAAAGAGTTAGTATAAAAGAATGTTTTGTGAGAGTAAGACGTGCCTTCCGCGTGGTTAGAATAAAGTACAAGACAATGAATATAAAATTAAACCACAGTGTGTTGGAGTCATACCCCATTGCCAATAGTTTTGTTGCTAAAAAATTTGCTGACAGTCACGAATTTCATATTAGATGTAATCAACTGTCGGGTATTGCATTTCGATTATGGCCCGCAGCACCGAGATAAGCCACCAGCAATCTTAGAAATTCACATGAAGAACAATACAATAAATTGTTATGTCTCTGAAATGTATACATGAGTCATATTAACATATCAGGTTGGTTATTGGCGATGTAGTATCGAAAGAAACAGTCAGTTGGATATGGTTTTTGATAATTACGAGAATTGTTAAATATTCTGATGTTTAAGTCGATTCAAATGGAACTCCAACGGCATATAAAAGAGTCTAGGACTCAAAAATTACTTCTTGTCATATTTGTATAGATATAACGTCTATGTTCGGTCAGTAGGATGAACATTTTTGCAAAACACAACTCAGAGCGTGAGATATGTGATCGCGATTCTAAATTGTTTGAACCAATTTAATCAAAATTGATTAAGCAACCAGATCGACTTTAACAAAGGAACTGTGAAAAACAATCTGCCTCGACCCGGGTTTGAACCGGGAATACCCAGAATCCTAGCCTGGCGCGTTATCAATTACGCCACCGTGGCCCTGGCAGAATTAATCTCACATTATTTTATAGACAATTTTGTAACCACAGTAATTCTAGCTAAGCGACCGTGTAAGTTTAATATTTATATATTAATAGATATAGCGTTTATGCACCGAACATGCTCAAGATGTTCATCCTGTTGACCGCAGTAGGATAGACATTTTTGCGAAACACCTCATTACTTCTTGTTACATTAGATATGCAAATTTAGTGGTCAATATAGGGTCATTGTTAAACGTATGATGCGTGAGGTTTAAAGCAAGATATAAAACAGATATCGGCCGATTCGGAATTATGCAATCACAATTCAAATTTTAACCTGGATTTTTCAATTAATTTATATTCAAATACTAATTTAATATGGAATTAGAATTTCAATGAAAGTTGAATACTAATTCCAAAAGGAATTTTTATTTAGATAGAAATTAAATATTAATTCCTTGCGGAATGAGGATTTAAATTAAAAATTGCTGAAGGAATTAAGATTGGAATGAAAAAGAAATACTAATTCCACAAGGAATTCCACAAGGAATTAGTATTTCTTTTTCATTCAAATACAAATTCCTTTTGGAACTTCATTTTTATTTAAATGGAAATGAATTATTAATACAACTGGAATGTGTGTTTGCATCAAAATCAATTAGTAATTCCTCTTGGAATTAAATAAAAATATATAACTACTAATTCTATCCAGAATTAGGAATCGAGCGGTAATTAAATGACAGAAGGAGTTAAATCTCCCGATCTATTGTATAAAGTATTGATTTCAAACACGAGTAATTATAGAAATCGAAAAAATGTTCTTTTATCATTTAGCACTAAAACCCCAGCCTTCTCATGGATATTTTTTACCAAAATGTGAGGGCGTGCATCCAAACCCTCACTTTTCTGTGGGCAGATTGGTCCGAAAATAATCGTTGAAGTTCCCCTCCCCTAGCTAATTTCCGGCAGTTTCAAATGTTTCTTTCACAATCTACTGCGAATGCAACTGACAAGGAAAGATATTTTGGCGTCCCCCTCTGATTTTGATGAAACTCACGTATGTTGTAGAGCATCGAAAACTAAAAGACACGTATTTTTTTTATCGGCGGAAAAACATTTCTAAGGGGCGAAATCGCCCTTCAAAATTAGCATGTCGAGGGGTGATTATGCAGTTTCACCCAGAAGGCGTCAACCGATTCTAATGAAACAAAAACCAAAATACTCTTCATTGAAGACAATCAAAATTCCACGTGAAGTTGAAGAAAAAAATTAATTTGCAGGGGTGAACAACCCCCTGATTTTTCAATTTTCCACCATACACAAAAAACTAACCAACCAAATTGAACAGAACATGTACCATTTGGAAGGGCAAGTTAAAATAAAGTTGACGTATTTTTGCACACTCAGAGGAAAATGAGCTTACGGGGGTAAACTACCCCTTATCCATTAGTACGTATATTTGTGCGTACATTCTTGTTTCACGTTATTTATATGTTAAAGAGCTGCTTACGTTTACTCTTTGTGCTGATTTTGTGCTTATCAATAATTTATCGTCATATGTTATCGACCTTTCGATTAGATTGTATTTCGATTCGGCGCAAATTTCGGAATAAGTGGATGATGCAACAGTCGTTCCATCTATAGAACATTGTTAATTATTCCAACGAAATGAATATGATCTTATCTTTTGAGTAATCTAATCATACGCCAATATGATAAAAATACTTTAGACGCAGTAAGAGGTGTTTTCTACATAGGCGGCTATCTGGGACTGCGTATTATCTGCTGATATCGCATGTGGTTCAACAACACGTCTTTCACATATAAAAACCGCGATACATACAGCGATCTTCAGTTGCTCATTTGAACGGAATGCCAGTGCGTCAGTTATAATTTCTGATTAAAAAAATCAATAGACCATGAAAGTGAATCCAATCAACGTCATTAAACTTCTTTTGGCTACATTTGAAGCCATGAATATTCTCGAAACTCCGATTAACAATGCAGAAATCGAGGTAAAGCAGAATTTCGAAAAAAGTTCTGGTCGACTGCATGGACGATTATAACGGAGTTGAAATTATCGAGGAACAATCGCTAGATTTTCAAGAGCCATTCAAGCAATATGTTAACCCTGTCGAGGACACTCTTTGGCAACATGATGAAGGTCCAGTGGATTCTGATACTTGTTCTAAAGACGAAGAAGACATAAGCTACGATTACAAACGCAAAGCAATCGAATACTGGAGATCCGGTTAGAAGAAAAATTACAGTGTCGATACCGTCAGTCACAAATTCAAAAAAGTCAAAATCTGTACGACAATTAACACGCTGGGCAAATCAAATGAACAAAGGTGGGACCTACAAGGAGAAATTAGCTCAAATCTCTGAATATACTTTGAAAAACATACAAGCCGCTGTAGATGCTGGTTTCATTGTTCATGATATCGAGCTTCAAAAGTGGGCTCTACAAGCTCAAAAAGAGATAGGTCACGAAGACCTTCGTTTTAAAGCTTCTCGTGATTTCGTTTTAAAGCTTCTCGTGAGGCTTCGGAAGTTCAAAATATCACATCGCATTGTGTCCAGGAAAATTAATAAATTCGTAACACGAAAGACTATAGAGGACGAACCAGTTTTAAGGATGAATGCAGAAAACTTCGTGAATCAAATTAAACCATATATTCAAAAATATGGACCGGAAATCATATATAATTTAGATCAGAGCGGTTTTCAACTGGAAATCCACTCTGGCAGGACTCTGACGGCTGAAGGAACTAAACAAGTGCAATGTGTAGTACAATCCGTATCATCTACAACTCACAGCTACACTATCCAGCCAACCATAAATGCAGATGGAAAATTACTGTCACCCCTTTTTATCGTTCTAAAAGAGGGAAAGGGTGAGTTCGGCCCAATCGTGGAAAAAAATTTATTCAGGCCAGAAAACGTATTTTTAACAGCAACGAAATCCGGAAAAATTACTTCAGGTATAGACAAAAATGACTACCAGAAAATATTGAACATATGTTGAATTATACTATTTCGATAACCAATATCATTCTATGTATAGAGCACTTCAAAGTTTGGTTGGAAAAAGTATTCTTCCCCAACACCGGCCGTGACAGCGTATTGTTGATAGACTCGTGGAGTGGACACTGCCCAGAAGTTGTTCAAAATGCAACACCTCGGAGCAAAAAAACAATCACAAAGATAATACCTAAAGGCACCACAGGGAAAATCCAACCACTCGACATTTTTGGATTCCGAATATGGAAAAATTTTGTACGGCATTTTTCCGACAGTGTATTATTACTTAATTCTGATATTAATTTACACTTGAGAAACAACATAATCAAACTGCAATCGCTCGCACACAATCAACTTTCATCACCGAGATATATAAATCTTTTCAAATATGCATGGTTCAAAAGTAATTATATAACCGATAAGCCAAACGAGTTCGACAATCCAGTGAGTTTTGGTTTCGGTCAATCGTCTCAAGCACACTGTGAAGTACTAGGTTGTAATAATGTGGCCATCATCACATGCTCATGGTGCAAGAAGTCTTTGTGCTTGCAACATTTTTTTTAAGAGTATCATTTCTGCACGACTTACGAACCATGATTGCTGCAAATTATGACAGTAATGTGCACGTTTATGAATTGTAAAAGGAATAATAAATTATATTATATACTGTGGTGTATGTAGATGTGCAAGGCGGTAAGAATATATGTGAGAGAATGGAGAGTGGGGAGAGCGATAACACGGGACGTGAAAAAGACGACAGTCGAATAAACGCGCTTGCCGAAACCGGGTATTTGTTATTTCTCGCCTATGTCCGCAGCTGATTGCCGCAGTTTCGAAATACAGCCATACATATATGCCATACAACCACTCAACCCCAGCAACATTCACCAGTATTCTGTATTTGAACAAGCTATTTTTTTCAGTAAATAACGCGAAACTCGTGAATGGACCATTCCAATTGTAACAGCCCGTCACCCCCTTAATAATAAATAAAGCATCATGCGAAGTGCCCCCGTTGACTTCGGCTAACAGGAATGTTTTGAATCAATTCGGACATTTAAGTAACGAGAAACAAGAATGTACGCAAAAAAAAACGTACTAATGGATAAGGGATAGTTTACCCCCGTAAACTCATTTTCCTATGAATGTACAAAAATTCGTCAACTTTATTTTAACTTGCCCTTCCAAATGGTACATGTTCTGTTCAATTTGGTTGGTTAGTTTTTTGTGTAGGGTGGAAAAATGAAAAATCAGGGGGTTGTTCACCCCTGCAAATTAATTTTTTTTTCATTTAAATCGGTTGACGCCTTCTGGGTGAAACTGCATAATCACCCCTCGACATGCTAATTTTGAAGGGCGATTTCACCCCTTAGAAATGTTTTTCCGCCGATAAAAAAAAAACGTGTCTTTTAGTTTTCGATGCTCTACAACATACGTAAGTTTCATAAAAATCGGAGGGGGATACCAAACTATCTTTCCTTGTGAGCCTAATTGTAAGTGCGGCTGAAGTTGAATAATTATTACTACGCGTATGGATTTTTTGTTTACACAAAGGCACGAAAGATTTGCCAATGTTTGTCGCAAGTTGGATTATAATTTTGGTTTCGGAAAAACTCGTCACTGCTCGTTTGTGGATGCGACATTGTAACGACAGACAACTTGAAACTGTCGAACTATGAGACGATCAACAGAATTGTTGAATCCGATATTGGGTTATCGTATTTAATGCGCTACGCGTAACTATTTCTGTTATTCTGATAATATAACAATGCTTCACGATTGTGTATTGATTTTCATCACTTGTCATAATCCCTTTCGCGTATCACCCATAAACGAAACAAAACAAAGAGTTAGCAGCAATCAAGGTAAGCATTAATTTGGTGCAAGCGAAATCGGTATGAAGAGGATTTTCTTCTTGCTTGAAGAAAAATTCAACTTTGACGCTATTTGAAGAAGATCATCCTTTTAATTCAAGCAGAATTTTCTAGAATAAAATGGATATGGTTAAGAGGTTCATAAGGACAAAAGGATAGCGTAGAAATAAAGTAAAAAGGTGGGTGTAATTCCGGTGTAGGGCTCATTTCATGGCTAGTGTGAAATTCTTGGTTAAGAACTCCATTTCAGAAGCCAGATTCTTAAGGTTCTTTACTTTGCTGGACCTAGGCAGACAACTTTGTCTTTTATATAAAAGATTAATACTGTACTTTTGACTATCGTTCTTGACAAGTAAATTAAATGTAATAAATCATCGTTTCCTTGTATAATATTCGTGTTGATATGCTAATTTGCCAAGTACTAAAGTCGATATTTTTAGTTACTCTCAAATTCTTGAAATACGACTTTAATTTATAACATATAGTGTCAATATATACATCAAGTGTAACTAATAAACAACATCTATATAACGTTATGTGCTTCGGATGTTAGCTGTTTATTTCGCAAGTTTTGATAACTATAGAAGATCGCACACTTAATAGTAATTTGTGATACGAATGCAAAACAAGGGTACAAAGTAGAACCTTGCACGTTGCTTCCTTATTACTTTTCACCTTTGACAAAATCATCTATATGAGAAAGTATGTTGATTGATTTTGATTTCCTCAATGAAAATAATTCTTTTAAATATAAAAAGTAAATAAAGTAAACAATTAACTAACTACGCAAGTAGTTGATAAAATTAAAACCCCTCTATCGATGCTCACCAAATTCAAGACCAAGTATCCTTGTTGTCTAGCCATTTTGTATGCCAAGTTTCGGTTCGATAGATGACAATTGACGAAAGTTAAAGCGAAAATAGATTTTTTTTTTAAATTACAATAACTCATAATTTTATAACATCTGAACGTCTTGGTCAATTCTTACCAAATTCAATACCGAACAACCTTGTCCCTGGCCTATTCTTATAGGAAGTTGTAGTTCGATAGCTAAAATTGTACAAAAGGTAGAGAGATTAAAAAAAAAAATACAATCAACCAAAAAATTAGACACCCGATAGCGATTTTGATGAAAAATTCAGTAAACCGACAGGGGTTGCCACTCGACCCGTGTGCAATGTTTCAGGATTATCGAGTAACACGTTCTCGAGATATACCCATTGCAATTTTGCAAGCTGCATTACACACGCAGGCGCGCGCGCGCATTGTTTTTTTTTCTAAATACGATTTCACGAAATTTTGAGACTTTTTAAGTACTCTGACATCAAAATCTCGAACAAAAATTTTATCACATAAACAAGGCATTCTCTACGAAGAAGCAAAAATAATGAATATCACTTTTTCACCTACAGGATATTTTCAAAATGATTACAAATATGTAGAGTTATGGTAGGGCTATGTTCAAAGGCTAGTTGATCAGACTTGTAATGAATAAGTGTGCCAAAAATTAACTAGTGTGTCAAAATAGTAGTAAGGTTGTGAAGCTTACCGCCCGAGTTAAAGGCAAGTGGGCCTACTTCAGTTTCTTCTTTGAGTCGCTGATTTTTCGTACGCGTATCACACAGTACTTTTTGTAACAAAAATCCATAAGAACACTCCCTTTTCATGCCTGTAGTATGGTGAATGCGTGCAAAAAAGTAACTGGAGTTTTAAAAATGTGTGTTTTAAGGTAATTAATGTGATTTATGCATGCGCAATATTTTTTCGCACTTCTTACTGCCACTTTCGCCACACTTTCGTGTCTGTGAAGTCGGGGGCGAAAGGGGAAATTTTTATGCATGTGTGACGAAAATGTACTTGTCTCAAGTTGCGTTTTTAGAGGATAATCAATATCTAGTGTAAACGAATACATTCGTATAAGAGTGCTGTCATGAAAATTATTGTGGAAGCACCAAAAGTACAATCCCCAATGTGATTTATTCGATGAAAACTAGAGCTCAACGCGCGCTGCGGACACGTAACACCTTGGACGATGAAGCGATGTAATATGAAAGGCTTACGGGGAGCCTCGTCCCGTGTCTATAGAAACACCGACGAGAATCGTGAAGTATACAAGCGCAATGGTAGATAATCGATAACTGCAAATAAAATTATAGACTTTTCGCCGATTGAACGTTCGGTGCTACTGTCGTTCCAATGTTTCAAGGTTTCAACGAACTGAAGAAAATGTGATTCGATTCTTTAACCCTTAAGATTCAACCTTTATTTTCGCGTATTTAGCAAAACTATCCTTCGTTCCGATAATCTTACAAATATGGCTATAAACAACAACAACAACAACAACAACAACAACAACAACAACAACAACAACAACAACAACAACAACAACAACAACAACAACAACAACAACAACAACAACAACAACAACAACAACAACAACAACAACAACAACAACAACAACAACGATGATGATGATGATGATGATGATGATGATGATGATGATGATGATGATGATGATGATGATGATGATGATGCTATTGTCTAACAAAAGCTGCAAATCTTGCACTTTAAGTGTCTACTGAACATGTTCAGAACCAAACATCCTGCAAAATAGAATTTTGCGCGCACTGCTTACATGTTATTTCCACCTTTCACAAAGCCACCTCTATGAGAATGTATGTTCATCGATTTTGGCTTACTCGTACAGTAAACTTTCTGTAAAGCGGGACATAAAAAGGAAGCGATGTTCGAGGTTCTAATTTGCAGGCTTGTTTAAATATACTCTATGCTGTAGCTTATCTGGTGAAAATTTGTAAAATAAAAATAATTAACCATTGTTAAAATGCAACGTGCCAGTTTCTTCTTAGAAACCTTTTTTTTCAACATTTCAAGAAATTAGTGCGATTCGTGACATTAACTGCCTTGACATTATTTTTTTTTGTAATTAAAAAATGTAATGTTCTCATTACATTTTAACCACTCGATTGTTTTTCGCCAAATTGTATGCCAACTAATGTCTAGTGTGTGAAATTTTCCATTTCTATACAAAATTAATTAGCCTTACATCTCCAAATATGCGCGAACTGAAGAGCAAACAGTCATTTCTCCAAACATGTAAAATGCCATAAACTTTTAGACCATCCACCGATCTACGTGGAATAAAATTCTAAACCTTATCTAGCGATGGTCCACGTGTGAACTAAATTTGACCGCCTCCCACCCAGACACTTTTTCCTAAACCACTTTTTTTTAAGCTTTAGGCTATTTTGAGTATCTCGACACGAAAATCTCGAAGTTTTATGTTTACGAAAGCATAGAAGCTTCATCTACGTGGAAATAAAATTAATGAATATTATTTGCTAAGAAATACGTCGTACAATTTTTTGAGTCGTACAGCCACTTTAAATTGTACGTAAGCCAGAAGGAAGAAAAAGATTAAAGTGTCGGATAGGGGAGCGCGGAAGGGGTCATGCCGGAGGGACTGCTGAGTCTGACGGGTTGACGACGTGCTGCAGAGCCAGCAGCTGTATAGTTGCATGCACTCCGCACCCTCTACTTGCGATGCATCCGTTCTATTCCTTTGACTCTCGGTTTTCGCTCGATGCGCGCGGAGCCGCTACCCTACCTGTGCCATGACCCTGCTAACCTTGACCTCGGCGAACCTCTCATGGGTCGATGGATCGATACGAAGAAGAAGAGAATGTCCCGCGAACTGCACGTGTCAGCGAGACAAGGATAGAGAAATACACAAGGGTGGAAGCAGGGGACCTCTATCTTCCAATCGTCCCACCTAAACGTAGCGCCTCTTGATATCGTAGGGTTAATAAAGGAGGCGAAATATCCATGAGTGCGAAAGAGATGGCACTAGTATGGCGCTCACGGCGGAGTGATAGGGAAGCGTACATCCGTGTAGGTATATGGAGATTTCGCCTTCCCTTAAAAAAGGCGGATAACCTCAACATTTCTGATTGGGTAAATCGGAGAGAGATAGCTGTCTCTGTCTAAGCTGGGGCCATGTTGAAATCATCGTGGGCATACATGGCGTTTAATCCGTTTTAAGTATATAGAATAGATTTGGATGTAATACTATGCGTCACCGCACGCTTAGTCACATTCATGTGTGATCCCGTGTTCGAGCCAAAATCTGGATTTTCAATTTGGCCATAACTGGTGGAACGGTAGACGTCGTAATTATACTCATATTATTATTTCTCAGAGGAAAATTATCATTTTAATTGTGAAAATATAAAATTGTCTGCATTTCGTACGACTCAGGCGCTAATACTCGTGTTTCCAATTTATCATTGGGCCTCCTCTGTCACTATCATTGATGCCTCTCCCTGACTCTAATCATTGGACTTCCTGTCTCGTGGCTGGGGTAGGGGGGCTCCAAAGGGGACTAATAAGGGAGAATAATCCGGACTTGATGGAGCTCTTAGGATACATGTGCGTAATCATGACCAAGGAGGGGGTCTTAAGGGATTTAACGGGATTCGGCACTGTCCGAGAGGGGGGAAGCGGTTAAAATAACTCGGTCCTGACGGGGTATCCCAGCCCCCAGAGACTGATCATTTTCGAGTACAACACGAAAACGAGACTGTTTCCGCAAACATTTCTAGCTTAAAAAAGTTAAAGGGTGACTATAACCGACACAACTACCCGATCTCAAACATTGCATAAATGTTATGTCCCGTCGCGGAATTAATATTTTTATACATTGCTCTTGTACGTTGGGTACTTACACCTCATAGTTAAAATTATTGAAACTATAGGTAACGCCGTTCGTATCAAACATCGAGACATAAAAGATCTCTTAATCCGGCGTTTGACTGGAACGAGCACGAAAAAATAATCGTGGAAACAAGCAAGTGCTTACTTCATTGTCTTATGGCAGTCACCTTCAACATTGTTTGTGACCGTCAGCATTGTTTTATGACGGTCGCCGTCAACGAGCGAAGGGACTAACCATGGGAAAACTCGCAGCCGATTGTTTTCGATTCCATCAAGACATCGAAGTACCTCCGCCTCTCGTTGCAACCAATCAGAAGTAAAAATTTACACGACCGACGCCACACCCCACTACTTACCAACTTTCATTGATTTTTGTGACTTTTCGGGATGTCAGTCATCTTCGAATTTTCAACAATTCAGACACTTCAAGAGTCTTATCATCAATACTCGGGTTCTTGTCTTGTCAATTGATTAACATTATTTATCCGTTCATCCGTAAATTCTTCAAAAAATTTTAAGTATAAACTCCTGTATATCTTTTTTTTCTCTGTGTTTAATACACTTGAAAATACTTATTATTCTAAATAAATACCTGCGTCATATCTTAATTGATTGTGTGGAAATTCGCTTTCGCGATTCAAATACCAATTTGAGAAACGGACTTGGAATCCGCGTCAGCTCGAGTTCAATAGAGCCATCCGCGACACCGAACAGTTGAACATTAAATTTATTAAATTAAGATATTTATTTAGACATATACATTTTTAATACTAGGTCTACGGCATTTCTTGTATACCTATCTCTCGACATGCGAAATGCGTCAAAATGACGAGTCCCGTAGACCTAGTGTTAAATATGTTTTTAAAACGGATTTTGTGACTGCTTTGCACATAATGTAAGTATATAAACAAGAAGTCACAGAATCACAATTTCTAAATTTACCAATAAGTTGTACATTTCACACAATTAAAAAACTGTTCATTCGTGAGAATGTGCGGGCATGTGGAGAGACAAATAATGAGCGAAAAGAAACAAAAGCTAGGGCGTCGATCTCTTCCAGCAAATCGAAATTCGATCTAAATGTCTCAGTGTACAACTATGGAAAGCTCATTAGCATGTGAGTATAGATCGAGATCAGCGAGTAATGCACCTGGGGTTTCCACAGCGACGCGACGCTACTTCTTATATAACTGTAATCGCAATTGTGATTGTAAGTAGATCAAATACTCTGGCAATGATTTCGAAGCTGTATTTATGTTCTGTATATTGAACATCCAGAAGCTAAGCGTTTATTATACTGACAACACAGAGTTAAACGGAGACAACCGCTACTTACCGACTAACGATCGCGCCATTAATAGAGCTCGAAGTTTCCGATACTTTAGCGAATGGTCGACCTATTCGAGATCCGAGATCTGTTCATCCATGCAGAGCCGATTTGCTAGGCGATCTAAAAGGAACAAGGCACGGAGGGAACTCGGATGACCGACCCGTACAGATAATCTTGATTCGCACGCGCGCACACCTTAACCATGCACTATCCAATTTCTCCGGATACTCGCTCTCCGTCTATGTAATGAGTGTAATAAATTTATTTTGATCAATGTATCTTTTAACTCAAATACATAGAAATATATAAATGTATAGCCATTCCGCTGCTTTCCGTAGTGCTTTCTCGTGACCCCTCATCGATTCCAATCGAATCGAATCACACATTAAACGATCAACCATCATGAGAAATCACCGTACTAACACATCTCTCCCCACTCACGAACACGCTCTCGTGCCTCCCGGAACTCGTCACGATTATTTCAACATCGATTTTAATTGACGAGCAGCGTTTTTTTTCAAAGGCAATGAAGTATCGCCCTAAGAGGACTAGTCAGTTGTGTCAGGTAGACAGGTAAACGTCACATCATCCATAGGAATCCATGAGGAATTTTTTTGTCGGTTTAACTATGTGTAACCGATTAATTGTGTTTAATTGTAAATTTACTTTTTAAATTAAATACAAGATCCTTGTACAATAAACACAGTAAAAGCAAGAGATTACTGCTTAATGCAGCCATTGCAATATATCCAGGTTCAACGTATATTTGTTAAATTTGATTCGGATGTAGGATCTGTTTTAACTAATTAATTAATTAATATTCAATTATATAAAAAAAATTTTTTAACTTGGGGGGGGGTGGAGTTTTAGGAAAGCAACATAGAATTGACCCTTGAAATCGAATTGAGTTTGCGTAGAATGAATTTCGATGATGATGGTAAATAGTGTAACAAAAAAAATTTTCGGAAATTCATTTCGTTGTATTAAAATAGTTACAAAAATATTAATTATAAAACTTATTTTATGTTGGAAAATATAATACAAGATGAATTGAAAATATTTGTTTTCTTTTTTGTTTCAGACATACCACCGTACATGAGTCTCGACAATAAGAAGATTAAGATTTAAAAACTACAAAGAATCGCGACAAAGAGCCGTTCCAGTGATTTTTTTTTTTTTTTTACAAAATTGAAGATCAATAAAATTTGATGTTTCGCTGTAACGTGGAAAGATGCTATGTAAAAGATGAAATTATCCATACAACGGTAAATGACTGTCATCAGGGTATCTGAGGAAGGAGTGCATCTTACGACAGATCCGAAGCTTGTGGGACGAGTACCAGTGATATTTTCGCTTTCCTTATGCTACTATCTCGTCGTAAACGAGGCGAAGAAGAAGACGAAGAAGAGGAAACAGTAGCCGAGGCGAGAAGCCGAGAAAGTCGATCGACGGGATCGATAAAACGTAGTTTCTACTTTTGTATCGAAGCGGCGAGGACGCGAAGTCGAAAGAGGACAAGGAGAACGAGGATCGAAAAAAACACGAAAAATATTACGAGAACAGCTACGTTTCGTCTTATTCGTCTTCATCATAAGTGTTGGAAAGTGAGACGGCTCGAGGCCCGCTTTACGAGCAATCTTCGGGGCAAAAGTTGGCGATAAAGTGATCAACAAAATAGCTCTGGTACACATGATAAATAGAAGCAGCTAAAACGATCAGCGTGATACCGTGAAAAACCCGATTTTTTCTACATTCAATGCGATCGCCAAATCGCGCGAGGATAAAGCCCTGCGCGTGCTGTTGAGTGCCACGGCACCGAACAACCAAGTTACGACCGAGCTTTTAGTCGTGACAAAAAACGTAGTCGAAAAGAACCTACTGCAGTTTGAAATAGACGGGGAAATCGGCTAGAAGCTGAAGTGCTTCGTAATTACGGGGAATTTTTTTAAGTGGTAAATTCTCAGAGCTCCATTGACGCGGATACGCCGCTATATACGCTAGGCAAGACAAAAAGAAGAGGAGGGCACAAGAGTCAGTGGTAAAACCTTAATTTTCTTTGGCTTTAATGAAGCGTATAACTGTCGAGTGTCACGCCGCGCTGTGCACGGAGTGTAATAGTCCTTCGACGAATTAAGAAGAAGTGAAAGCGAAAGAAAAAAAGGCAAGAAAGTATTAGCGCAAATACCAACAAGTATTTGACCACGACGATTAGAATCTTTCTATATACATTTTTTAAAAAGTATATATATGTAACATATATATATATATATATATATATATATATATATATGTTTTACGTTTAATGCGAGAGGGTCCAACCTCAAGATAAAGGGTTAATACAGCTGTATATAAATATATCTGAAGGAGGTAAAGAAGCAGTTGGTAGCAAGATAGGAAAAAAGTTTGGAGAAAGAAGAAGGAAACGGAATTTGGCTTTGTGAATTCAGATAGAATTTATCGAGCCACGTTGATCGAGGCTGTGAATGGTGATACGTGATAATTGTTAAGTATATATCGAAGCTAGGGACTGAACGACAAAACGTTGCCAGTAGCAACTCAAGTAGCAAAAGAAAAGTATATCGAGTCCCTTTGGTGACGACAGAAAGTGCATAGTGAACCGGGTGATTCTCCTGCGCCCGTCTCTATCGAGTGCCTTTGAGGTATCGTGTTCAAAGGTGGAATAAGAAGAAGGTCTGCAACGGCATGTACAAGGATCCAAATAGCTCATCCGGAAGCGGCGCCTCGACGAAGGGCGACGAGGTCGAACTGGTCAGCAGATTCCTGGCACCTTTGTGCGCTCGTGATGAGGCAGCCAGGAATATCGCTTTGGCCGCTGCCAGGACCACCGTCGAGGGATGGCTCGGCGGTGTAGGCAGTCCCAATCAGTGGGAGGACGCGACTGAGATTGCGAACACGACCGACGGATCCAACAAGTTCAAGGGGCAGGACGGAAGGTGAGTTGAGTTTGCAGCGTTCGATTTTATCACACTTCGTTATTTCCTTGTGATTGCATGAGCTTTTGATATTGATCTACCTTCCATATTAATTGAATAATCATTATTTTCTATTGACAGTTTCGAAAAACTCAATCTTCAGCTCGTTAAACGATTTTTTTTGCGTATCTACATCGAATTTTGTAGAATTTAATGAAACATTTTTACGGTTCGTTATCAGCAAGAAATTGCAATTCCATAAAGTCTTAAAATATAGTTAACGAGGCGGGCAAATATGAAATTTACACATTGATTTCCCGGGATTCTCGCCAACCCACAGATTCTGCTCTCCTCTCCGGGGAATGGTTATCTCAATCCTAGTTTCCTCATAGAGGAAGTGATATTGAAATTTTCAATAAAAAAATTTGGTAAAATCAAGGTTTAATAAAGTTTAAACTTCTTAACCCCTTGCACTACCGTGAAATTCGGAACAAGCGGTGCCTAACTTCAGACGTTCTTGTTTAGCCCGAGATTAAGACCACGAGTACGGCTCGTGATATTCATGCTTGGACTGAAATATCAATTACGAGCCATACTCGTGATATTCACATTTGACATGAAATTAAACAACGAGCCTGACTCGTGATATTCAAGTTTGGCCTAAAATTTTCATCACGAGTCAGACTCGTGAAAGTAGTGCAAGGGGTTAATCAATTCTTAGCAAATTCAAGACCAAGTGTCCTTGTACCCTAGCCAATTTGGATGCTAAATTTCAGTTTGATAGATAAAAATTTATGAAAGCTGGAGCAAAAATATGTTATTTTTGTAAAATTCCAAAAATTCATGATTCTGTAAAATCTGAAGGCCGTGATCAATTCTTGCTAAACTCAATACCGAACCACCTTATCCTCTAACCTATTCTTGTTGAAAGTTTCAACTCGATAGCTAAAAATTTACGAAAGCTAGAGAGCGTACCTACTTTTTTCGAATAATTCAAATAACCATAAAATGAGACTCCAGTTAACGATTTCGGCGAAAACTGCAGCAAACTGTCGGGGGTTGCGATCGGATCTATGTGCAAAGTTTCAGGATTGTAGAGTCACCCGTTCCCGAGATATATCTATTGCAATTTTGCAAGCTCATCACACACACACACACGTGCGCACGCACGCACGCACGCACGCACGCACGCACGCACGCACGCACACGCACATACACGACTGGACATTTTTATCAGTATGAATTCTCGCCGTTTTGGGATTTTTTAAGTATACGGACATCAAAATCTCGAGAAAAAGTTTTTTCACGATAACAGCTTCCTCTGCAAGGGGCAAAAATTAGATAATTTTCACGGAAAAAAAGTTTGCTAGCTTATATAAAAATCATGAAAAATTAAAGATTCAGCTTTTCAGGTTTGTTCCAGTTTGTCAATTGGTTAAGACGTATTTTTGTTTTACTTTGTTGCCAGGTATGACATGAGCATCGAGAGATCTCCGCGAAAGGCAGTACCAAAGCTCGGTGATCACCGTCGTAGCGAGCTATTGCAGCATCATTATCAGCAGAATCAATATGTGATGCAAGATGCCTTCAGAATCGAAGGTTTCTTTCCTCAAAGCGTAACGGAAAGTCCAGCTCCGCTTACACGTGACAGTAGTTTAGACGCGAGTGACAAATTTCCCTCAGGATCGTTTGATTGTGTGGATGGTAGACTGGGTAACGAGCCCTCGGGTTTCCGGACTCCGAACGAACGATGGCCGCGACAGCCAGTGGTAGCAGAGACGGTAGTCGAGAAGCTGGGCCGCTCGATCTCGTCCGACGAGGGGAAGGGCTTCAATATCGAGGACAGAAGCCTCAGGTTCAAGGACAACAATATCAGCGAGCCGAGATTCGGTTCCAGTAACGAGAGCGAGCGCAAGTTCATTGGTTACGGCTCGTCGTCCAGTGAGATGTTCGACGACACGTATACCGAGGAATCGAGACAGCGACTTGGCAAGAATCTCGGCAAAATCAAGGGCGCAAGGCAGAAACAATTGGAAGATGACGATTTGGACTCGGACACGAGGATATACGGCAAGAGTCCAAAGTTCGACGAGAATCACGGAAATTTTGGACCCTACGAGGCATCCAAAAGCGGAAATTATTTGTCACGTAGCGAACAGTATAGTGGAAGAATTGATCGCGACTCCGATAGATACGATCGACGAAATTTTAATGTTCGAGGACGCAGATTCTACGAGCACAGTGATGAAACATCCTTTGATGACGATCACTCACCACGAACTATTCGCAATCGCGATGGTGTCGTTTTCAATACACTTGAGGGCTTTGATAATAACAGTATGATAGCCGTGTATGAAAAGGATGATCCTGACGACGATGAGGAACGATTTGAAAATATGAATTTCGAAAATGTGGATGACGAGGCTGACGACAATCTTCATTTGGAAAGTAGCGTCAGATGTGCAGTTCTGCAGGCTTCTGGTTGCTCGTTGCCCACGGTTACCACGAGTCAGTCCGTCGACCATCGCGCGGCTCCATCACAGGAACAATACTTACGAAATACCGATGAGAGGAAATTCAGCGCTGGTCAAATAAAGAGACCACTGTCGCAGGACGAGAACGTGTCCTCGAAGAGTGGACGCGTTCTCGAGGGACCCGAGGTCACGCCCGGCGATGTCGGCAGAATGTTGAATCTCGGCAACGCTCTCGACGGTCCTCGTCAGGCGCAGGCAAACAAATATTTGAGTCTGGTCACTCTCCACCTTCCAGTCATTCTCAGGCTTAGCGTCAACTGCCCCTTCCAGAACGTCAGGATAAAGTGCGCTGAGATACTACTGATGGTCAAGGTAAGGTTACACCAGAGATGGGTGAAATATTATTTACCAATTACATCTAGTGGGTCGCGGATTCGTAGGCTTTTTAAATCTACTAATGTTATCTACTAATTTTAACAATCAACCAAAGTACATCAAGATTAGCAGGAAGTTAAAAATGTTCATTTTTATTCTTCGTAGAAATCGCTTTGTTTTCATTTAAGAAATCGAGATTTCAATGTCAGATTGCTCAAAATGTTGTGATAAGTTCAAAAATTAAATTTAAAAAAAATGATGGAGATACATCGCGCTCTGGCTATGGAAATTCCCATAGATATAGACTAATATCAAACAATATTCAGTATAAAATATGTTGAGAATCGATTTCATGATTAGAATTAAAAAAATTTTAATATTAAAATAAATGAAATAACAGAGTTCGAATGTTACTCGGGATTGAATTTTTTATTTCGATATTACATTTGCTTGCAAAAATAAAAGACCTGTAAATTGAGAATCACGTTAACAATATAATTAAAATTTGGTACGCAAGTAAAGCAATAGAATCGCAATATTTGTTAAAATATATTGAAACGATCAGATTTAATGGGATATTCAATTTTTAAACTTGATATTCTAATTTTTTTAAACCGAGAACTGGAGTTTGGTAGAATATGTGGCCTTGATTAGTAAAAAAACATTGGAAAGTAGAACACTGTTACACTACTTCCTTATTCTTGTGTTGCGTCGGCCACAAAGCTTTGTCTACAAGGAATCTAAAATTAATCGATGGGCTTGGTCACAGAAGAGGTTGTGTGGACTACGGATCAAAAGAATAAAGAAGGCACACGCAAGGTTTCACTTTGATAATACTTTTTATTTAAACGTCATAGATGTTTTTTAGTGTATTAGAATTATTTGTCGAATTATTATCATTTTCAATTGATTGCACAAGATTGAAAATACTTTGTTCTAAACTAAAAAATATATAAGTCGGGCATACAAAAATGAAAACAATCTTACTTACAGGATTTACATCGGTAATCATGATTGTTTACTAGGTGAATTAATATGAGGACAAGTTGCTTGGATAATTTCTAATTTTGTTCATATTGATCACTTACTGGTGCATGTATACCTTACATGCTGCAATTCGTTAATTTTTTACAAGCAATTGGTCGAGATAATCCATACTATTCCGCGTTTATTCTTGTTCTCGGCATACACAGACATACATACAACTTTCACGAACTCTGAAAAGGCAATTTTATCGGTGCACCTGGGTGATAAGGTGACGGAAAGATAGATGGATGAAACCGAGCTATTATCGATTGTGTTGCTTACCCTCTTTGAGGTTCCCCATTGTTCTAAATGGTTCGTTGATTGTATAATATGACGAACGAGCGCTCTCACGAATTCAAATACGCAACTGTGATATGGCGCGGAGTGTACACACGTTTGACTAACTTCTCATGGAAATTCGTTTATGTATGCTCGTACCGATGGCTAGATAAATGAAGAAAGAAAGGCGGTAAATAGCGATGGAGTCTCGCGTCGTGACTTCTCTCTTTCGTTCCGTGCAATGAATTATTTATGCCGTTGTGTATGTATACGCACGTAGTACACAGCTTGTATGCGAGCGCGTGGTTAATGCCGCTGCAACAACCCGGTTAACGGCCTCGAAGTGTAACGGACGACCGAAAAGGAAACGAAAAGTTATTGAGAATTACGGTGTACTCCAACTCTTTCGATAGTGTAATCATGAAAGTTTTCCTATTGAAGCGCTGCTTCGTTATGAAGCATTCGTATAACGATTTCCTGAATACATGCACATCGTGGTGTACCATATAAACATTTTTTTGGTCATATTTATTACTTCTCGTATAAAATTAATGGTTTAGCTATTGAGACATTGAACGCTGTGCGCGAATACTCATAACTGCTGCTGCGCAATTTAATTGACTTGCAACGAGTGTAACTGATATTAACAAAGAGTGTCAGACTGATGAATCTTTGCTTTACAAACGTAAATATTATTAACGATGAAGAAGGTAGCTTAGTTAATACCGGTATCTCATAAAGTACATTTTTCGTAGTTTTTATGAAGTAAACTTCGTCTGCAATGCTCGATCAAGCTAACGGGTTACTTAATTTTACTTAGGCTCAAGATTTCTAAATCAATTTGATTTAGTAAATAGTTCACGGTACTTTTCCGTTGAAATGGCTTTAATTTGTATATAATAAATATTATAGAATATTTAATTAAAAAATAATATCAATTGGAAAAAACATGTTAAAGTTGAAAAACAGTATCCAAGCTGAAAAAAAAGTTTATTTCCGACAATACCTTTGTTAAAAAAAACCCATAAGTATAGGATATTTACAAAGAAATTGTCAAATAAACTGAAACTATCCGAAACACTTATTGTCAAGTGCATCTCCATAAAAATACTTTGGAAAAAGTAAAAAATGTACGCCAAGTTATTGAAAAAAGTACCTTGTCATAAAAAAAAATAAAATAAAGAAATCGCTGATATATTAAACCAAGTACAATGTACCTACGATAATAGTGCTTTACTGGAAGAGCCGTACAAAAACTTGGCGTACATTTTTTTTACTTTTTTAAAAGTATTTTTATCGAGATTTCACTTCTTTTTAAAAGTATCACAAAAAAATCAGCATCTCAAATAGTTGTTAGAGAAATGTATAAAAATGTTCTGAATAAATCGAACTAAGAACAAACATTAAATGTCTCTATAACGTAAACGTGACATTTATATAGAATAAAATATGAGTTGTTTAACGTTATAAAGTTGAGCGACCAAATAATGATGGAAAATATACATAAATATCCGTTGTATAGCCAAGCAATTATTTGCTGTTATCTTTTTTGTTTATTTTTCTATACTTCATTACTTTTTATAAGCGTTCGAGGTTACAATTTTTCCCCATTGAAGTATACGAAAAAAATGTAGATAAAAGCACCCACGAGAACATGATGAAAGTATAAAAAAATTCGTATTCAATAAAGTAGTGTAATTAATCATATATTTCCCTCAAAACTCAATCGCTGAGGTGCCTATAAATAATTTTTCAAATCAAGCCATTAACAATGTATGAATATTTGTGATGAAAGTGACTTGATACATTGAAAACAAAGACGAATTGTTGATCTCCATACTAATTTCGTGCAACTATATATTTTCGTTACAATAATTTCTCTATGATTTATTTATCTGCACATATTAAGAAATATTTGGAATTTATCTGAGTGAAATCGCAAGTGTAGAAAAACTTCGACGAGCCTCCACAAGCAACTTCTTAGCAAAAAGGCATTTCGTACAACTTTTCGAAATCGGTGATTGACATATGCATAATTATTCAACAAAAGGGCGGATGTGCTATGCTTCCGTGCGACGATGTACGTCATTACACGAATTACATCACAAGCCATCATTCGTAACTTCACAGCAAAAGGGCGCATGTGCTACGCTTTCGCGTGATGATACGCCGCTAGGTCTCTCGACTCACGCAGCAGCGGAGAAGGCTGGCGCAGCGGTGGGAAGGGCCGACGAGTGGAGGGAGAGCCAGCAGGCCCGCTAGCGAGCCTCGCTTCACCGTGCCGTGACGTCATGATCCACGTTTTACATATATATATCATTTCAGTAAAAGGGCGGATGCGCTGTGCCCGCGTTCAACGATACGCCTCTTTACGACTAAGCGCGTGGCGTAGCAGGCAGTTTTCTGCCACGGGTGTGTAAAATTTGATGCTAGAGTGGAGCGATAATTCGTCAGAAATTATCATATCAAAAGATTGGGTGCATCGTTTTGAACAAAACCCCAAGCCCATTCGAAAGATAAAAGTAACATTACATTGCAAGTGTCGTCAAATTTTTACTAGGTCAACGCGTTTTTCACGATCGAGTTGAAAGTTCCGAATATAGTAGAGTACGCGGCGGACGTTCTTTAAACATTTTGTTTTTTAATAACTTGGCGTCAAGACGCTCCCGCGTCTCTTGATGTTGCTTATTGATTGCACAGCACATTTACATCTCTACCAGATAACAACTTTACCCGATAGATCTCACATCTTTACCTAAAAACATCTCTATCATGTTACAACTCTCCAGGAATACAACTCTCACGGCAATATAAATTCACCCGGATCAAACAGAATAACCGGTCGGTATTATCCTATGTTGGTATTATTGATATAAAAATATTTTCGAATGGTACCTGTCAAAATCCCGAATGGTTAAAATCCCGAATGTGTATATTTCTGACGGTGTGGGTGTATACATATGGCGGTTCGTCAGGTACATACACATTCAAGATTTTGACAGACACCCATTCCGTAGCGCGTCAAAGGAACATTTTTTATGCAACGTTCAACTTTTCAGGTTTGTTAAAATACTGTGTACGCAAGCGTTTCAAATTTTTCGAATTTAAAATAAAAAACTTCCCTAGGCCGCGCTTCAAAATTATTTTTATATCGATAATACCGACATAGGATAATACCGACGGATTACTCTGTTTCATTCGGGTGAATTGTATCGCCCGGAGGGTTGTATTCCGGGAGAGTTATCATCTGGGAGAGTTGTGATACGGTAGAGTTGTTTTCAGGTAGAGATGTAAGAGCTATTATTTCGGCTTGTTATCTGCTGGAGTTGTATTATGGTAGAGATTGAGCGGGAGACTTGTTTTCTGGTAGAGTTAAGAGGTGGTAGAGTTGTATGTAGCTCTATAATATAAACTAAAATCCAAAACTTACAACTACCAATAAAATTAAAAAAAAAATAAGTAAAATGAAGAATTGTAAAAAAAATCGACTGTAGAAATGGGCGAGTTCATGAAAACCATCGTTTATTTGTACAATATTCATATTACCATACTAACTCACCAACTACTACGATCGGCATTTTTTTTACAATTAAAAAATGATGTTATGTTTTTTACATTCATTTTGTTATTGTTATTTTAGTTGTCGAGTTTTGATGTTAGCTTGTAATATAAAGGGTGGTTAAATTTTAAGGGCCGATGTTGATTTTGAATAAAACACAAATTATTTAGGAAATTATTGTCAATTCTTTTTATTATGATAATATGGTATGGTTCAATTATGTATGGAACAAAATATCGGCCAAATGGCCGCCGCGATCTCGGCGGCACACCTCCATCCGATGGTCCAAATTTTCGATGACGCTTAGGCATAATTGAGGTTCTATGCCGTTAATGTGCCGAATTATCTCATCATTTAGCTCTTGAATTGTTGATGGCTTATTGACGTACACCTTTTCTTTAAAATAACCCCAAAGAAAGAAGTCCAACGGTGTCAAATCACATGATCTTGGCGGCCAATTGACATCGCCACCACGTGAGATAACACGGCCATTGAATTTGTCGCGCAAAAGAGCCATTGTTTCGTTAGCTGTGTGGCAAGTGGCACCGTCCTGTTGAAACCACATATCGCCCACATCCATATCTTCCAATTCGGGCCATAAAAAGTTCGTTATCATCTCACGATAGCGAACACCATTCACAGTAACTGCCTGACCGGCCTCATTTTGGAAAAAATACGGCCCGATGATGCCGCCAGCCCATAAACCGCACCAAACAGTCACTCTTTGTGGGTGCATTAGTTTTTCGACAATCACTCTTGGATTATGATTCGCCCAAATGCGGCAATTCTGCTTATTGACGAATCCACTGAGGTGAAAATGTGCCTCATCACTGAAGATGATTTTCTTCGAAAATTGATCATCCACTGTTGCCATTTCTTGCCACCATTCTGACCATTGACGACGTTTGGAATGGTCAGGAGGCTTTAGTTCTTGAGTCAATTGCACCTTATAAGCGTGTAAATGCAAGTCTTTATGCATAATGTTCATCAACGACGAGCGTGAGAGGTGCAATTGTTGGGCACGACGACGAGTTGAGGTGGACGGCTCTTCAGCCACACTATCGCGAACAGCAGCAATATTTTCTGCAGTACGAGCTGTACGAGCATGCACTGGTGTTTTAATATCTCCTACAGACCCGGTTTGCTCAAATTTTTGCACGATTTTTCCGATTGTACGCACATTTGGACGATTAAATTGACCGAAAAAATCACGAAGTGCACGATATGCATTTTGATTTGAACGCCCATTTTCATAATAAGCCTGAATAACTTTAACGCGTTGCTCGATTGTGTATCTTTCCATGGTTCAAATTGAGTTAGTCTGAAATTGAGAAATGTCAAATGAAATGCAGAAAAAAACTTGACGTTTAGGTGTGGTTCACATTCAACATCGGCCCTTAAAATTTAACCACCCTTTACTTGGCAATACGTGCTTCGTATGTTTTTACTCAATTTAACGACTTTTTGTAAGTCTAGGTACTTGTTTCAAGTTTCCTACACATTGTGTTTTGTCGGTTTTTACTATTTTTTGCAAATTTGATATCAACTCAGCAATCAAAGTTGAATCGCAGATAAGGACATTTTATGACTAAATATTTTTTATTAATAAATGTAAAAGAGAGAAATAAATAAGCTATGTAGTCACAAAATATACTTATGTTGCTTTAGAGCTTTAATGAGCATCGTCAGGATTAAGAAATGGATTTCGCCATGTATAGCTGTTATACAATTATATTTACATGATTCTTAGTGGCAAAAGCCCCACTTGTTGGCTCTATTATAATCAGCTGTGATTAATATCTTATCATTATCAGCGTGAATAAATATAATTGTTTTTCTAATGAATCTGAATATGAAATAAACCATTATCTAGGTTTATGGAATGTTAAGGGTAATAATTAAGACAATAGGCCTAAGGCAATATCCAAAAGGCAATATTTATTCAAGCAGAATCAGAAACATTCACAAACTTTATTTAGAACATTTTAATGTAAAAACTACTTTGAATCAAATAGTGACTTAAAGTAGCCTAGTACGATCTCGTAAAATCGTAACTACAAGATTATAAGATACGTATATTCAACAATGTCTCGAACAGTGGCTGTTGTTCGATTAAAAACTTGGAAGTCGCCGTTTCGTTTGCGAGAAACATTCATGCCGCTGGCATTCCTCGTCCACGAAGAGGCTTCCTTTTGAACCTTTCAATGGATGTCCAGCAGACATTCGTTACACGTGCACTGCGAACATTCGGGGCAATACACAATGTGCACGTCTTCTGGATGTCGTGTTATCATCCTAGTATTGTGAATATTCATGGTGGTGCTGTAGTTGTCTAATGATGAACAAACACATAGTTATAATGAGTGACGTCTACTTGAGAGCTTCTATTAGACGTCCCATTGACCTTTATTTCAATTCCACTGCGAATGTTTGGCATCAGATGTAAGTAGTACATGCAATAGACGTTCGGTAATCGATCTGGAATTGCATCTATTAATGGTGCTTTATTGATCATGGAAGATGGCTGTTTTTAGGGCTTTCATAAAATGCTCAATAGATGTTAGATTTACATCCGGGGCGAATGTTTGGTACGAGATACATCTCGTACGTCCATTAAATGTCCAGTAATGGGCTCGTAATTGCAGTGATTTATGGTGCTACAGTGGACGTCCAGTGGACATACACTTATGGGTCATGGAAAGCATCTATTTTTGAGTTTCCACTGATCGTGTAGGGAACATTCGCTGTACGTCCATCGTGAATTTTCAGAACGATATGTAATAAGTACATCCATTAGACTCCAGTAAATAACCCGCAATCGGAGCTATTTATGGTGCTGCAGTGAACATCCAGTGGACGTACACTCATTGGCAATGAAAGGCATCCGATATAGAGCTTCTATTGGATATCCAGTGGACGTTTGCTATAAATCCACCGCAAGTGTTTACAATGGTACGTAAAATGAACATATAACGGATGCCCTATAAATATCTACCGAAAACGGTCAGCTGACAGCCTCCTATAAACGTTCAAACAACGTCTATTTTACATCCTCATGTAACATCTCGTGATAGATGTAAATTCTATGCATTATATGTACTGTTAACGTCCATCAAATACGTACATGGCGGTACCGTCATTGGACTTATACTGAACGTACATTTTTCGTCCTTCGTAGATGAGGATGTCTGATTGTGAGATCTTATAGACAGTATTTGGACGTCCACGGAAAGTCAGTTTCTGTATGGGTTGTTCGTATCAACACTTGTGTGGAAAGTTTCAGTTCGAGAGCGTGAAGTTTACACCGGTTGATGTATCTAGGTCGCTCTACATTCTTGGAATAATGTTTCAATTTTATTAGAGTTTTACTCATCTTATACAATTTCAATCATTCATAATAAACAGGTAGTAAAAGAGTTCATCAAATTTCCGTTCGATATATTTCAAGCTATTCTGGAGTTATAAGAAATTCATTTTTCTATGAGAATGTGAAATGAAAAATTATCGTACCTTTCGAAACACTTGATCGACTTTACTCCAATTTAATAGCAATCAAGCTTGGTCAAACTTCAGATTTATACAAAATGTCGACCAGATCGCCTGCAATCTGTTCCAGTTATCAAGTTCACCGACGTTTATTAATGTTTATTAATGTATTAAATGTAAAATCTCATAACATTTTACGACACACACACACACACATACATCCAGACCTTTTTTAAAACCACTTTTCTCGCTGTTTTATATTATTTGGAGTATCCTGACATGAATATCTCGAATTTTCTTTTTTATCAAAACAAAGCTTGTCAAAACAAAGCTTCGGCCATGAGGAAGCAATTTTATTTACGAAGAAAATCTTTAAGGTATGGAGTACATTCTATTTACTTACTAATCGACAAATTCTATATAGATATTAACACAGCAAATTGGTAAACCATTTTACAGCAAACAGAGCGCCCAATAAAAAATTACGATCGGATTAAAAGTGCGAATCATACTAAATTATAAAAAAAGTTGTAGGCAGGAATGCGCTTCTTTTCAGTTCTCAACATAAAGAAGCCTACTTCCATGTTAATAACTGTATCTGTCATTTTATTATAATAATAGATAATTTTGTACCTATCACTATGGATTATTGTCGATCAATGCATAGAAATTAGTAAGAATACATTTCATTTTTTTTTTACAATTTATTGTATCTTGTAAAATGTTTCGCCTGAAAATTCTTTTCATCATAAATCAGGATTGCGGCAATCGATTTTATTGCGATAAGTTACTTGAAATAAAAATAAAAATACCGTTGTAAATAAATTATATCTTCGTATCGTTTTTCCATTAGAAAATTCGAGTAGCAATTTGAAATGGCGGAAAAGGGCCGCTGTTGGGTTAGACCGGTCTCTCCGTGCACAGTGACGCCTCGGCGTCGCACAGTAGACGCAGAGCCCGAAATCGTGGCAGAAAAGTCAGAAAAAAATTTTTACAATCGGGATATTTGAGCAGGCAGTCAGGTAGAGGACTAATGGCTACGTTAAATTGTAAAAGGGGAACCTTTTTCACCGTATACCTTCGTCGCTGCGTCAGTTGGAAGTTAGCCTTCGAGACGAGTGTTCGCATCGCGCGCTGAACGAGCGAAAACTACCGTGACTTATAAAATCGATAACTTTAAAGTGAAGTGTTTTAAATCAATCCGGAGACATGGATACGACTTCTGGAGGTATGTAGAAGATATTTTTACATTGGTTGAGTTTAAAATAAATATGTAAATTATTGAAGTGTAGTATAAACTACTGCATAAATAAAGTGAAAGAATTTTGTAAACTTATATTTTCAACTATCCGAAAAGTTATACTTTCTGCCATATTCTGCGACAGCCAATGTCTAGGCCTTTAGTTTATTATATAAGCTTGCGAAATTAACAGGAATTAGCTGCCTAGAGCTGCCTAACTTTGTCTGTTATGGTTTTTGGCAACGTAAAACAGGCGGTTGCCGACCGTGCACGCGCGCGCGGCGCCATACGCCATGCCATGGGGCCATTGAACAGCTGCTACTTGAGCAATAGGACTATATCCATACATATACCATATATAATATATATATATATACACATATATATATATACAAAATACAAATTCAAGTAAATCATTTATATATCTATTTTTGTAGACATACAACAATACATATATATGTAAGTATATACTAAAGTAATTAATTTGAATCGTCACATTTTATTTATATTTGATACATTTTTATTATATATATAGGTATATATGGGGCATTCCACGCCAAATCGGACAGTTCAATTTTTTTTCCCTTGATTTTGTCATATTTTCATGTACTCATCAAAAATCGGCTTCTGGTACATTTTGAGATGTTTTTGGTCACCCGTTCAAAAAATATTTGTTTATGTTTTTTTGCTCATAACTTCTTTCATAATAGTCTAAATTCAATTTTTTTTTCATAACTGTTGTTTTTTATGTACTTTTCAAAAAAAAATACGAATAATTATTGCGGCTACTTATTTGTTACAATAATTAAAATTCATTAAAATTTTGATCTGATCCTTCAACACAAATTCTATACAATTTTATGTCTTTATTACAGGGTCCCATTACGAAGGAGTACATTTGACGAGGAAAGAATTATATCTTATTATAAAGGATAATTTGAACGATAATTTCGCTACGTTATTGAATTTCGTGGAAACTAAAATTTCCGAGAAAAGTGGACGTAAAGTTGTGGTGCCTGAGGACTCGAGAACCGCCTTTTCAATGCTGTTTAATAAAATAAGAACCAGGTGGCAAGAAGCTAATAGAACATCGGACATTTTCTTCAAGAAAAACAGTAAATGGCTTAGCGGGCAGGTATATTTTGCCGTACCTACAGACACTGTTGAGAAAAACCCAGGTAGTAAAAGAGGCCGCCCGTCCCTTGAGTTTACACCGGCAAGTGAAAGGTCAAAACGAAAGAAGACCGAAGATATTCGTAAATCCTCAACCCCGGAAGAATTAGCATACGCTACTCAAATGAGCCTTCGCGCTTCGGGACAATTAGACGCTTCGAAAGTTGTTAAGGACGTAACAATGACGAGTCCTTTAAGAGCTTCTAAGTATCGAAAAGCTTATGCAGTAACGGGTGAAACCTCTTTATCGGAAGAGGCTGCACTTTCCGCTTTGATCGAATGTAAATTGTCAAAGGGAGCTTACCTAACGATGAGAAAAATATCGTTGGCACATAACTGTCGTCTATATCCGTCTTACGAAAAAGTGGTGGAAGCAAAAAAGCGTTGTTATCCTCGGTCTGACGCAATTACCATTACAGAGACGAGTGCAGAAGTCGAATTGCAGGCATTATTAGATCATACAGTTAAACGTATTTTACTCGTCCAAACAGAAGTCGTTGAAACCTTGACTAACGGTAATGCTCGTAATATGGATTTAATTTGCAAATGGGGTTGCGATGGAAGCTCTGGGCAAAGTGAATATAAGCAGACTTTTACTGATGATAGCAAATCAGATGCGCATGTATTTTTTACTTCGGTTGTGCCATTACAACTCATCTGCATTGATCAACAAACAAAAGCAGAAATCATGGTTTGGAAGAACCGTAGGCCCTCGTCTCCACGATTTTGTAGGCCGCTTAGACTACAGTTTCTGCACGAAGATACAGAGTCCACACTAAATGAAGTTGGAATTGTCGAAGCACAAATAAAGTCGCTTAGTCCACTCCAAACTGTAGTAAGTGGACAAGATATCTCCATAACGTACAAGTTGGCGTTCACCACGATAGATGGTAAAGTTTGCAATGCTGTGTCATCGACGAAATCTGCTCAACGGTGCTATTTGTGTGGAGCAACCAGCAAAGATTTTAATGCCATCGACGTTATGTTGCAAAAGGAGGTCGTTGAAACGAATTTGAAGTTCGGGTTGTCGACACTGCATGTGTGGATACGGTGCTTCGAGTATTGCATACATTTGTCGTACAAACTCGGCATTAAAAAATGGCAAGCACGAAGTTCCGAAGAAAAAAAAATTACCGAAGAAACCAAGAAGAGGATTCAACGCGAATTCAAGAGCGAATTGGGTCTAAGCATTGATCGTCCGAAGCCTGGATACGGCAGCAGCAATGATGGCAACACAGCTCGGCGATTTTTTGAGAATTGGAAGGTTTCTGCTTTGATAACCGGGGTCAACGAAAAAGTAATTAACCGTTTCTACGTTATCCTACAAGTTATCTCGTGTGGCCACAAGATAAATTGTGAACTATTTGAGCAGTATACTATTGAAACGGCAAGAACTATTGTTGCATTATACCCTTGGTACCACATGCCTACTTCGGTACACAAGCTATTAATTCACGGTTCACTGATAATAGCTCATGCGCTTTTACCAATCGGCGAATTATCCGAAGACGCTCAGGAAGCTCGAAATAAAGATATTAAACGATACCGAGAAAACTTCTCGCGAAAAACTTCCAGGATAAAAACAATGCAAGATGTTTTCCACCGGCTGCTAATTTCTTCAGACCCGTACATATCTAGCATCCGGCAACTACCGAAGAAACCACTAAAAAGTTTGTCGCCGGAAGCTGTCGCGATGCTGCTCGCTCCAACTATCAATGCTGCAGCACATCAAGGTTTCGTCACAAATAACATCGAATCGGGTCTTGTGGACGATACAAGCTCGGTAGATGGTTCCGACATCGACGACGGCGACGGCGACTCCGAATCCGATGTTCCATTCGACTAAAAATTAAATTCGATTACACGATTTCGAGAATAATGTATTTTGAAAATAAAAATATTAATTCCGTAGAAGGCACGGCTCACGTTTATTTTATTATGATTATTATATTTTATATTATATCTCATCCATTTAACAGGATACGTTTTGTGTACCATAATTTGTCTGTCGGATTCGTGATCAGTGACCCTAAAAACCCGCGTATACCAATTTTTGTCAAGATCTGACACCTTTTTCCATCTATGTCCGCCATATTGGATCGGCCATTTTGTTCAAAATTGTTTGGCTTTCTGATTCGTAATCAGTCACTTTCACAACCCGCGTATATCCATTTTCTTCAAGATCTGACACCTTTTTACCATTTATGTCCGCCATATTGGATCGGCCATTTTGTTCGAAATTGTTTGGCTTTCTGATTCGCAATCAGTCACTTTCACAACCCGCGTATATCAATTTTGTTCAATTCAATTATAATAATTAAAATTCAAATAACTAATGCAAGTTATATATCATTGTATACGAAAACGTCATACTAAATAAGTAAATTATTTCATCCTTTTTTGAGTGGTACGGCAGGAGGGAGTTTTTTTGGAAATTTTTAATTTTTTTTAACATACTTGTCCGCCATATTGGATCAGCCATTTTGTTTACAATAATTTGGCTTTCGGATTCGTAATGAGCGACCCTCAAAACCCACATATAGCAGTTTTTGTCAAGATCGGACACCTTTTTAACATTCATGTCCGCCATATTGGATCGGCCATTTTGTTTACAATAATTTGGCTTTCGGATTCGTAATAAGCGACCCTAAAAACCCGCATATACCAATTTTTGTCAAGATCGGACACCTTTTTAACATCCATGTCCGCCATATTGGATCGGCCATTTTGTTTACAATAATTTAGCTTTCAGATTCGTAATCAGCGACCTTAAAAAGCCCTGCATACCAATTTTCATTCCGATCGGAGGTTATTTGTATTTACTGCCACGATTTCGGGCTCTGCGTCTACTGTGCGTCGGCTGAACGATTTTACAAAGTAACAAGGAGGGATTCAACACTTTACAATATCTTTATAATATTTTGTGTCCGGACGCTATCCCATCTTTTAATTTAGTAAGCTGGCATATTGTATCAATTAAAATAAGTTATCACATAACAAAATGTGATCAAAGCTGTGGCTCAAACGTTGGAAAATCTGCAAAATTCAAAATATGTTGAAGAATATTAGCATAATCTGAGGTAGATTATCTCAAGTTCATTGTTATTAATTATCTTCCCTGTATTACATTTACAATTAATCTTATACCGATTTATATCGTTTGAACGCTATATTAATAAATAATCAAATGATTCAAAATTATATCTATGTAATAATTAATTTAAAAGCAAAGAAAAAATAATAAATCAACGACCAGTGTGAAGCTCGAACCCACGACCCTGACATTAAGAGTATCATGATCTGCTTTTAAAAAAAAAATTGTTTATTGCTTGTAAGAAGTACAGTAATGGGTAATGCAGTTGCAATTAATATATTAAAAAAAACCAGCCAATAGTGTCACAAGACCTTATGATTAAATATCGTCATGCTCCTATATAAAAGAGTCTTAACGATAAATAAGTTATGTCACAGTATAATCGGACTGAGAGAAAGGAGCGGTGGCTAAGAGCGCCTAATATAATAAGTCCAGTTATCATAATACCGCAGTACTGGTCAGGTGTCGAAGAGGAAAGCATGAAGAGGAATAAAAGAAGTGTATCATTATAAAACCCCTTCGAAGGTATCATGTGACCACAATTATAAACTAACTAAAATCTTTATATACAACACTATATTACATATATCAGGCTTGTCTTGTTCGAGCCATCGTTAGTAATCATATCCCAGATTAAGTATACTAACCATTCAGGGATTTCTTTTAATGTAGTTTGTAACCAGGCCATCAAGCCAAACGGAATCGAACGCCTTGTCTAAATTTAGCAAAGCAGCACCTACGAGTCGGCAGCTGTTGTCATGCTGAGTGATGTCGGATAGGAGTTTGTGGATTGCATGAGCGGCCGAGTGTTCAAATTTGAATCCAAATTGCATATCGAGGATTATCTGATGCGTGGTGCAGTAGGATGTGATTATGAAGTTAATTATTGCTTTGAAAACTTTAGAAAGGCTCGGTGTGAGGTTGATGGGGAGATAGCTCGATGGCTCGGAATGATTGTTGTGTTTTTTAAGAATCGGTACCATTTGTTATTATTACATAATAAGCACTATATAAGATATAAAATCTTATTATTAAATAAGAGTGCAGTAATGTCTTTAGCAGGTAGATGCTTGAGGAATATGGGGGGGATGTTATCCAGACCACTAGAGGTTTTGTTAGGTAAGTTAGAGAGTATTTTGATGATTTGTTGAATATTACAGACAGGCAAGGGGTGGAGGGGGGTGCATCTGGGATGTTGGGGTTAGACGCTAGATTGTTAGCGTTGATAGTGGTGATGGTGGTGCCTAGTTAGCGTGATTGGTCAATAGCCGTTGAAATGGGTTCGATGGTTCGGTCGACTAAATCACGTATTCTCGTGCCAGTATTGAGGTATCTAGGTGAATTAATGAGCTCATAGTGAGCTCCGATAATATTTAAGATGTCAGCAGGATCAGTAAAAATGTAATTGTCGTTTGCGAGTTGATTCGGTGTTAGGGTGCATTTACTACGCCGTAATAAATTATTTTCCTGCTGGTGGATCTATATCTTGTTTATAATGAGCGGTTGAGAGGCCCGAAGGAGTCTGTTTACCTCAGGAAAAAAGGCGGCCAAGTCCCGATCGAATACTCTTAATCTGGTTCGACCAGTACCTTTCCGTTGTTTTATCGAATTTCGCGGAGTGTATTAGTGGTTGTTGTCAATATTGTATTTGCGTGAAGAACGAGGTTTGATGTAGGTGAACATCCAAGGGTATTTATTTTGTGCAGTAATGCAACTAAAATTCGCCTATTTTTTGTCATTTTACTATTTTGAGGTTAATACAGTTAATAATGTGGTTGCGTTGCTTAAAGATCACAGCAGACTAAACATCGTAGTCTATGAGGTTAGTAGTAAAGGGTGTCCCAACAGGAGCGCCGGATTTAATTTTAAAGAAAAAACACATTTATTTTTGAATTAAGCAAAATTTTTATTTCAACATAAAGAAAAATAGTTCCGATTAACCGTAAAATACAATATCAGGCAAATGGCCACCACGAAACCTCTGGCACAGGGTTATTCTTTTGTTGAAATTTTGAATAACGTTTTCGTATAAATTTGGCTATATTTCACCAATAACGCGCCGTATTTCCTCTTTAAGATGTTCAACTGTTTCAGGCTTATTCGCATACACCTTTTCCTTCACATAGCCCTAAAGAAAAAAGTTCATCGGTGTTATATCGCACGATCTTGGTGGCCAATGTTGATCGCCAAATCGAGAAATGACACGGCCTGGAAGCTTAGTCTGCAGTAACACCATTGTTTCACGTGCTGTGTGGCAGGTCGCACCGTCTTGTTGGAAAAACATGTCCTCCACATCGATTACATCCAATTCGGGCCACAAAAACTCCGTTAACATTTCGCGATACCGCACTCCATTAACAGTTAGCGCATTTCCAGCCGCATTTTCAAAGAAATACAGCCCAATTACTCCGCCAGCCCAAAATGCACACCAAACAGTTACTTGCGGTGGATGCATTGTTTGTTTGAGTATCACACGAGGATTTTCAGCACCCCAAATCCGACAGTTTTGCTTATTTACGTATCCGTCGAGTTGAAAATGTGCCTCATCTGAAAAAATGATTTTCTTCGAAAAATCCGCATTAATTTGATGATGTTCCAACACCCAATTAGCAAATTCACGGCGCTGCGCATGGTCCCTTGGCTTGATTTCTTGCACCAATTGAACCTTGTACGCGTGCAAATGCAGATCTTTTACCAAAATTCGTTGCATAGTGCTACTGGAAATGTTTTATTGTTGACCACGAAGCCGAATGGAAGTTCCTGGATTCTCGGCCACAGATTCCGTTACTGTGGCTATATTTTCGAGTGACCAACAAGGACGACGACGAACAATGATCTTCTGATCCATCAGCGTAAATTTGGTCTCAAATTTTGTAATTAAGGGCCTCACTGTCGATTCATTTGGCGCACTATTGCGACCAAAAACTTGACGTAATTGGCGAACTGTTTTCGCAAAACTTTCACCATTTTTGTAATGTGTTTTTACAATAATTAAACGTTGTTGGTTTGAATACTTCTCCATATTCTTAAATCGCGTGGTCTGTACGTGACAAATTAAAAAAAAATCACCGTACAACTCGTATTAACAAAATGGCGGCAAATTTAAATCCGGCGCTCTTGCTGGGACACCTTTTATATAGTTGGTTGCCTTTTTTACGGAATTCCTTCCAATTATCATAGTATTCTTGATATTATGACGTTCCTCTGTTAGTTGCACTCTCTGGAGATTGAGGCTATCATTGGGTATCAGGAATTCCATAGCTATGACTGTGTGGTCGCTATCATAAGGACGTGTATATGTGGTATAACCAGGCCTGTCAATAGGTAATAATTTGATATCGCCTATGAAAATATCTACATATGAGTTTCCCGGCTTAAATGAAGAGGAATCAGATGGATAAACGCTTTATTTGTAGGTATTGTCACTAAGTAATTCCAAACATTTAAGGTGACAGCCGCGTTGGTTATTAACTCGATCACTCCAATCGGTGCGGCGTGCATTAATATCTCCCGCCATTATATAATAGGATTCATCTTGATAAAGCCTGAGCGATGTAAATAAATTATCAAGCTCAGTTATAAAAACAGTTCTATTATCGTGTTTCGCATAGATACTAATTATATATAGCTTGTTGTTGTAACGAGTAGTTAGTTTGATGACGGTGAATTCGAGTATCTTGTTATTAGTAGATGAGGGGTGTCTGATGGTGTCAAATTTCAGTTTTTTGTTAATTAACATAGCGGTTCCTCCGCCTTGGGTCGAGCTGGGTCGATCGGCGCGTATGATGTGATGACTAGGACGAGTTTGTGTCTGGGGGTTAATTTGATTTTCGAAATGAGTATTATATCGTGATTGTATTTACGCATGAAGTACGAGCTCTAACCTACGGTAAAATAACGATGATGGAATTAACATTAATAGCTGCGATGTTTAATTTGTTGATTGTCTTGGTTATTCTATCCATACAGTGATGTAAAAATAAAATCTATTCTGCTAGTGTTTTCAGCAATTTGTGCTAATAGAGCATTATATTGAGAAGCTATTAATGAGGCAATGTCTTCTTTCAGAGAAGTTACCCATTCCGGAGCTTGGACCGGATAACGATCTGATGGTGTGTTGCATGGCGTTGGGGTTGGTGTGGGTGGACCGTTGAGGAGTAGCCTCGATGAGCTCATTGGTAGTCTATGTGGTTGGAGGCTTGGTATGGAGGCTTAGGGCTTCCTAAGCGCCTGGGTGAAGGTAGTCCCCGGTGTGACCGCTGTGGCAATGTTGCAGACTTTTCGTTGGATGTTGCTGGTCTATTTCCGGTAGTGTTATTTTTCTTATTGAGAGAACGCTTGATGTAGGGATATCCCATGTAGGAGGCTGGGTGACCAGCACGGCCACAGTTGGCAAATTTCAATTGTGATTTGTCGTTTGGCTGGCTAATGGCATATTTACCTGGCTCGTGAGAGAGTGCACATTTGACGCATCGAAATGCTAGGTTGTAATTGCTGCTAGTGTGCCCAATGCACTGGCACTTCTGCATTGATATAACTTTATCTTTCTTAACGTTTCCCATTTTAAACGTAAACGTGTAGTATTCTAGGTTTTTTTCTTTGGCTGCTTCCAGATATCGTGTATAATCCTCAAATATACTGTGTGATGGTTTTTGTCGGTTTCCGATATGGTGAAATTGGCTTTCGATATGTTAAACTCTTTAGCGATATTGATTAATAAGATGACATTTGCATTGGTTCTGTAAATCGGTGGCGGCTAACTTTATTTTATTTTTAGAGTCTGTGATATTGGTGGTGCGTTGTTATGTTCCATATCGCTTTCTTCTTATAGTAAATCGTACTGGTTGCCGGTGATCGGGGCCTCGTTATTAGTATTGCAGTCGATGGTTGTTTACATGATAAATAAACAATTTAAATGTTGTAATAAATACGTAAGAAAAAAAAAGTTGACCGCTACATATTGAAAAAAATTATTAAAAACATTAGTGTCGGTCAATCACTGTTATGTGGTCAATAGTTAGTGCTTCCCTGTATCACATTATCAATTAATCTTATACCGATTGATATCGTTTGAACGCTATATTTATAAATAATTAAATGATTCAATATTATATCTATTTAATAATTCATTTAAAAGCAAGATAAAAAAAGAAAAATAAACGCCCAACGTGGGGCTCGAACCCACGACCCTGAGATTAAGAGTCTCATGCTCTACCGACTGAGCTAGCCGGGCATAGATTTATTTAATAGTACACATGCTTTATGAATATAATTTCAATTTCAGGATCGTGGATTACCAGTGCCAGAGTCAGCATTCGATGGACCAAGCGCCTTCGTCCCAACGACGGAGGTGAGTCCTCTCCCAAATTTTTATTTCCTTTCGGAGTCGCCACGAGAATTACTTTGTCTCAGCCACCCTGCGTTACGAATTGATTGCAAAAAAACAACACTCCATAACATTCGCGTTACGTATTAATCGTATGCGTAAAAGCGATTATATATTCGATGAGAGATCTCGGTACAACCGAATCTACGCCTGTGAGAAAGAGTCCCTCGAGGTTGCTAATTAGCGATACATAAAAATATTTCGTTTCTCAGTTTGCGGTAAACGCTTTTAGATTATTCCAGAATTTTTATAATTCTATCGAATCGGTGACTGAAAAACGAGTTTTTCTCCCTCTCTGTTCATTCGACAGAAGTTCGTTCATAATTTCTCCCTGCTTTCTCTACCCGAGCTAATAATATTCGTTGAAAGTGTCGCTCACGCCGGCAAAACAAAACATTAGACGACGTTCTAAAAGCAGCCTCCGTGTGACGCAAGTGACGAATACCGCGCCGTCGGAGCAGCGATGAATCGTGTTTGTATCCTGGACGGTGGTCGATAAAACGCGAACCAGCAATTGATCGACGAAGCTTCCTCCGTGCTATTACCACGCTGTCGAGTAGCTCGAGAACTCTCACTGTCTGTTCGTCCCCTCATAACAGTCAATCTATATTAATCAGAAGCAATTAGGGTCTGTTATCGAATAGCCAGAGCAGTGGGTTGATCTGTTTGTTCGTGCAGTCTTCTAGCTTACCGACTGCCGTCAAGTTTCCTGCCGTGCTATCCGGGATAATAAAGAAACTCGCCGTTTCATGGCAAGTAGCTCCATCATCGATTTTCTGCTTCTAACGACAGAACCTGCAAACGATAGTGGTATACCGTCGCTGCGTAATTCGTCGTCTCACGAGATATCTTATCTTCGGTAGAAAGTCATGCGGACGTGAATTCGTCATGGATTGTGATAGGTCAGTACCACCGTCGGTTCATGCAGAAATTCCATAACCATCACCGCAGATCTTATCAGCAATTGCGTCCCTCTCCGGTTTTATGATTGTATCATTATGAATTGTTTGCTACAAGGATTCGTGATACAAAGGTCCCACTCAACCCTGCATGGTTAAAGTGGCGTAACTGACAACCACAATGGAACTTTTTAATCAATTTTTTATTTCCCGCATATGGCTTACATCAATTTTTTATTAACTACAAAGTAGAGTTACATACAAAGCGTTCTATTCCTTATCCATATAAAAATATTATGGTGCAACATGAAAATCAGGCTTTTTTGGAGTGCGGATCGAGTTTCGGAGCAAACGGACTCTGTCGATAAGTAGTTCATGGACTATTACTGTACTTATACCAAAACGTATCCCCAAAAGTGCTTATCAATACCGATTTTTTCAAGGTATCAATTCTTGCTATCTACTAAATGTCGTCTTTAATGTAAGTTATTTTATCCTTTTGAGTTCGTAGACAACATTGTACACCAACGGGTAATGATAGGAAAAGAAAAAAAAATATTGAAAGAAACTGAGAGATCACGTAACGCTCGAGTTGCGATTCTGAATGCTTCTCGTAGTCGTACTCCGACATTATATATATCGTCCACTGTACACCTCGAGCAGCTAGTACGTGTTTAAGATGTTGCTTGCTCCGACTTCTCTCGTTGACGAGTTCCCTGATCTCAAGTACCTGCCGGCTTCCCCCTCCTTCTTGCCTCTCCGTCCTTTCGTCCCTATTCACGTATTCACAACTCGCTTTCGTCGGTAATATAGCACTGATGCAACGGACGCGTCTTACCCAAGACCATTCATGCGAAAAAATGAATGCTTCTCATCGTGAACGAAATTCCAGCTTGGATTTTCTGTTTTCATGTGAAACCTTGCTAATTTCTGTTATCAAATTCGTCTCGACTCCTTTGCCCCATCTTTACTTAAGGACATTCAGTCATTACGTTCTATTCGAGATAGAGCACCGCATTTTTGTTTAGCTTACTCTTTGTGACATTGAAAATACACTAACTGTTCACTTGAGCAAAGACTAGTTAACGAACAATTCGTGGATTTCTGTCCCATATAAAGTACTCTCAAGCAACAATGGAACCCCGTTATGAGTTTATTTCAAAACAAATAATGTCATACGTAGATTTATGTAAATAAGGTAGAATCCTATTGTCTGGAAGCCCAGATTATCACAGTTTCATAAATGTTGTGCTGGGATAAAAGTTGATTTATTCGATGCAATATATCTCGACTGTTTAAGGTTCCCCTAACAGTAGACGATCAGGGGATAGACCTGTACGGTGTGAGGCGTGCGGAAAATGTAAATTCAACGTCCCAACTTTTCATTTAACTCGGTAGCGTTTTAAGTGATTTAACAATACATTGTAGCTTTTATATTTGCTCTAACCTTGATTTCAGAGTTAACATTTTCAAATAAAATAGAAAATTGTTGCTGTTGGCATGAACGCCATACAAATAACCTGAGTTTCAACGTTACATTTTTTGTTGCAATAGGCGATAGCCAACCTCGTTCTTAGGTAGATGTTAAATTTACTACACAAACAGTAACATATATCAAGTTTAGGCGCCTGACTGCGAATTGCCTTAGTGATTTCAATATGATCTTAAACGAATAAAAAATACGTTTATATTTCTAATTTTGTTTCTATTTCGAATTGTAATATTAAAGTTGAAGATGAAAATGACAGAATACTCGATTTCTACCGTTAAATTATTCTTCCTGATAGTCAATAACTCGCCTTGTCCTTATGCACATATAAATTTCAATCCTCGGCAATTCATTACAGAAATATTCATTACAAAAAAATAGAGACAAGTTTGAGGACTTGATTTTTAATCATATTCGCGTTATAAAGCGAATATGCTTCGCAGTATACTTAAAGCCTAAAAAATTAATGAATACCCAGTTCGACATATAACAAATTTGAGATATTTACAAACAACACCTTGAAGTGTCTCTCTAAGCAGAACTACAGTGGACGTTACGACATTTTAAGCCCTCCATTTTTATTCGTTTCGATATTTTGACCATGGTTACCAGCTCTTACGTTTTAACTTTAGTCGGTTCCCCCCATTCGGTAGTTTTTCACTTGACTTGCGTCTGCGTACTGTACAAGGCATGCGTAGTATGTAATGATTGAACGAAGAGGTTAAGGAAGTATGTACAGTTGGTAGTAACGATGGCCTGGCAATGTATCGAAGAGAGAACATATATATGGTGATCATCGAGGATCGCAATCGCATTGTTCAGGTATTGAGCGACAGCGTTAACGGGATGATAGCAGCTTCCATCATTTCAACTCCATATTTAACTCACATACAGATTTGTGTATCTATAGCGTCGCGATATAAATATAATAATCTGGATGTGAGTTGAACAGATAGGAGCTGCAATGATGGGACTACACCGTTCCGCGCTAATCAATGCGGCAATACCATAACTATATTCCTCACATTCGGATCGTCTAGTTATTATAATGTAGGGCCATTGCAATTATTTCATTAACTGAGAGAAAAAAAAAGTACTGGCAACCATTAATAATTGTGATTTAATAGTTCCCAGAAATACCATGATTTCTCTGAGTGTATGGGTTTCCCATGACTTGGAAAAGGGAGTAAACAGGAAGTAAGAACGTAGGAACGCGTACGGTCCTGAAGAGTTCAAATAAAACGATGTCACCTGTGCTCTCGGTACGATATACATAAATCCAGTAAGATTCCTATTATTATGTAGCTGTTTAACTTTGCACATTAGCAATGGAAAGAGGTGAACGATCCCTCGCGTGATTAAAACTTTTATTCGTATAATGTCGTTTAAGCTTCACAGTCCCTAGAGACAGAATGAAGTAAAAGGGCCTATAGCTACAGGGACAAAAAAGATGCGGTGGTCGAGTTCTCTGGCCGGATTCTCTGCGGAAATTCCTTGAGAAAACTCTCTGCATCCCTCTTTCTATCTACTACCGGTACTTTTCATTTCTTTTTCTCTGCTGCTCTCCCCCTCTCTCTCTTTCTCTATCGCTCTATCTCTCTCTCTCCCTCTCTCTCTATTTCTACGCTCAACCTCTGAAAAGGATTATAAAGTAATCTTTCAGAGTGCGGTGAGATCGAGTCAAGGTGAATTTTGCTGAAGGGCCGAAGAGAGAAGAGGGGGTGGGCGTAAACCGAGCAGAAGTGTGGAAGCAAGGGAGCGAGACAGAGAATGAGTTTTCGAAGCAATTTATCGCTATTGCACCCTCGACTCCACCAACTTTCATTCCCGAGCCTTTCCTGTTTTCGTTCTATATATCCTACGTGGTATGTAACGCAGATGAATGCCAAGAGAGGAACTGTAACGTTTTTTTTAATAAAAGCAACGAGAAACTTGCGTTCCCAATACAGAGTCCTTGGCATCGCAGAATTTTGGCAAAAGCAAATCAATTCTCGTGGAGACGCACCAGGGAAAATTATATTTTAATACATATATTTATAATATGATGATGTATAATAATTTGTAATATATTTCAATTATGCTCATCAGTACAGCATGTACTAACAAAATTCGAGATGAAAAGTATGGCGCAAAGTTTTAGGCGCAAAATGATCATATTTTGCGTTTTAGGAAATGTAAAAAAATTCGGATTTGCGGAGTTACTAGCAAATAAATTTTTATTTTTTCTCCGAATTTTCCAACAGCGTGTATAATATTTCAACTTTAACGAGATCTTTTTCACGTGCTGTTGCACTAGGGGGCGATAGGGACACAATGGAGTAAGGGCAAAACAACTTATGTCAAACAGATTTTATTCCTCATTTTCTTATGACCAGTGGATTCCGAAATACGATTTTTTTAAATTCGATGTTAGATCTTACTTCCATAGAAATTTTTTACTGAAAATTGACGAACGTTTGGGATAAAAAACGCTGGTGTAATGAAAATTTATAAAAAGTTCACTAGTCGGTATTAAATTGGAATAATTCTATAATTTCTTGTCACATTTATTTACCTTATACTTTAACGAGTACTCATTTAACTTACACTTTTACTTATTTGACGGAATCGGGATCACGTATTTTCCACCGCGACAGGTGCTCCACTCACAAGACAAATGGACGCGTGGTTCGGGATCGTTCAGTCTTGGCGCGTCGATTGAAAGCTAGTTGCCCGGGAGTGGGGAAAATATTTCTCCTCACTTTCTTCAAGTAGATGAGAGAACGTTCGTGATATTTCACGTGGTAGTGGCAAAAAAAGTGAAAGGTGGTATTGCGAAAAATAAAACTTTTCGGACTTTTTATACAACACCACAATTCGAAATGGATAGATGCTGTCAATACACATCTTTCTATTTTTTTTACAAGACCGTTTGGAGCCAAAGCTGATTTTCCTAATTAAAAAATAATTGACCACAGCACTCTCGAAAATTAAGGGGTACCTCACATTTTCAGGTATAAAATTCGAACGAGGCACTTCCCTTAAAGCATCTTTCCTTCGCAGTATCTATTGTTATCTAAACGTAGACTCTTCAGAGCTGAGAGACGGAAATTGATACTTTTCCTAACTACCTTATCGTTGAATATGTGGTAATGACACCATACAGGAAATTAAATATTTCATTTTAGCGTATATTCCGGTTACTTATGGGTGTGGACTTAATTAAAAATAATTTGTATGACGATATCAGATTAATTTATTTATCAAAATTAATAGAATGGCAAATCCGAAGAAGAAACTGAGTATTAAATTCAAACGTTAGTCAAGAAAATGAAACATAGAAGCATTCCACTTTTTCGTATCGACTAGTACACTTTTTTTAACTATTCATTATATCAGCATTGTTTTACACTGGCACCATCGATCTTTAATATGTCCCTAGATATGAATTTTATAGTTTTGAATATTCGTATTTCCGAATCTGATAGTAGTAAGTAAGATCGTAATAGGAACTTTTGAAAATGTCACTAACTAACAATTTAAAAACATATAAATACTTAAAAAAATTACTGTTACTAAGTTGATAACGGGCTACCCAGTATTGTCCCTGTCCCGTTATGTCCCTATCTCATTGTGCCTATACTCCATTTTGCCCCATCTCTTATACCGTTGAGTGTTGAATCTCATAAGCTCGATAAGAATTCAACTACCCGATCGATCTTTGATATTGTTGACTCAGTGACATCTTGTACGCAAACTTTGGTCCCAAGGCAATAAGACACTCGTGTCATTGGCTATTAGCAGTGCTCGCATGTGCCTGTGTGCTGGCGATTGTAGGTGATAAAAATGTTATTCTTTCCCTCAATCGCGATTTAATAGCCGTGCGATGACTACGTGTGAGAGAACAAGAGAAGGTAAGTGATATCTTAATTATTATAACATAGTTATGAAGTAGAACTGTCTACAAGTAGTCATATATTGCGGCGACAAATACAGGTCTGTTACCATATCAAGATAATCGTATAGAATTACAAGTCAAACCTGAGCGAGAGCTTGAAGTGATGATATCAATGTAAGTTGAACCTCACTGATACGTGCTAGCATAATCCTCGTTGAATAACGGAAGGAAAAAATAGTGATTGGAAAGACAAACTACCGTGAAATCGCGTAATTTCCAATAAAGATGGTCGGTGCATAGGGGCATTAACGTCAGAGTACATTAGTAGTGGAATCGTGAACGATCCAAATTTTTTATCTCCTCGCTCTTTGTACGTTGGCTTGAATTTCGGTAGTGAACACATCGCTCGTATCCTGGTTTTCTGGTATCTTCTTCGCTTTCTAGCTGTGTATTGTATGGTCATACAGATATGTAACTGTGCCCAGCTTATGACACACGATGACAAATTTCATCTGGAAATGAAACATTGGTCGTTCGATCACCATTACTCTGTAAAAATTCAGTAATATTTCATGGGTATTGCGCGATAAAGCGCACGGACTTTCAGAATTCTTGCAAAAGCGTAGGCTTGTCAACTACTTATTATGAAAAAAATCGCTTTCTAGATACATTGCAGTTTTAGAATCACGTAGAAATTGTAAAAATCGCAAGCACCTACGGATAACATAAAACATTGCGATTTAACGAGTGTTATTTTCTCCAGTCGTCGCTTCTGAGACAGAGACTTGGCAACGTCGCTATGCTCGTGTGACACGCGCGATTTTAATGCTGTTTGAAAATAAATCGGTTGTCTATTGTTGTTCTATAACAGCTCGCAGAGTAAACGTTTTTTCGTTCACGTGTCGTCAATTGCCTGCACCGCTCACGATGGGCGCCGGACAGTGCAACCAACGTTGAAATATTGCTGCGCTGCCAAGTGAATGTACCACATTAGTCTCTGACTAACCGTGCTCTATAGAACATGGAGCGACGTTCCTCATACCACAAATGATTATTATTTATATTTGAACTGATTTCCAATAATATGATTAATTAATAATGATTTCGAATTAATCGCCGCAGTGTTGGCACTTAAGTGTTTCGCAAGAAAATTTAGGAACTTCGAAGCAGACAACACTTTGATAATACTACGACTGTGTCGTTTGTGAATCACATATGTGGTGTGCAATACTTGAAACTGAACGAGATAGCTAGAGATATCTGGCAGTGGTCCGAGAACCAGAAAATTTGGATATTTGAATCGTATACAGCATCAAAAGCGAATGTAGAATTTGATCGCGTATATAGATTATTAGTACCGAGTATGAGTTGTCGAGCTCGACATTTAATACCATAATATCGAATCTCGATAATCCGAATGTAGACTTATTCGCTACCAGCTTTAATGTAAAATGCAAGACGTATTAGTCATGTCACGAGGATCCCGACACAATCGCTATGGATACATTTATACTCGATTGGGGGAGCATGTGCTCCTATGCGTTCACACCCTTCGCCCTAATGTTAAGAACACTAAGAAAGATAATTTGGAATAGAGTTTGGGGCATTGCGGTTATGCAGAGCTGGCCCTCCTAGCTCTAAATTAATATATTTAGGGAATCACTTGTCGCAAAACCAATAATCTTGTTAGGCCTTTTTTATTGTCACCGTATAGGTCTCATCGACACCCACTGGAATCCTCGTTGGGGCTGATTGCGAGGAAATTGTCCGGGTAGCCTACAAGAGAAAAAATTATTGAACATCCGTATAATAGAATTTTTCTTGACTCACTATCAGAAAGTACATGGAAACAGTTTCCCGATAAACTCCTGGGTACGTTTTACAGTAAAATTTGTTTTTAAATGGTATTCATTGGATACTCTGGATATCCAATCCAAAAAGAAAAAATGAAATATAACAAGAATCAATGTAGAAGCTGTAATGATCTCTAAACATCTATAATCTAATCTCGAGAACAGGAGTCGAAATATTATTAAACAATGAAACGAAATTGCCTGAGTGAGGTTCGATCGTAATTATATAAAGAGTTTCGTTCGAAATGTAAACCCTCCCCTCCCGCCTAACATTATGGAATGGAATCGGCATTGATTCTACTTTTGGGTGTCTTATTCGTGACTTTAGACGTCATGACGATAGATGGTAAGTGAACGGAGCGCCAGACTATTTGGATTTCGTTTCCTATAAGCTCTCAATTATTTGTAACACCATCGTGTAGACATAGACGGTGTACTGCAATGTAGTTATCTCGAACAAGACTTTCAATACAATCAGAATCGAATTTCACTCATATAAGGTCGTTTGTTCTTTTAATAAATTTACTATAGCATGACCAAAATAACTCCTATCAGAGGTATCAAAAGTCTATAATTAACTCTGTTGCGTTTGCAAAAACCGCGTTTTCTTTCTCATGCTCAAAAATAATTGTCAGCTAAATAGGTTAAGAATGTACCCGCAATAGTAATTAATTTCGGAAAAATTTCAATGACCCAATATTGATAGTCTTTCGACAGTGTTCTAGAATATCCCCAGAATTTTTATGGATTTACATTTGTAGTATGGAATCTCGAAAAAGTTATTCGTGATATCCTGCTTAAGAACCCGGCAGATATTTTTCTAAAAATTCTCTCGTCGAGCACGTAGAAGCTCAAGCACGCCGATACTTTGGAGTTGCGCTTCAACTGCATATATTATAGCTATGTACAATATACCTACTATGTACACGTACAGGGCCCCCGGCGAGCATTCGTCAAAGTGTTTTCCCTCGAGAAGTTTTTCATCGCTGAGCAAATCTGAATCCCGCACTCTGTCGGCACTCGGTCCTGGCTCGCTTGCCGACCCGAGGTTAATATATAAAACCGTGGAAGCTCGTGAGCCTCTGGAATACGTAATGCTTCTCCACCTCGTTCAACGGACCGTGTTATGCATGTCTCGATTTATTTACGAGATGCGAAGACGTGAATTTTTCGTCGTTTATACTGCAAAACGATCGCGAGATTATATTCGTTAATTCATTTTGCATCGATGAATTTCAGAAGAGCTTATCGTTGGGTTTCGGTCGGCCTTTGGGAAATGGCATCTCGCGAGCTTACAAAATCGTTTAAGCATTGCCGGAAATTGTCGATAAAATTGCAAAACTATTGACCTCGTGGTAACGAACATTCGATTTTCCTCATTGTACCTCTCAACCTAAAGACTTGACGCGGAAATCCGTTTGAGCGCACTTCCGCGTACAATGTAGCGTAGAATAATGAATGAATGTATTGTGGAGACGTGTGAAAACTTTGTTGCTTCGATTATCGTCATACGCGTGGAGTTCTCAATCACATTTCATTCTTCCTTTTATTCGATTTCCTGCAGAGTTGGCTAAGTGCAATTACTTGTGTAATTAATAATAAAGATTAACGCATCACGTGCGCAAACAATTGTTGGCATTAATAATAATAGTAAACAACAAGAAGAACAATATACCATGCGCTTACAGTGAAAGTGATCTCAACTTCACGCTTGCTGTGGTTAACACCTACTCGCGAGATACTGGGATGACCTTTGGATTAAACAAATGAGCAGAGGGACGTCTGAACATCTTGGGGAGAACGCGCGGCTCGTGGACCGAAGCGTCATAAAACACTTTGAATCTGGACAGTCTTAGGAGTACGTCGGTATACCGCAGAATCCCTTCACGTATGCCGCTGCCATCAAACATGGTCTTGGCGGCAAGTATGAACAGCGGGTCAAGTAAATTTGGAGTTCCACACCACTGCAACCATCATGATTGCAATCCTGATCCTTCACTTCTCCTTTGGAGTAATCAAACAGAGAATATACGAGCTTGATACTGGCACACGCAAGATAATGAACTTGCACAATAATTTACATTCCAGACCTTGTGTTCCCCTTGTGTATCTTTCGCGACCGATGAGTGGAAGGTGTCTTTACGGTGTGGAGTGCCTGGACCACATATTGGTCCTTGGTGTAGCGTATGACGTTATGCGATATTTGTATCCCCTTCTGTGTTTTGTGCACAAGCACACGCTCTGTATCCAAAATGCCGGATTTGTAGTCAAGTAAAACGTTTTAAAAAATATCGCTTGCCTATCCTGTACGCGAGTCGCAGCCCTAACAGGCCAGTCGGTTGAGAGCTCATAAAGCCATTTTGTATAATAATATTAAGGCCTCATTTTTTATTCATTTTAGATTCACTTTGAATGCTGCAACAAGTTTGTAATTGATACTTTTTTATTATAATCTTTACCATTTTTGGTTCTATACTCTCATCTCCACGTCTTTTACAAGCGAGAATTCTTCGCGTAGCTTTACGTCGTGTTATTAGTATGTCCCAACCTATTTCTGCAATTCGTATATTCCTTGCTGAGGTGTTTTCGAGAAGCTGATGTCTGATTTATCGGCAAACGGAAGGTTGGTAGACCGGCGTAAAGAATGCGATCACTGTTGTGAAAGAGAGCGAGAGAAAGAGAGAGAGGGAGAGAGAGAGAGAGAGAGAGAGAGAGAGAGAGAGAGAGAGAGAGAGAGAGAGAGAGAGAGAGAGAGAGAGAGAGAGAGAGAGAGAGAGAGAGAGAGAGAGAGAGGAAGATTGAACGAGAAACCAAAATTTATGGCCGTGTGGGCAATGCGCAAGTTTGGCCATTCTTCACTTGGACTCGAGCGAGCGACACACAACTCTAAAGGAGGACGATGCCCAACGAACCGTAATAAAACTCGAAATTCTGGCCCCGCGACCTTTGTGCACTTTGCTGGGAAATGGCAATTAATTATACAGAACAATTCGTAATTTAAGTAAGTATTATATACTACAGCTGGTACGGTGTAAAACTATTATCATATTCAATGAATATCACGAAGATTTACTGATTTTCGTCTCTGCCATTTTGATCTATGTCATCGCTAGAAACTTTGAGAATTTTTTTTCCAGACATAAATTTATAACAGGTGGGCTGAAAAGTTCGTAGGCTAACATAGAAAAAATCTTTTTTTTGATAAAATTTGATTCTATTATTCAATATAGTTGCCTTCGAGGGCGATTCAACGATTTTGAAATTTTTTTTTATTTTTGATTTTGATTTTGATTTTGATTAAAAATTTTTTTTTTTATTTATTTTTTTTTACGGTTGATTTTCCTGGTGCAGAGTCCAAATAATGTTTATCAAGCCAAGCCTTGGCTTCAACAGTATTTTTCTTCGCCAAAAAGCAATGCTTTATTAACACACGAAATTCTTTTTTATCCATTTTTTCAGACTAACAAAAGTTGCTTCACTCAAAATGCTATATCTTACAAATTAATAGTGCGACAGCTGTCAAATTTATACACGTGTCTTTTGAAGGTTAGGGCTAACTAAAAATCATATGGATTTAATACTAGTAGCGTCATCTACGTGTCAGCCTACGAACTTTTTAGCCCACCTGGTATGTACCAGCTAGTTTAATAGTCACAAATCGTACATCCTATTAAAAGGGAAAATTAATTCGGTTAATTTAACGCTAATAAATATTTTTACTATTTTCGTGGCTTCTTCAACTACACGTCCTGATCAGGACCTCTCGAGGGCCTTAATGTAATCTTATTCGGGTCATAGCAGGTTGTGATTCAACATTGGATAAGGGCCACATGTGCCTTCATATACTGCCCAGATACACTTGACCAGGGCCTGATACGGTGGGCCGGACGTTAGTCTGATTAAATCTCTGCTCGGGATATTGTATATGCAAAGCGAACACGTTCTATCGAACCTCCGGTAGATTATTACTCAAGTTTAGCGGGAGTGAGAGGGGGAGGGGATCGACTTAATCTCGAGCGATGTGTTGCATTTATTAGCGATACAGGGGAATCTTATTGAGAAGGAGAGAAGGACGAATAGACAAACAGAGCGACGTGACCGGATTCTCTAAGTAAGTCATCTCGAGTTATTCGAACAAGATTACGTCGATTCGGAAAGACGAAGCGAAGAAACGAGACGTAGTGCATTCAGGGTCTCGAATTGCAAGATGACATGATCGCTGCTCCCTCACTGTTAGATCTTACTTACTCCATACGTGTGTGTGTACGTACCTAGCACTGTATATTACATAGAATTTCGTATAGAGTTTGCTTGAGATGCAACGTTTGCCCGCACCCGCTTGATGGCTCCACGCGTCAAACTCGGCAAGTTGGCGATAACTGTACTTAACTCACGTCTAGTACGGAGCAAGTGCAGAGTAAGGAATTCAGCCGGGAACAGCCACCGAATTTCTCAAACGAACAAAACTCGTCGCACGACAAGCGTGCACCGCCCGCAGGCAAGTTGAAGCACCGTCTTACGGTCCGATAGCCCAAGTTTGCTAGTTCCACACGGTTCAACGCCTTGGGGAGTCTCGAAGCACTCGGGGTCAATCCCAGCCTCAACGAGGTCAACTGGCCACAAGTGGTCGTTAAGTGTCTAGTAATCGAAAGTGCCGTCGATTCAACCGAGATTCGATGATCGCATTGGTCTACTCTCTCCCTCACTCATTCAATCACTTAATCACATTTTCTACAATAATCATCTGTGGGTGTGGTAAACACTTTCAGAGGGCGTATAATGTACCTAGTTTGAGGGTGTACCCCATAAAATGAGTGGAGGACTGTAAGCAAAATAAAATTTCACCAGAAATAAAACGAATTTCTTTTATTTACAATGTACAAATATATATTACTTGAATAATGTATTTATTTAAATCGATTGAGATTATTGAATTCAATCCTTTCTGAATATCCCTTTGCTAAAATGAATTAATATGATTAAAATCAATTTTTCTGTGTCAGATTACAGATTTCCGTGCCAGATGACTTACCAGATTTTGTTAATGATATTTTGTACACGAAAATTAACATAAGTTTTGAGCACTTTTACAGTTGTCTATTTAGGCTACTATTTAGATCTCACAAAGAAACCGGTATCCAGCCACCGTATGCTTTAACAAAAATAAAAAAACGGATGCGTGCCATGCACACACGGTAGAAGTGAAACTATTAAACTTAGCCAACGCACACAGTAATTAGCTTGTCACCATATTATATCTCTTTCGCTATCTGTTTCGTTCTCGACTTCACACACACACACACGCACGCACGCGCGCGCTTGAGGAGAGTACAGCATGCGCAGATGACGCTAATACACACATACATTACATACAGAGGTCTTACGCCTCTTTGGGCCTAAACCAATAGATAACAGAGTGGGGGTACAAAGCACCGCACAAAGAGGAGACCGAGGATAGATAATACTGTGTACAACCTGTTATATCTCATTCTCTCGCTTACTTAACTCTCTTTTTGGTGTCGTTTCATTTCAACGTTACTTTTTTCCGACGTTACCCTGGCTAAAAGGAGTTTTACTTCAAAAATAGATATGGATATAGCATATCAAGATCTGCCTGGCTACTTGTTTCCGATTAGTTACAGGGACACGAACCTTACAACAAGTTTGACGTGTTTGAAATTATTTTTATTAAGGACATTTGTGTGAAAACTTAGCTAATTTGTAGAAAAAAGTAACAAGAGGCTCCGTCTCTTTGGCGGTCAAGGAGAGGATAGCCACCGTACAGGAATTGAATTCAGTATAGTTTCGATCGGGTTTAACAATTTTTTGTGTCTAAGAAGAATTTATGTTTCAGTAAACTCTTCAAAGTTAGTTTTGAATTAAATCGTCCCTACAGTAGCACAATGCACAAATCAGAGAGACGCTATGCAAATGCGGTGGTTTAGCGCCGCAGTCGCCTAGGCCTCTTAAAACCAGAAGAGGCACGATCTTAATTATCACGTGTAACGTAAAGTAAAAAGTATGCGACAGAAAGCATATTAAAGTATTGCATTCCAACTCATTCCAGTGTAATTGTGATAATCCCAATTAAGTCTATTCAAATCGTTTCATGGTTCCGCATTTATTTCGTACAATTGAAAAAATCTTTTTTTTGCCAAGCGGGTATGCTTACGATTCTTATTTTTAGACAGCGATAACTCTTATATCCTAGATTATGGATAAAATGTGAGATTTTTACACGCAGAGAGCTTCACCATTAATAACAGATATTTCCTATTAATTTTTTTACCAACAAAATAAAAACAGCTCTAATACCGCGATTAAATTCTGGAAAACATTTGTACCACATTATAACTCTACCATAACATAACTTTACGACGCTGCTGATAGTAAAAAAATTAATGATATGTTTCCAGAATTAAATCGTGGTAGAGTTGTTTTGTAGTAAAGACATTAATGGTGGAGTGGCATTAGAATAGAAGTATTAATTTTATTTAAAATGTCAAATGAACTACAAATTTCTGGAAATCATTAATGGACAATAGCTGTAACATTGATGTTGGTATAGATCCCCTATTGCCAACTAGAGCTAAAGTAATGAAAGCATATTTGGTGAGTGGTATTGGTACCCAAGCGAAACGGAGAGACCTGGCACGCTCGTTGACCCGTGTGTCCCAGCAGAGAAATATAATGCTGGAGTCTGAGCCGAGACACCAGACCGGCAACACGTAAAACCAGCTCTGTTCGTGTACCGACTATCTTATCTATCATTGTACCACTCGGCTTAAATTCACAATAAATTAACAGTTAACAACTGCATCAAGACTAATACTCGCAGAAATCTCATATCCTTGAAATACATAGTGTCTGATTTATTTATTAACTACAAAATCCTTACCCCCCACCCGTGCTGCTCAGTCAACGAACCCTTTACTCAAATTAATAATTACATCGCTACACCCCCCTTGCACTGGCCATTCTTTATTCATATACCGTTAAAATACTCCAAATTGATTTTTCATCCTATCTAAGTATCGTTTGCTCATATAAAGTGCCTCAGACCACACCCAGTGAATTCAAGTGGCAATTAACCGTCACCGCTCGGAAGTCATACTCGATCCAAACAACATCTCAACTATCACCCAACGGATTATATCTATTTACACTGTCGCAGTAAGTAGCATATACACATTTAATTACGTCTACCGACAATGACAGGCTCTCTGAGGGGTCTCCCGAGCAACCCATCTATACCAATCATCCGATGGCCGGACCCTCTATAGTAACAACTCCACGGCCCGTCTCATCGCTTAATATAAAATCTAATGCTACCTCTATCCCCCAGAATTTTAGATTCACTACAAATAATCTCGACTCTCTTTATAAAAAACTCGTCAAAGACTCTGATAAACCCAAAATGTCTAATATAAAACCAAACCTCTCAGCCGCAAGAAAACGGAAAATTACTCAGAGCACTCAGGAGCCTATACCCCCTGATCCTCAAAAGGATTCAGTAAACCAAGAGTGGACACTACCCAAGCGGACCGTAAAAGCTCGCCGCGTAAATACATCAGAGCAGTCTCAACTTGACACATCTAATCAATTCGAAAATATATCAGATCTAGACGAAGAAGACCAAAACACATCTACCACAGAGCAACCTCCACCAAAAGCCAAACAATACCGGCCACCCCCACTTTTCACATCCAATACTGAACTGTCAACATTGATAAAGTTAATCTCTGGTCTCTCGATCAATAAGAAACACGTAACAATTAACGAAACAGATTCAAAACAACATACCATTTATCTTGACAACTTCGATGATTTCGAGAAACTATGCACCCAAGCCAAAGCTGATAATATTGAATTCTATACATTCACTCCAAAAAACCTAAAAACAAAAATATATGTTTTAAAAGGAATAAAAGGTAATTTTTCAGAATCGGACATTTTAGAAGAAATAAATAGCCTCAGTATACCTACTTTAAACATCTTAAAAATAAATAAACTAATTTTCGACAAACTAAATCCAAATCGATACCACTACCTCGTACACATTTCTCACGATAGTTCACCAAAAGAACTATATAATATCAAAACCTTAGTGTATCAAAAAGCAAAATGGGAACCCCTTAAGAAAAAAAACATATATCAATGTCGCAAATGCCAAAGGGTAGGGCACACGAGTGCCAACTGCAACCTAGCATATAGATGTGTAAAATGCTCCCTCTCACACGACCCCGGCAAATGCACCATCACTCAAATTACAGACAAAACCAATCGTAAATGCGCTAACTGCAATGGACAAGGCCACCCTGCATCCTATAAAGGCTGCCCTTATATTAAATTAGCAATTTCAATTAAAAAAGAAAGTCTCTCTACAAAAAAAGCAACGCTCCACCGAAATATTACAAACATTGCCAAAGCTACAACCTCGGATTTCTCCTACGCTCAAGCACTCACTAATGCGACCCCACAGCGTTCCAGTCATTACACTGCACAACATCTATCAGACCACCGAGTCCCCACTATCTCTCAATCTTTGCACAACCAGCAAAGGACTCAAATCCCTCACTTGCAAGAGCACTATCCACCGCAAGCACCGGAATGGCTCACAACATTCAAAAATGAAATAACTAGTCTCATAACTACTCAATATAACACCTTATCGGCCCAAATAGCTAATAACACCAACAGGATCGATTTTATTTACAATTCTCTCTATGGATAACACAACCTCCAACCACAAAATATTAAATATTGCGGCCATCAATGTCAACTCAATTATTACAAACCATCGTCGACTCGACCTTATCAACTTCATAGAAACTCACAAACACGACATTTTATTATTATCTGAAACAAAATTATCTTACCGTCATAAACCATGTTTTAAAACTCATCATATTCGCTCAGATCGCCCTAATGCTACTCAAGGAGGAGGCACCGCTATCCTCATAAAAAAAAATATTCAATTCGAAATCATAAGATCACCTTCATCGTCACTAAATGAAATAGTAGAATACACCATAATTAAACTAACCCTCTCTAATAACAGATCCCTCTTCATCGTTAGCATCTACGCTCGACAGGATAATCGGACCCTTTTCTTAACCGAACTAGAAACGCTCTTCATTAATCTCCACCTCGACAATAATAATAATTATTATATTATAGCTGGAGACCTTAATGCGCGCCGCACAGTATGGGATGACACAGTAAATAATCAGCGGGGCTCCCACTTGGCCCGCTGGACCAACATAAACGAAATAAGATTTAAGCTAACTATCTGCCCTCCAGATGCACCCACCTTTAAACCCAGTAATTCTTACCTTGACATATTCCTTACAGACACTAGATTACTTCTCTCTACTAACCCCTCCTATACCTCCCACACCTTACCCTACGATAGCGACCATACCGCGATCGAACTGTCATTCCCCCTGGTATTGGGCGGCCTTAACCTGCATGGAGTGCAACCAGCAGAGGGTCGTCCTAACTTCAGAGGCACTAAATGGAAAAAGTTCCAACGAACTCTAAATAGACTATACCGAGTGCTACCAGATTCGACCAACACCCTGAGCGTCTCTGAAGTTGACGACCACTTGGCCGCCCTTACCGAGGCGGTGCAGGCATCCGTCGCGGTAGCGGTCCCCTCCTTCAAACCCACCTACCACATCCTAAACTGTATTAATAACAACATCCTCTCACTCCTGAAGAGGAAAAGCAAATTACTTAGCGCTCTGCACACTTTTCACAGGCTACGCATTCCCAATACCAATCACCTTGTAATGAATACTAAGGCACTCCTCAAAACACTTACCGGCCAAATAAAAAATAAATTCCGCTTAATCACGGAAAATTATTGGAATAACCAGGTCAGATCCATTAGCCATCGGGATTCATCATCCTTTTTCCCTAAAATAAAAAGATTGCTTAGAAATACCCACCATTACAACATAGATAATATACAAATCCATCAACATAACCTACCTATACTTCAACGCAGCTCCTGTTCCCTCCACAACACACCCATCATTAACCACAAATATATATTCACTGATCCTAAAGATATCCTGAACATAATTGGAGCCCATTACGAAAGCATTAACTCACCCCGTTATATTAATACACAAACTAGAATAGCTTCAATTGTTCAACGCACCACCGCAACACTTAAAACTTCATTCAACTCAACACGCACACACGACAACCTCATCACTCATTTTAACCCGACAAACCCAGCCACGAATCCCACTAATAATCTAACTCTTCACCCATTTCCATTCACCAATACTCACAAATTAACACTTCTCATCTCGAAACTCCCTAATAAAACTTCATGCGGAATCGACAATATCCCCCCCCTCATTTTAAAACATCTAACCCCAATAACTATCACAGCTCTCACAATCATATTTAACAATGCCATTAACCTCAAATATTTCCCCAAAGCATGGAAACTAACCAAAATCCTCCCAATCTTGAAAAAAAACAAAGACCCAACCGACCCAGCAAGCTACCGCCCTATCAGCCTCACTCCCAGCCTCTCTAAACTTTACGAATCTATCATCAACACTTCCATAAATACTTTTTGCACGACACACAACATCATACCTCATACTCAATTCGGATTTAAACATGAACACTCCACAACACACGCTATACATAAACTATTATCAGACATTACAAGAAAAGTGGGCAGCTGCCATCTAGTGGCGGCAGCCCTATTGGATCTAGAAAAAGCTTTCGATTCGGTGTGGCTCGATGGGCTCCTCTTCAAATTGCATAAAAAAAACTTCCCCGATTGGCTAATACATCTGACCTGGGATATGATCACTAATAAGAAATTTATCACATGGGACACACTTAATACTTCTTCATTAACTTTTCAATCGACTGAAGGACTCCAACAAGGAACAGTCAACTCGCCTATTTTATTTAACATCTTTACTAGCGATTTACTCACTCTATTCAACCTCAATAATCACAATAGTAACACCTCAGCCATAGCCTTTGCAGACGATTACATCATATATACTCATGGAAACCACATAACAAAAATACACACTGAATTATCAACCACGGTCAATAAAATAAATAAATATCTAGCCTCTTGGAATCTACGAATAAATCCGGCTAAATGCGAAACTATCCTCTTCAGGAAACCCAGATCCTTCCTATCCAAATCCAATCGCATCCTTTACAAAAACTTCTCAATACAAACATACATACCGGGCACCGACCAACTCACACCTATTCCCCATAAAAACACCGTTAAATATCTGGGAGTTCAGGTGGACGCTCTGCTGAGAGGCAACTCTCACGTATTGGTCCAGCTGGCCAAAGCTAGGGCAGCCTTTTTTCACAACAGCCGCATATTTTATAACAACAATTTAACCACCAGAACAAAAATTATATTATACCTACTATTAATCCGGCCGATCCTCACCTATGCGGCGCCCATTTGGTGGAATATAAACCACACAATGATGGAACTCCTACGTGCATTCGAGCGTAGCTGCTTACGCACCTGTACTAAATTAAACCGATCCCCCTCCTCAGACTACCAACATTTTACAAGCAATTACATCATTTACAATACTGCCAACATCACCCGCATAGATTCATTCACCATCAAACTAACAAGAGACTATTTTCAAAAACTTCTCACCCACACTAACCCCATCATCAAATCATTATCAACATTTAACGCAGCGCAAATCCAAATTGAATTAGCAAATGGGTATGTCACCCCTGAAGCATTCATGCTATGTGACAAAAAAGGCTACATTCAAAATGAAAATAATATACCAACTCTTTACCATTGGCGAAGAAACAGGGCTAATAAGAGAATTGGCTTCGACCCTACTCTGAGGACCGATAATAACCCAGCATTTAAATTTAATACGACCCTCCCTAAATGCGATCACAATAACTCGGCACGGCTCAACTTTAACAAATATCGATGGCTCACACCTAACGACGCACACATGGCACAGCTCAGGGCCCGACTCATCCAAATCAGACAATAATCATTTTTTCACACCTATAATAGGACCGATAAACACCCGTCTACGACTATATTCCAAAAAAAAAAAAAGAAAAAGGGAAGAATGAGGAAGGGAAGAAAGAAGGGAAAGAGAAAAGAAAAAAAAAGAAACAGGAACAAAGGAAAAAAGGAAAAAAAAAAACCGTCAATCATTATTCACACGACTATACATAATGCGATTTTCCTTTGCGAGGCGCCATTTCATCACCCCGCTCTCTAGTCAGTACTCTATATATAGCATTCTTCTTTCCATTGCGCGCACTTAGGTATATTAAGTTTTATTATACAATATCATGTTATTTAAGAAATGTTATTTATGTTAGTCTTAGTTAATTATTATAAATTGTACATTATAAATCATACTTGGTCATCAATTACGGGGACGAGGAGGGGGGAGGGCGGGATGAGCCTGAGCTGCTCCCCCCCCCCCCTTCACTCCCTCCCCCCATTTGTAGGGGTTTTCCTCTTTCCCCTAAGGGAAAGAGTTTTTTCCCCCATGCACTCATGAGCCACCTGACCAACGGCCAAATACCTTAATCAATACGATTACCTACAACATACGGTTCATTCGAAATTTATTATATAATTTTTTTTTAGTAACGGAGATACGTTAATATACGTACACGTTACTAACATCTCTACATGTGAATATAGTTATTAGGTTTTCTTTATTATGTAATTGCACCTATACAACCATAATGTACTCAATTTAAGCAATAAACATTTATTTAAAAAAAAAAAAAGAAATATAATGCTGTAATTGGCACGGAGAGGTATACGAAGTTACGCACGAATATACCGGAGGTGAGTCGCTTCGTTGAATCTCAATACATGCCGTCTACATTCGCTCTATTCTGTAATTAAAGGTAATGGCAAGCGACACATACACCGACACAAATCGTATTGTCGATTTATGTAGAATAGTTCTCTATTGGAAATGGAAAGGTAAATATTATAGAAACGCAGTGAATTAACTTTAACTTTAACTTTTATTTCAATGCATGAGGAGGACCGTCTGTCTACTTCGAGTTTCTCTATAAGACTAAAGACTGATCACAAAGACCCCTATGAATATCGTCACTGAAAGAATGCTCCAATGTTTCTTCTCAAGAGGTGTTGTTTATGTTTATATTGCCTCTCCTGCACTCTGCTCGTCGATTCGTTTTTGTAACCGTGCTACAGAGAATAAAGCATGGATACAATTCTTTGTACCAGTAACCGAGTAATCCAATACTCTCATTTAATTTGCTGAATATCAAGTCACTTCTTACATCATTCGTTATCGATTCTTTTTATGCTCGTCTAGCCAAGAGTTTATTTTTGAGTCCGCGTTTTACATACTTAATAAAAAAACCCGTTTAGAATAAAAGTAAACAAGGCGTGCGAACTTGATATTTGCACATGGCTTCCTCGTGATTCTTGCCAACCCATAGAATCTCCCATATGGGTAATGGTTATCTCAATTCTGGCTCCCTCATAGAGGAAGTGGTATTAGAATTTTTAATAAAATTGAAAATGAAGTAAAATTGCAAATTTCATAAAGCATAAACCTCTCAATCGATTTTCACCAAATTCAAGACGAAGGTTCATCATTCCCTAGCTAATTCGTATGCCAAGTTTCAGTTTGATACATGAAAATTTACAACGGTTGCAGCAAAAATATATGTTATTCGAAAAATTAAAAAAATTCATGATTCTATAAAATTTAAACACCTTGATCGATTCTTGCCAAACTCAATAACCTTGTCCCCTAGTCTATTCTTGTAGAATGTTTTAAGTCGATAGCTAAAAATTTACGAAAGCTATAGAGCGGACCATCTTTTTCGAATAATTCAAACAACCAAAAATGAGACACCCATTAGCGATTGGGCCGAAAATTAGAGATATATCCATTGCAATTTTGCAAGCTCATCACACAAACATACATACGCAGCGCGCGCACACGGACATTTCTTCTAAATATGATTTCTCGACGTTTTGGAAATTTTTTTAGTACTCTGACATTAAAATCTCGAGTCATTTTTTTTTCACTAAAACAGCATTTTCTGCATGGAAGCAAAATACATTTTTAGATTAAAGTATTTTCCGGGTTTTTGTATTCAATTAGGTTTGTTATTTTAGCAGCACGTAAATATTTCGTAGCATCTACACGCAGAAAAAAGATTTAATTCTTTCAAATAAATCGGAACTTTGAAATGCGTTTAATTGAATAAACAACATTTTAATTGTATTTAATTAAAATGTTTAATTGAATCTAATGATGCGTTACATTTAAATCACGAAAAGTAAACTTAAATATTTTATAGGTTCGATTTCAATTTTCGCGTGAGCGCGCATTCTGCAATAATAATACATAGTTATTAATATTTATCTTAATCTAAAGTCTTTTCAGATTAAATAACGGAAGAAAATGCTTGAAGTAAATAAAAAAGGTTAGTTGGCTTAAATAATTTTAAATCAATGAATCAAATAAAAGATCGTATTAAGTTAGAAAAATGTTTATCATTGACAGCCAATAAAAGTTTAATGGACCAAGATTTCAATTAAATTTCATTGATTCAATAAACATTTTTCCTTGTGTGTAGAGCCTGTGATCCCCAGCTGTCGTTCCTTCTTCCCAATTGAAAAAAATGTTACTCTAGCTTGTAGAATGCTCACAACACACTCGCAATAATTCTGTAGACAACGCATGAGAGGAATCCCGGAAAAGACTTTTTCTAGAAGCCGCAAGACACGTACTTCATATCCGTACATGACACAGTGTTAACATCGTTCAAATCGCTACTAAAATATAAATAGATTTTGCTTTCATTGGTTAAAATTTACTCAAATTTGGTTAATGTCCAAATTTGTTATCGATTGTTGATTCTAAAGAAATTTTTGTAACAATAATAATCTGACTTGTGGCGTAAAGACCTGTAAAGACAGTAATAGCAGCACAGCGAGAACGTATTAATATTTTTCACTAAGACGGGCCTTAAGCCGAGGCGAAACGTCCATAATTACACAGATGTGCTGCTTCTCTTTCACTCCGCCGTGAGTGCGATGCTAGCCGATCTCTTTCGCACTCATAGGAGAAGTACAGAGGTTTTGCCTCACCTTAACGGAACAACAGCGCACGTGGTGAATATCTCCTTTCGAATTTATTTCTCCTTTCATTTCATGTGAAGGATTCCTGACGATATTATAATTCTCGTATTCTTTGAAAATTCGACCGCACACGATTAAATTACCAGAGTTCAACGCACTTTCGCCGACCACGTAATACCTCTTTGTTAACGAACATTTGGCGAACTTACACACCTCTCTTATACTCGACATCATTGTTTACTGCTGCAAATTATATGATGTTGTTAGCTGTGAACTGACATTAAGAACCAGTGGATTTGACATATTGGAGTCTGAGCAAGCTGTGACGTCTCTACTTGAGTTACCTCAAAAAAACATGCACAGCAAGTAAGAGAAGTTCAAAGAATTTCACAATGGTGTTAACCTACAGTGATTTTTTTGTATTACTACCATTTAAAAAAAACTATATTTAACTTCATGTGTAGGCCCTTATCGCTCTTCGCATTATATATATTATATTACTAAAAACATAATTAAAATGGAATTTGCACTTGCACTGACAGTTCATTCTTTATGAAGGAATTATTAAGATATAGGACAACATAATCTAGAAGCAAAATACACGGAATAATATTACCTGACACCCTCGTTTTGCAGAATCAAATATAAATAACAAAGACAGTGAGTCATTGATAGGAAGGAACAGGAGGATACTATGGGTTATGAATAGGGGAATACGAATGGGATAGGAATAGAATATCATTGATAAAGGCGAGGTAAATTTTTTTGTGCTTTTCAAGAGGTATTTTTCATCAAGTTGCAAACTTTCATATAACTGGAACACGATTTAGTCATTTTTATGATTTTAGGTGATACTGCTTCCTTAACGAAGTAGCAAGATACCTGAACGTTTATCACTGAATTTCACAATTTCAAGAGGTTCAATAATAGAGACAGGAGGTATATTCTGTTGTGCTTTTCAAGTGGTATTTTTCATCAGATTGCAAGCTTTCATATAACTGGAACACGATTTATTAATTTTTATGATTTTTAGGTGATACTGCTCCCTTAACGAAGTAGCAGTATACCTGAACGTTTTGCACCGAATTTTACATTTTCTTCAGTTTCCTCCGTATGCACCGTAATTGCAGCAAATTAATTAAATTTCGTACAATGTTATGTATTATGTCACTGAACAAATGTCGATAGCATTCGCGGCGGTGGTGCTAGCAGTTGCACAGTGATGAGGGCGGTTGGAATGCTGAATTTGCCTTGACTTTGTGAAGGGGTCCTCATTAAACGTTTAATTGAAGTACCAGCAGAGTGGGAGCCCCGGCAAAGCTCGTAGCAGGTTTGCTGGCTCGTCGCGAGAATGTAAATTGTGTTTTCGTGCCTAGTAGGTAACATATATTTCAAATATATATATAGCTTATATATATATAAGCTACACGACCAATCTATGGCATTTCTTCAAATAATAAATATATCTCGCTGCCGCCGGTTATTGTTACGTAATGAGTATTTTCCCAGAGTCGCTAACATATCTGAATGGCTAAAGTCCTGAAACAGTATGAATTTTGAATATTTAATAATGACATTTTTATTTATATATTTTATTTTTCTACTTTAGATTTTGTTCTAAAAAAATCCTCAAAATTCTTGCTTCAATTTAAAAAATACAGCGAGCGCACGAGTCGCGCGAGTCCTAATGGAATGCTAAGTATAAATATTTCTATAAAGACATATGCTTTCCCAAATATATGGTATGCAGCCACGGGGGAGGAAGTGAACATAAATGTTCGCATAACAGTTACGAATAGGTACGTAGCACGCTTCGGAATAGATGCACGCGACCCTGCGTTAACTTTGTATAATTGGTTCGTTATTCAATTCGTGTAATTTACCGGTTTGCCAGAGACCCGAAGATATAATACACTGCATACAACACTTACACCTGTGCACGCGCAGCTCTTTTGTTCGACACTTTGTGTAATTAGCCGTTATCTAGGTTTTTATCGGCTATCTGTTATCTATTATTCTCGAACAGTATGCCCGTGGGTAGATTCATTTTTTTAACGTGTAATAGATCAGATAAAGGTGTAAATGGTTGAAAAAGATTTGGTACCCGGTTCAATAAGTTAATTGCCATTAACAATGAATCGTTATCAAATAAATACTAACTAGTAAAGCTAATATTTAACGGTTTGATAAGTGCAGCGTAATGAGATTGGTCTTTAATCTACAGAATGTTAAAACCCTAAAAACATAATGTCTAAAAAATTTGGGACAAATACATTTACATAAACTGCCTGCTAGCTTACAAAATGTTGTGTAATAAACATAAAACACACACACACACAAACGCACGCACGCAGAGAGAGACACAGACACACACATCCATAAACATTTACAGAGAGAATCTAATTCTCCCTAGGACAGTTCTCCTTCACCGGGCCAAATTAACTGGGTCTCACATAGAGAAGCCTCACGCCAAGCGTCTCTATGGAAGACTTCGGAAGGGGTGGGGGCTCATTGGTGGACTTAAAATTATCCGGGCCAGGAGAGGCTCATTGAGTAACTTAGAATAACGCCGGTCAGAGGGTGAAGGGTCATCAAAAGACTTGGAATAATCCTAAATTAGAATTCGAATATGGTAATCGTTTGACTCTAGTCTTCTCAATTCTCTTACACGGCGACGGCAGTGACGGTGGCGGCAAAATGTTTTTTAGTATACAAACCGTACGTTGTACGGTTTGGGCGCTAAGCACCCTCCCTTTTGACCCTCTTGAAACCACATTTTAATGGTCTTTATCTAACGTTCAATTAGATATAAACATCTTTAAACGTCCTGCAACTCTGCAAAAGACGGGTTAATGGAGGGCCAAAGGAGGGTTAGTGAGATTCAAAACAGGGTCAATAGATAAAACAAAATTGGTCGTTTAAATTTTAAACCTTCTTTAACCCTTCCGATCGACCATTAATCTGGGTTTCAAGAAAGGTGGAACGACGTTCGAAATTTATAATCTCGTTTTTTTACACGACAGTGGTGAGATATTTTTATATTATAGAGAGACAAATATTATTGATAAGCGAGGACATTGTATCTGCATACATTATAAAAGAAATAAAATTGAGATTGCTAGTAAAAATAACCTTTCACCTATAGTGAATTAATCTACACAACAATCTGGAATGTACAATTCAAGTTACGTATTCCATTGTCACTTCCAAATCCTCTGCGGTCATTTTTAACGATATACTCTCTGTTTTGCAATTTGGCATATTTAAACTTAACATTTTTTTTATGAGTTTAATTTCAAAAAGATATCACTTGTAAAAATAAATCTTATAGAAGGATTAAATAATTTTCGATATCATGTTAGTGACCTGATTATTTTTATTATATTCATTTATTTACTGTACTCACTAAAATCGGGAGATGTCATTTTTCTTTCTATTCGAAATGTAAAAGACGAAAATTTGAAATTCGTACATTGCTTCCTTGTAATTCTCGGCCATACCCAGATTCTCCTGTATAGGTAATGGTTATTTCAATTCTGGCTTCCTCATAGAGGAACTGAGATTAATAATTTCAGTAAAATAGAAAAATTAGTAAAATTGCAAATTTCATAAAGCTTAAACCTTTAAATCGATTCTCACTAAATTCAAGACCAAATACTTGAATAAATCCAAGACCTTGTCTCCTAGCTAATTTGTATGCTAAGCTTCAATTTGATAGATGAAAATTTACGAAAGTTAGAGCAAAAAAAGATTTTCTTCGAAAAGCTACAAAAATGATTGGTTCAATAAAATCTGAACGCCTTGATCGATTCATGCCAAACTCAATACCGTTCAACCATGTCCCCTGACCTATTCTTGTAGAATGTTTCAACTCGGTAGCTAAAAATGTATGAAAGCTGGAGAGCGAATCTTTTTTTTTTCAAAAATTCAAACAATCATAAAATGAGACACCCGTCAGCGATTTCACTGAAAATAGCAGCAAATTGACACGAGTTGCGACCCGACCCGTGTGCAAAGCAACCCGTTCTCGAGATATATCCATAGCAATTACGCAAGTTAATCATAAGCACACGCGCACACGTGCGCGCGCGAACATTTTTTGTAAATATGATTTCTCTACATTTTAGGACTTTTGAAGTACTCTGACATCAAAATCTGAAGACAAATTTTTTTCACGTAAACATTACATTAGTAAACAAGTACTCCCCTTACATTCAAAAAAGCTCCTTTTATTTCCGTTACGTTTATAATTTGGCCATATAACGATTTAAAATTGTCATGTTGAGGATTGTTTTGCAAAAAGATAGAAAATAAAATTTGCTTTTTCCTTTTACCATCGCGAAAGCCATTTCTGGGAATATGGACTTGAAACGTTACCACGTCTCTTCATATATATGAATGATAATGCCGATCCCATTTCGAGTCCAATGTCCGATAGATAACATTATTACGGTTACTTCGAGCTACTTTTGTCTCTCAATTTCGAGTATCGAAAGTACACAAGACTAAACTTGGGCTTTCGATGTTTCTGAGTCTGTTGGCAAAGTAATCGATCACTTTTCTCGTCGTTTAGCCGGCCGAGTGAATACATATAGACCTAAGGGGTTTGAGAAAGAGCGGAGGGTCAAGAAATCCAAGTTGGAAAATATAGTCGTAAAGAGTCTACCGACCCCAATTTTCTCCTGGCTCGTGCTACGCTCCAGTGGTACTCGAGCAGTCCTCTCCAGGGATTTGAGATTGGGATACGATTGGTCACTGCTTCCGACACGTCTTTGACTCTCACTAAAATCTTCAAGTTTATCGGTGTAACAGTGACAATCACCGTGATAACCAGCGCTGTAGTCGTTGTCGCTACTTCTGCTTCTTATCGGACTACGTCACACACGAACAACTTCAGCGAATCATCCAAATTATGACACGCTAATAGTGATCCAGGAATCGAACGTGGGAGATCGCAAGTCTTATCGAGAGTTAGTGAAAAAAAAAATGATAACAATAATCAATTCTGTACACAGTGTACAGTCAGAGTTTTTAAATATTTCTTAATAAACTCTCAATAATCAGTTTATTGAATAAGAAATGTCATAATGTGGGATTTATGAAGGATATAATACTTACATCGATGTCATTTTGCTTTCCGATAAAATTGCATTTCTATTCACTTATTTCCTCAACAATCGTTTAAGGTTTAAATGTTATTTCTTTTCACGAAAAAAGAAAACGAAAGAAAAAGATAAGAAAAAACAAGAAAGACGCCATTTTTACTTTAAACTTGCTTTTGTTTCCTCATTGAGAAAGCTTTGTGATGGTGACAAAAATTTTTTTCCAGTTTTCAATGTGATCGTGTTCAAAATGTCCCACAACGTCAAAAAATCCTGTTTAGAAAAAATGTCCGAGCGCTGTTTATGTGTTCTGGAACTGTACAATTGAAACGTCCATAAATCGAGAACGGTTTGTGAGCTACTACGCGTCCGTTTCGAACAGATGTTAATCTATACAACCTCTTTATTCACTGTAATTTATGTTGAAATTACGCAAAAATTACAAATTTTACGGCATTTTGAAATTTAAAAAAAATTGTCTGTGAACGCTCTAATTTCCGTAAATTTTAAGATTTCCCTGCGAATTTTTAAAATATAAATAGAATATCATTAACACTTTCGCTGCGGACGACGCACATGCGCGTCCAACTGAGCCCTTGCCATGTGCGAATGACGCTCATGCGCGTCCTCTGCTTATTTAGTTTCATTTTCGGTGCGAACGATGCTCATGCGCGTCCTTTGACAAACTTTCGTTCTGTGTTTACCCTTATAAAATGGATAATAACAAACCGGGACCTTCAGGCATCAAACGCCGTAGAGCAGTTTCTTTTGCCGACTCTAATAGGTCTACAGACGAAGAAATGGAAAGTTTTATCGGCAAAACATTTTAGAAAGGATACTTCCTGAGAAGAAAGATTTGCGTGGTACGAACAAAAGAACACAACATTTGCCAACAAAAATCGACGCAACGAACGATAGAGGGAAAACACAAAGAAAAAGATGCCGAGTATGTGCCGAACAAAAAAAAAGGAAGGACACCATTTACCATTGTGAAGCATGTAAAGATATGCCGGGCCTATGTTTGGGAGAGTGTTTCAAAAATTATCATAAAAAATAATATATATCGCAAATATATGGTTGTTTTTATTATTTATCAGGTTTAATTTTTTTTATTTTACGGACTGAAAATTTCGTTTTAAAAAAATATCTTAATTTCAGCTCCCGGCGAACGCCTACTTATTTTCGTCCGCAGCGAAAGTGTTAAAGGACGGTCCATACTAAATTCAGGAAACATCAGCCGAACGGTTCAGATTATATTCATTTTCGAAAAATCGTCAAATCGCTGTAATTTTTGCAAATTTCAAGATATTGTGTTGATTTTTTTTTTCTTAATAGAGTATTATAAAAGTAAAGTTGGTATAAATTTTGAAGAGAATCGGTCAAACGGTTCGGATATTAAAAAATTTAGATTTTTTCGAAATTTTTGTTACCAGCTCCAAATTGAAACTTGCAAATTGCTTCCTCGATATTCCGCACGATGCTCAAAGTTTCCTCTATGAGGAAGCCAAAATTACGAAAGATAGTTTCTCATAGAGAAGACTTTGAGCATCGTGTGGAATCTCGAGGAAGCAATTTGCAAGTTTCAATTTGCAGCTTTTTCCGTTTTTTGTAGGTAAATTAATATTTGTTGGGTTGATAGAAAAACACTTTTTTAATTCATTTATGGTCTTAATTTTTCATACAAGTGTTAAAAGCGTGAAAAAGAATTTGTGTTTAATGTGTTCGAGTAAGTCTCCATTCGAAGAACTTAATTAATTAGTATTCCACGCACGAGAAAAAAGTAATAAAAACTCACATTTTTTGTCCCATTTTCTGAATTACATTGCACTTTGGCCAATGTAATAAATACTTATGCCCACGTATATGCATAGCGATAGAAAATAAAGTAGCCAAACATTTAATACGTGATATCTTCAAAGGTGTCAGCGTTTTATGTTATTCGTAGTCTTTAGTTAGTTAGAGTGACGACGGGAAGTGTGTTCGGAGCGCACACAGGGCACTAGGCAAATTTACGATGCATAGTTCATCTTTAGAAGAAAAAAGTTGAATACTAGAAACCTTTAAAAGCTCGTTATTAACAGAATTTTCTCACAGGGAACAGGCTTGATGTGAACTATTATTTTATTGGAATGCTATAAGAAATGAATATGCAATGAAATATCTAAATTTTCTTTTTTTTCTTGTTAGAATATGAAAGTAGATAAAAATCATAATTTTGTAATACTTCATCGTGTATCTCATGGATGTAAAAAGTAGTAATTTCTTGCCCAAAGAAGAAGTAAAAATCACGTTTTTATACGATATTTCCATATGCAAGCTCCGAACATTTTTTAGATATAGAATCGTAATCGTGTGCGAAATATTTAATGTAGAATAGACACTATCCAGTGGTACACACGTGCAAGACGAGTTATCCCTTACCTCTTTTTCCTCTGCGCCCCTTCTCATCTCTCGTTTCCCCAATACGTGACTTATCGATAACGACCTAGATTTGCCACTGGCGCGGTTCAGAATAAACGTTCGTTCTCGTTTTCCTACTCTCTCGTTAGTTATAGCGTAGCGTCCATTCGATATTGGAGAGTGGATGACTATGCGGTGTATATATGTATACGTACACAGTGTAGGTTTGCCAATGTACGATGGAACAGAGAAACAGCATCAGGATCATAGAGGCAAGGAGGGATATCGGGCAGCATTTAGCTGCGCTTGGAATCGGATATGGTAGCAGGTGGTCCAGAAGCATGGACGCGTTTTGGTCGAAACTTCTCGAGGAAATTTGAAACGACGATATCCGCAGTAACTACCGATAACGCGGTTTCGCTCGGTCCTTCATTTTTACGATACAAGTACGCACTTTACAGTGAACAACTGTTTATTATCGGTAACTCGCAGTATTATCGAATTGCGTAACTTCAGGCCTATCATACGTACTGTACTATTATTATTGTCGTCCACACTTGGCGTGAGGTTTATCATTGTCGCTTATGTTATCACGTGTTAAACTATTGCGCAGAATTCTTGAAACTAGAGGAACACGAGGGAGTTAACATTACGATTAATTATTTTTCTAATGGATCTAGAAAGTATTACAAGGTGGACCTTATTTTAACTCATTACCAGGGAAAACCATTTTTTAAACATCTTTCGAATAAACCGCATTTTCAAATCGTTATCGAACTTTTGATTGACTACGATACAAGTTGATTTTTAATCTCTCTAATGAATTTATGTGGATAAAGCGTTGGAAGTCCCATAATTCAATTCATCGTTATAAGAACTATGTCGTTGAATTAATTATAAAATTTTGAAGTAGTCTCGTTGCTTGTTTTTTTGGTAACTGCCATTTTTCTAAACGATAAAAGGCGTCTCAACAGAAATTGGTATATTGACTCCGTGTAACCTAATCTGCGTTTTTTATCATATAATGTTAAGATTGGGTGAAAATTCAAAGAGAAAGAACCGTTGATTGCTGTTATTATAGAAACATGCAGCTAAGTTGACACCACGAATTCTGCTGAATTCTTTCTTCAATTTCTTGTTGAGAAAAAAAACTTTTTTTTTTCGTCGAAACAGTATATATCGACTCTCTCTTTTCCCCTATCGGTATTTATATCACAATGACGTTATTGGACCGTTCCTAAGCACGTGGGTGTTATAGATTGTCTTTGATTGTCCTTGAGGGTTTTTTTCTTTTCAAAACATGGCAGCTGTGGCCTAACACGAGCATATAATCGTCAAATATTCGGCTCCACGAGGCCGCCTCTGTTTACTGTTTTCGTTCTCATTGCTTCTTTATCGTAACTCGAATAGCTAATCGACAAACATGTGTCGGAATGCAGTATTTTTGTAATAAGACGTTCCGTCGGCTGTATATTTTCAAAAGAAATCGTGTACTCTCCAAAGCACAATGTGTTAAGAAAAAAAGTTCTGAAATAAATTGAAAACATTTAAAACACGTATTGTCAAGTGCATGCCGTTTATTAATTACACATGGTGGGAATTTATGTTTATATTATAACCCGGAAAAATTGAATATGTGAGATACAATCCGAAAAAAAATGCGCGGCCTTTGAACTGGAATTCTAACCCGGGACCTTCCGATTGCTAGTCAATTGCTCTGACCACTGACCTACGCCAAGTCACTTACTACATTTAATCCGAATCGTACTTATAAATTGAATATTCCACCACGTTACAAACTCCTCTGCCAAAGTCGACTTTGTGTACAATAATACAAACGAACCAATGAGCGTGGGGGATAGATACTACAGGCTGCGATTGCATAAGGGGCGTTAGGAGTTGGGGTACTACAAACATCGCTGCCTGAGGGAGTGGAATCTAGCTGAGAAGGGGACTCCCAGGGAGGGGATATGCGACTACTCGATATCCTCCAAGTCAGGGGTCTCCAAACTTTCCAGCCTTAGGGCCATACTGATTACTCCAGTAAGTTCCGAGGGCCAAAACCATATTATCATTGTTGCCGGTGGTAAAAAGTGAAATAGTCCAAAATCTGTCCGCGGGCCGAATGTGGCCCTCGGGCCGTAGTTTGGAGACCCCTGCTCTAAGTTATGCCCTTAATTAATTAACAAAGATGGATATCCTCAGTCGATGGTCGTCCCAAGGTGATTCCGCCACATTATAACCTGCAAAGAGTGTAATGGACATGAGTAAGGGGACATAAGGAACAATTTTAAAAAAAATGTGGGGCATCTGAACCGAGAACCCTGCACCTTCCGATTGTCGGTTGACTGCTCTGACCACTGAGATTAAGCCGCTTTAGCACACTTAATCCGAATTATTCTCTTATATTGAATATTTCACCACGTTACAAAATTGACTCTAAATATTATATACTCACAAAAATGCAGTAGAACTTTGTACATGTCTTATTCCTCATTCATTCGGTCCGTCCGTCCATACAACCTCCTTTGTTATGAAGTCCGCCAATCAATTTCTGCTTTCTCAGAGAGGAAGCTTTGTGGACGATGAACCAACAGAATGAGGAATAAGCAACGGACGAGGTTCTACTTTCCATACTTGTTTATAAGAATTGTAGACTTTGAACTTTAACGAGTTTATAGTGATAAAAAAAGTAAAAAATGATGTATTTCCTAAAAAGATCGATTTAACAATGTAAAACAATACACAATGGGTATTAAAGTCTGGCCAGCTGTGAGTAAAATATCTGAGAGGGTTCGCAAAAAGTACATGAATTCACGGAAAATGTCTCATATTTGCTTCAATATGACTCCCAATCCGAACCTCTTGATCGATTTAAATTAAATTTAATACTAAAGTTCCTTGAAGGTATCAGCCATTATAAATAACTATTTAACTCGTCAGCAAACGATTTACGAAAGATAACGCTTACACGCCCTTTTCTTTAGGAAGTTCAAAATTCACACACGTTTTTTCTAATTTCTAATTTCTTAATAATTAAATTCTAATATCTTTCTAAATGTGATTTTGTGACTTTTTAAGATATTCTCAGTATTGTAACATAGAAACGTGGAAAAATGTTTTTTTTTCTCATGAAAACAAAGCTTTCTCTATGCAAAAGAAAAATCAAATGAAATCTATTTCATGAATTCGATAACAAGAATTTCATCTGTAGTTCTTGGCGATGCAATAAAATATAATAAAAACCATCGTTTCTTTGTATCATATTCATATTTACCATACTAACTCGCCAAGCATCACGTTCTTCAAAATTGATTAATGTAGATAAATTTGAAACATATTTTTATACATTTCTTGTCCAATATTTGAACTCTGACAAGTTCGTGCATAATTTTAGAAGTTGTAGCCCACTCGTTACTTTTCTTTGCCGCATCTTCAAAATATACGCCCTTGTGTGCCTTTAGTTTTCTCTATTTCAAATAACTTCGAAATTATCGTATATACGTTATCATATATACCCTTTTGTATTTTCTGATGCCGTAACAGCGTAACTTGAGCCCTTTGGCCTTTCGACACGTGACTATTCGTAACTATTAGCTAATAGCGACGCTCGAGCATTCCCCTGTCTCGCTCAGTATAGCCTTGATAAGATTGACTAATGACGAGGGAACTTGGAACTAAAAGTGAGAGACTCGTCGACGTTAACCTTCCTGAACGTGGTAACTGCTTCAAAAGAATTTTTTCTGGATGTATCGAAGGCGTACGTACGCAGTTGATTTAATAAAATTTGGAAAGCATCTCAAAGTAACTTCGCGTAATGAAATATTTTATTTTTATTTATTTTTCAATCAACATCTTATACTGCTTTCAATTTATAAATACCGGGAATAAAAGTTTGTAGGATAAAATAAAGTTGAAAAATATCTCGTCGTTACGCCAATGAATACCGGATATGGTGTAGTGGGGAGGTGAAGTAGGATATCGGAGAATACTGTTATTGGCGAGAGTTGCCTCTCGCGTGTCCATCCATATGGCATACTCTGGTAAAACGAGTTTCACGTCAGTTTCCGGGTAATTTCGAATCGATGGTACTTGAAAATATTCCATTAAGCTCGTTCGATTACATGAGAAATGTAAAAAATAAAAATAGAAAACAATATCTCATATCCATTGAAATATCGCACGGAGACTACACATTGCTGAACTGGTACCCCAATCACTGAGTATACCCTTATTGTTGACCTATATATGAATAATTACTTTGCCACATATACTTCGAAAAATTAATTACAATTTCATGTCGCCATTGAATATTCTTTAAACATTTCTGAATGTGAAAAAGTTTTTTTCACTCTCAATCGTCAACATAAAAAGAAAACCTTTGTTGCAGTAACCAATACTAAAATGAAATAGATTATTTTTTTACATTGCTTGTAATATTTTTCATACAAGTTTATTAAATGGTGTCTCCAAAAAATCATTGACTATACTGAAACTATTTAGAAGAATATTCTGGTGCTAGTTGCGACGTTTAGAATTCGTTACTCAACTGTTATTATATAATGTTCAGTATCAATATTAGTTCTATAATAAAAAGAATGGTGGAAATTTGCGTTTCATGTGCTGTAATCTATACTATAATTCTTAAAGTGTGGATTTCCGTCCCTTAAACTCCTCCTAGACGGAGCGTGCTAGGAAGGTGATCTTGGATATTTTGGAAAGGTCTCCTGATTTCTTGGTCAACGCAACTATTTTCAGCTCTTCAAGTTGAGTCCTCAAGGAGTTACGGACATTTGAATTTTCTAAGAGTATTAGAGAATTTTGACGTTTAATTTTAATTTAAAAAAAAACAAAGTTATTCTTCGTAGTAGGTATAGCTTGCGCTTTTTTAAAACAGAAAAGGTTACTTTTCTTAAAATGATGTTCTTTAAAATGATACGGTGAACGGAAATGTCTGTTTTTGTTTGACATGAATTTTCAAATGCAATTCACATTTTAGTGGAGCAGTAAACACAAATTCTATTTGAAAATCATAGCATTTGGTTTTATTTAACGTAACGATACTAAAAATAAACCTGGGCGAAGCCGGGTACGATACTAGTAAATAATAAATGCCTAAGCAAAAAATCTGAAATCTACACATCCCTTATAAGTAAAAGGTCTAAACGATGAGTAAGAAGTTTAAAAGTCTCAATTACTGACAAGAGTTGGATGTTTAGATTTTCTGTTCCAATTCCTTAAGTATGGATGAAGTACGTGGGGATAACTAGATAATATTACGCAGATAGCCGTTCAACGTCCTCGAGACATTCAAGGGAAATCGGGAAGGCTCGTCGGTAACATGAAATTCCAAAGTCGCGTGGGGGTCCCAGCGAGCCCGAGGGTGACCAACCAATGGAAACGGGGCTTTAGCGAAGTAGTCCGATTGTGTTGTTCGGTGCCCATCGGAATGCGGGTTAGTGTCCTGCGGGAAGGGGGTGGGGCGGGTGCGGGGGTCCACGCCGCGCCGCCCGGGTCTCCGCTTCTTCCCGTATGTCTGTACCCTACACCGCACTGTGTACCGCACGCTCGCGCTCTCGCGGTATCCACGGTACTAAGCTCTCGTAGTCGCGTGCTGGACGCGCCTCGCGTTGGTTCTGTTCTCGTTGTGTCTCCGTACCTATCTTTGCCTATTTATCCGGCATACCCGTCGCACAACTCTCCGCAAATTTGCAACCATTCGGGAGGTGTACTGTAACTTCGACTCTGAAAACATTTTGTCGCTATTCGTAGGCCACGTGGGAATATAATTAACAATAATGCTGGCCCGATAATTTATGGTACGTATTAAAATTATTTAAAAAACCCTTTATAGACTAACTAGAAAATCCACTGGAGAAGAAAGACGTAAATTTAGGCAATCACAGTCGTTACTCGTTTCAATCACAGTTGACTCTTTCTAACGGGAGAGAAACGAATAAAAATGTTATCCTATTGAGTCATCAGATATATAAGTGCAACAGTAAATGTGCTGTAGCTGTTATAAAGATACAGGAGTACCAAAAGAGGGACCATCCTGCATACTGAGGGATAAGTGAATTAAAATTAAATTCAACAGAATGACATTCCCGAGATCACTGTTATTCGGGTCAATTACGAGTGGGAATGTTAAGTTTGTCTCGAGTTACGATTAAACTATCAGGTGCATCGTTGAATTTCAGACAGTTGTCATTCATTCTCGTTGTTGATACGGTTTGTTTGAACTTTTATTCATGTATTTACTACTTTTAGGAAGCACGCAATTCGTCCCACTTCACGAAATTTGCAAAGATTATCTGACAGGAAGAAAGCAATTTATTTGTAGTTCACAAATGCAGATTAGTTATAGAAAAAAACAACAAATTGCTGGGTAACTGGGAATAACTTATATAAAATAATTTCTAATCGCTACAATAAATTACGCAAAATTTGTTCATTCAACAGTTTTTAAATTTTTTTTACTATTTACCTAACTAAAACACACAAAGAAAATCGTAATGTAAACGAATCAAGCACTCGTAATGACAGCTCGAAATAATAAAGCTTAAGCAGGCCCGAGCTCATTACTGAGCGCTCATTCGTCTCGAGCTTTCACCAGCTTCAACGGCTCACGCGCTGATTTCGCTCAAAATGTATTAAATTAACGCACTACATCAAATAAATTAAGTTCAATAATTTTATTATCTGATTTTCAAAATTTATTATATTGGCGAAAATTCAAGCGATCTACGGTGTGAATAACAACAACACCAACGTAATTCTTGGAGACCAGATAGTGTTGTGAATTTACTAGTAAATTAGGGTTGCTACTGTTTTAGCTAGTTCTCGGTTACCTTACCGTTTATTTTTGTTAAAAAAACCCGATGCTCATCCCAAAAACTTCCATTTTTTATTTGATAAGTCATCATGATTCACCTAAATATCGCAAAAATACAGTACAAGTGCGTACAATGTTGTTTTTAAGTGGGTATATTACATTAGTGAATAGATTTTTTAGATTTGGGGGTGGGGGGTGTATGCGCGTGCGTGCGTAACGGAGTTGCAAAGTTCAAACTTCTATATCTTGAAAACTGCTATCGAGACAAAATTTTGCTGCCAAGTAATAGGACCCTATTACTTAAGTTTTCGTGGAAGTGAATGCAGCTGTTTTGATTTTATCAAATTTTGAATTTTTATTAACAATAAAATAACGGATAATAACGGAAATTACGGAAACGAGATGAATATCATTCATCGAACCGAACAACCGATCGAACGAATATGCGGTTCATTTACCGAACAATCGAGCTGTAATGGATTTAAAGAAGGGAAACGATGCTGAATACGTACGTATTTAACGCACACAATGGTCGATTACATGGGATCTTCAGATATACATTCACGCCACCATTCTCACGTACCTAGTTCTGCTTTTCACCGTTGTAGAGCAACGACTATAAATGTTTATTCGTATCAATTTATTTTCATATCCAGCAAAAAGTACATGTATTTGCTTAATTTGTGGATCGACAGATCGTCTCTAAATTATGTTGGTAACTTTAACTTTATTAGGGATCTTTTTATATCATTCAATTCATTTTCGTTTACTTTTAAATACTTTTAACTCTTGGAAGCATATCTTTTTATTAACATGTGTGTGAAAAAAGAAATCACTTGCGGCGGGTTTGATAGGGTGACAAAATTTAAATCTGGGATCATAATATCATGGTTTTTGAAGTTCGAAATAAATTTTTTTAATTAAAAAAATAATTTTTGTTGTTAATCTAACGTGATCTAGCTTACCAACACTCGAGCATACATAAATCTCGTAAGTTCGATACAAAGTTCATGCACATCTTTAACCTGAATATGTACACGAACGTTAAATCTCGACTGCGACAATTGTTGGATCGCGCAATCGCGCGGTGGTGGCCATAAGTGCGGGGGAATAAAAATTCGCAGGAAATCGCTGTCCTTGATAATGTTTATTATGGCATCCGGACCGAAGGGCGACAGCGTGTCTGGTACGTTATGTAGAGAAGGCAGTGTCAAGTCTGTCCAACGTTTGCTTCCTCGTAGACTTTGCTTCCTATTGAAAAAAGCTTTGTTTTCGTCATTTTATTTCTACAGATTTTCATATCAGCATACTCAAAATTGTGTGAAACATCCAGATAAGAGGTTTAGAAAAAAAGTACCGGACGTGCATGTGTACGTATTAAGATCTTGAAAAATTCAAACCTATACTTCAAAATTGACTTGACCGATCGAATTAACATTTTGATACACATGTAAAGCAAAAACGTCCTTTTATTCGGTATTATTTTTGTCGCAAATAATGCATGAATTTTTATTTTATAACGTTTTGAATCTTGTCTAAATATGTTCGTAAATGTTTATGCGGCCGCAAATTTTTAGTCATCGTGTTAAATATTTCTGTACAAATAATATAATAATTCTGTACAAATAAAAGTAACGTTCAAGGACGATTGATATTGAAATTTAGCCGAATCTACAAGAAGATTTGAATTTTATGGTACTTTCATTTTTTCGAAAAATGTATTTAACTTTAGCTCACAAAAATTTTAAACAGTTAAACTCAACTTTTCTACAAAAACGAAGCGATGTTCAGCAGTCTGAAATATTCAATGTGGTGAGAATCGATTAAGGGTTTAAGTTTTTAATGCAATTTCAATTTTTCAATTTGTAACTTTAAGCATTTGAAACTTTAGGCATTTAAATAATAACAATCAGGAATACTTGGCAACAGATTTGGTGAAAATCGACAGAGGCGTTCAAATTTTTTAAAAAATGCAATATTTATATTCACAGTTACCCGAGACTTGCAAAAATAAAGACCTCGTGTCTCGTAAATGACTTGAGCAATTGATCTAAAAATTTTCACACCAGTTACACTGTAAATTCTTGTTATTCGCTACAATTGTCGTTTATTTATATTAAAACACTGAGGTTTTCAGAACAGTTCAATTATTAAATATTTCTTTACCACTAAAATTTCGTTAAACTTCAGTGTTATACTTTTTGCACAATCGCACAATCCCTTCTCATTATTTTCTATCTTTCACAAAGCTTCTTCTCTGAGGAAGCCAAATTTGATCAACATACTTCTTTATAGACTTTGTGACTTTGTGAAACGCGGTAAATAATGAGGAACCAACGTGCAACGTTATACTTTATATTATTTATATTTTTATTTCTGAGTTATGTTTATTGAACCATCATGTTTTGATACAACTGATCTTGACGTTTTCCCTGTAACTTTTCGTGATGGCGCCGTTTCCGGTAATCGTACTTACAGAGTTTATATTCATTTATATCTCTGCAAATTCAGATTGTTACTCGTGTACAGATATATGCATACTGCAATTTTTCTAACATATGAAATGTTCAGCCTAGCACAGTACATGCTACAATGAATTTTAAAAAAATGTACCATCATCATTCACTTTTTAAACGACTGGCTCCGATTTTACTGATCCGACTTGATCCATTCTACAGCAGTGAACATTATGAATATATCTGGATAGGAATGAACAAGTTAGATCGCTGATAGGGTTAAATTCTAGCCAAGAAAATGAGCTATCGAATGACATTATTTTCAAGTAACTGCTCACTATAATGCTGGCACCATTAATTTGGATATACTATCAGAGAAGTAGACTGTAGATAGGGAAAACGAAACTGCTGAGTATTTATTTAAATATGAATCGCAAAATCGATAAATTAATGAGAAGTTGTATTGTACCAAGATAAGTATTGTGTAACCCAGAAGTGCCAAAGCATTACGCATAACCGTCGATTTGTCCCTGACCCGACTAGTCTCACTTTCCCCTACCAAATACCACAAAGCCGCGTCTTTGTTTTCTTGTTTTGAATTTGCGCACGTTTCATCGAGTTCACACGATTATTTCCGCTGTGTGGTCACTGTTCATACGCAATTACGCATTTCTGACTACTGGATTTTCCCCTCACCCTCCCTAACTTATCTTAGTATATATTGATGTTTTCGCTGCTAAGTGACACCCGGAAATTCCATGTCTCGCGTCAATCACACGGAAAAATTCCCGTAGCCCCGAAATACCCCTGCGGATGTGTTTGACTGTGCAGATATTCGTATGCAAGTCGAGTGAATGTGCACATACGAATTCCGGTTCAATAGGTTGTTACAACACGTAATCAGCCATAGCAGGTTGCTTTCAGATTGCACTCGGACTACCTACTGATGCGAATGAAAACGCCGAGATTGCATACGCTCACAATTAGTCCGTTGCCATCGATTCCTATACATTCGTATCGTACATACATTGCAAAAGCTTCCGTAATTTTCCTATCGATTACGCGATTCAGCGCTCATGCCCCACTCCAAAAACAAATGTTTTGTCGTTTTTTCCCCGCTCCATTCACCAAAATAGCGTTTCAGTATATAACAGAGACTTTTCGTGCTCGTGCATTTGTGCAAAAATGTATAAAATTGAAATAGGATACGAAGGAATTGCATTCGAGATCCAGTGACACACTTTACGTACTATCATCTTTTATGCCCCTGGGAATACGCGAATGCGTTTATTTTCTTCTCATTGTATTGGTACGTAGGTGAGAGTCACTTGGGTCATATTATATCGCGTTCGTTGTATATGAATCACGAATAAGCACATTCATGGTTTTCGAGGCTTGGAATGGAAATTGTCACGCGTCGAGTTAATATACCTGATAGGACATTAATGAGGAAGACTGTCATGAATTTCTTTTATATATTGTTGACTTTTTGTCTTCTGAGGTGTCTGCGATAATAGCCAAATACTTAAATCAGATAACAAATATTTAATACTTAGCTTTTTATTCTAAATATCGTTTAACTAAAAGGACTTTCAGGAAAAAAATTATTATATATAATGAATATCATTATATATAATTGTATGTGACCCGACACATGGTCATATATGAATATATATGGATTTTTATGATATATCATATCATGCATGATTTTGTATGGCTTCATATTTAACTCCTGACGATCTTAACATACGATCCTTACGTATGTGGTCATATATGTCTACATATGAGCATATATATAGTTGAGTGAGTGTTTCACCTTCCCTTAACGGCTGGCGAACAGAAGGGCGTATCATCTCACAGTATTTAATATGTATGTGAAACAATATGGAATGCGTCTTTCCGCTTCTTAGAGTAGGAGATAGGAACCCTTCACGGAACGCTTACAATTGTCTCTAAACCTTATCGAATTTTAGTCAAAATAATGCTTTCTGCACTATTTAGAGACCGAAGCATACTATTTGTAATGGACAGTATGGTAAAAAGAAACTTTGTTGTAAAAAATAACTAAGAAACTATTGAATTAATTGTAGTTGTCCATAAATACGTGAACCGATTTATATAACATCGGATTATAATTTAATAGTAGAATGTGTTTGGTTCAAGTATTAAGGTAGTCTTTCAATGATCGCAAAACTTGAGCATCTTTTGCTGCGATCACTACAAATATGGGTGACCGGAAAAATTATTGCAATATGTAAGTTGAATTTTTTTGTTCTTTCGTTCTTTGAATTTAGATAGCCTATAGTGATAGAATATGGATGTATAAGCTAATGGATTTATCACTTAATTCATTATATTAATGATGCGAATTAGCATTACTGCGATCATATGTAATTATATTTATATTACTACGCCCCCTGCACACTTCATGCATCAATTCCCCGTAGGAGACTCCGGGCTTCACCCCTTTGCACTCCCACTGACGCCATTTCTGACCCCTTCTGATCCATTTTCTGACTCCTTCTGATCCATTTTCTGACCCCTCCTAACCCACTTTCTGACCTTTTAACCCATTTTATGCCCCCCTCCTCTCGATTTTCCTACATGGCGGCGGCGAGCTATTTTTATAGTACAGAGAGATATATAATAATATATAGTTATCACATCATTTAGATATGTAGACAACATTCATATATTTTCGTATACAAAGGTTTTAAGTATAATTTTATATAATAATTTTAATACTGTGCTTGCTAAATTTGACAAATATATTTATTTTTAATGTATTTCCGTCAACTTTTTGATTATAAAAACTTTGTGTACCATGCTATCGGTTTAAAAAACGAATTATATAGTCTATTTTTTGTTTAAACAGTTCTTGAATATTGTAAATGTTCAGCCCAACATTCAATTGTTTCCACACATTACTATTAAAAATGTAGTTTGCAAGCAAGACATTTTTTGTAAGGCACAGACATAAGTGGAATTCGTATAAGGTTCGATAGTCGATCTCAATTTAGAAAATTTTGAGAAAGTCTTTTGTGCTGACACAAGTGTCGTAAATTATCGTATACGAGAGAAATGTGGAATTTGATATTGGAGCCTCGTTAAATTAATTAACATTGCATATGATTATTCGTAAAAATATAACGGAAATCTCTCGGAAATTCAGGGACTGTTAGTAAAAATACAACCGAGAACCAGCTACAATTAACGAAACATTCATTCTCTCTAGGTAGGTAAGCTAAATTTTCATCATTTCATATGCACGCCCACATTTGATCACAATGAGGTACACTCGAGAGTGTATCTCACTATATTTAAAAAATATTTCTCTCGTACTCTTTCGCGATACTTCGCTGTCCCTATACCTTTCTCCCTTATTCCGAGCCAGCGTCAGAACCCAAGTATATTTTAGTTGGTGGACGATTCTAGTGAAATTTTACCACTGTGACTATCCACGTTCCTTCCCATCCGAGAACGTCTGCTGTGGACCGGTTCGCAAAACAAAAAAAACGACGAAAGAGTTTAAAAAAACAAAAGAAAAAAACAGAAATGACGAACAGGTCCCGCTGTTATTACGGCGCGTATCTCGCGGTTACACGTCGCTATGCTCTCCTGCTGTTGCCGCGTCGGGCTCTGGCCGACACGCCACTTCGCTTACTCAAGGCCGTTCTTTTCTTCTGCACACCATTATATTATACTCTGTGTGTACTCATGCCCGCATGTTAAGTATTCCAACTACAAGTCTCACTGTACAAATTCTCGCATGACGCAGGAGTTTCATTACGATTTGTGTGTACCGTCGATGAGATAATCGAAACAGCGTTGAAAATCCACCTGCGAGCTTTACGGTTCGCCTTTAAACGTTCAACCGAGACTATTGTGTCACCGCCAGCTGGCAAGAGAACACTCCTTGTTCCTCATTTTTCGCATACATTCACGGATGCATATGAATATTCCATTACTCTTTACATCATGTAGCGCAAACGTGAGTTTTATTATGAATGGTATATTCAGTTCCCGATGTCACAATGGGAAACGATAGAATAAAATATTATCAGTCAGATAGAAAGAGACGTGGCAGGCAATTTTACACGGTTTCGCCTCAAGTCATGACCGGTCGCATTTTTAAGTTCCATCAACTCTAGTCAGAAGTTTCTCGTGGAATATAGGCGAACACGTAATTTCTCCAGATTTATATGCATTCTTATGAATATTCCATTGTACTTGAAATGATTAAACTTCCACTTAAGTGTCACGCGGAATATGCAGACTGCTGTAACAGATGCCTTCACGAATACAATCGAAATAGAACATTCGATATTTTTTCACGGTAAACGGGGCAGGCAATTATTTCGTCTTCGATTCATTAGATTTTACACTCCTTGTTATCACTTTTCTCATTATTTCACTCTTTCTTTTGATCTTGACTCGAATCAGAATCGATTGCCTCGTTATAAATCTTTTTATCCAATTAAAAAGGATTTTTCGATTCCTGATTCGTTTCTTCGGTTCGTGAAGCCTCCTCTGTGGGAAATTAAGTTGAACGGTTTGTCCCTCGTCGTGTGATATTTTTAATTTTCAACATCAGAGAAAAGAAACAGTATTTTCATTATTATGACGAGAATTATTTTAGTTATTAATTTGGAAATTAACACATATATGCAAAAGCAATTTTCTTTCATATGTGCTATTTTATAAAAATGTTATAGAGTGGTTGAGACATTAGCCGAATAAAAAATTTTTTCAGTCATTTCAGTTCGATATGTAACACTAGCAACATGTGATAATATTTTATCTAAAAATTAATCAAATAACAACCATTGGATATTAACGAGATTTTCTCAATGTGTATCATCGGTAAATTTACTTTTGTTATTTCTAATAACCTACATTTTCTTTGTCGTAATACTTTAGCTTTCATTAAAAAATAAATAATAGCTCTTTTGCTTAAAACAATGTAACAAATGTACGTGTGCGGAGGAGATGACCTATACTTCCGACGGTGTTATACAGATATATTGAAAATATATTTTACATTGTCTTAATTACAGTCAAGTGCGTACTTGACAATATTTTTTTGCTTTGTTCCAATGCGTATTATCTATCATTCTTATTTCGCAATCGGGAAATTGACTTGGTTGTCAGTCTAGTAAGCGGAAGGATTTTATTTTATCTTCGAGTCACGAGAATCTCGAAGTGACGTGTGATTAGTTGCAAGGTGGATGCTCAGTTTAACGAGATCTCTAAAAATTCTCTTCTCGATGATGGCCGTAAATCGTGTAATCTTAGAATAATTTTTGATCGATCATTTGAAATTAGTAATAAATGAAAGGAAAAATGGGTTAACAATTATTTAACATTGATAATTGGATTCTAGTAAAATTAAATACATTGAGACCCCCGTCAGGTCTCCCTGTGGGATCTCACAAGACGCCGAATCTCAACGCAATGCGGAGGAATCTCGCCAAATGCCTGATAAGAGGCCCGTAGAAGCCCCGAATACAATTCGGAGCGTAATTCCTTATATTTCCCAACCTTTCTGCGGACACTTTAAGATATTTTTCTCGATACTTGTACGCCGTTAAAAATACAGTGTTAAAATTAATCCTCGCGCGGTGTTCACCGCGTCGTCTACACTGACAACTGGTGTCAATGGTCGGTGTTCAATAGCTGGTGTCGATTTGCGTTATAACTTTTAACGCGTTTTAATTGAAAATAAGGAAATGAAATTTAATGCCATTTTTGGATTATATTCGTGGTATAATTCTGTATTGATTGCTGATAATTTATTGATTTTTATCTACTCATTCCGAACATAAATATGTTGTACATTTTGTAGTGAGGTCTAATGATTATAACACAATCGCTCATCTGAATTGAACACGGTGAAAATTGTTAAAGTTAACAACAAATGAGTCAAGACTGGTTAAAATACCACACCAATCGCCTTTAACACCTTTGAAAATTCAAAAATAAACGTTCCTGCTGGATATCTTCTTCGATGTTGTGCTCAATATTTTTCTAGGTATCTTGCTCGATATCTTATTCGATAATATGTTCAATATTTTGCTCGATATCCCGCACGATGTATTGCACAATATATTGCACGAATGTTTATCTTTGAACATTTTCAAAATGTGAATGTAGAAATTAACGGTCATCTTACTTACAAGTAACAATAAAAATAACTTCAATTATCTCTATAAGAATCTAAGAAGTATTGCAAAGGAGTTGCGCTCCAGATAATGCATGGGATCTCTGCGGACATTCGATGGGATTCAAGTCTAGTCCCTGCAGGATCCTGCAGGGCCTCCCGCTGGTTTTAATTTTTTCTTCACGAAAGATATGTGAAAACTTGTACTAACACTTGTTTCTTACACATTAAAATTAATCAAAGTACGAAACTCGGTATAGGCTAAGTATAATCTAATACTAATATATAATGTTAAGAAGGTGTGCATCTTCAACCTAAACGTGTTAAAAAGATGAGAAAACAACTGGTGGTTACGTCGCAATTTTCACACACACGTTTCGTTTTTACTCCTCGGTCGCCGACCATCACCGGAGTCTCCTACTCGTACAAATTTGTAAACATCGAGCTGAAAATGTTCACATATTTCATGGATTCAACAAATCTTTGGGATAGAATTTGAGCTGATTCGATTGGGAAATGAACATTTTTAGATGATTAATTTCCGGGAAATTTAGGTGATCGTTCTTAAAACTGCGTTTTTTGAGATACCAAAACAAAATTTTCAGGAACGATGAATAACACTACGTAAACGATAAAAAGGATTGAGTAAGTAATGTGCAAATTTGTTACTAATATGACCGTAGTTGAAGGAGCATGCAAACTCTCATCATTTCGACAATAGGAAGCTTCGTTGTTGACAACTCCCTAGATCCTATAATGGGCGTTTCATGTCGAGTTAACTCTCCTGGCAAACCGTCGAGCGGTCTACCAGATAGTACTATCAGTCGGAGAAGAACTAAGAGTGACGAAATAATAGAAACAGTGACTGGAGGATGGAAGCCGAGGAATATATTCGAGAAAATATTCTTAAGATAAGATAAAAACCAATTACACAAAGTATTTGTGTTTACGCGGAACCTTCGATCATGGTATAATGTATCGGGATAAGATTACGGATGAGCCCTGAAATAATAGAAACAGTGACTGGAGGATGGAAGCCGAGGAATATATTCGAGAAAATATTCTTAAGATAAGATAAAAACCAATTACACAAAGTATTTGTGTTTACGCGGAACCTTCGATCATGGTATAATGTATCGGGATAAGATTACGGATGAGCCCTGGTAGTATCGTAACGATACTATCCATTTGTTTTCGTTACTCGTCTTTCGTTTATCATTCGCGGTTCACGTGATTATGGGTTTTATTTTCACGTTATGTTGCAAAGTGAAAGTTTCGATTACTGATCCATTGAAAAATATTTATTAAAATCTCAATCAATATAAATAAATGTACAAAAATAATAATTTCGCTCTGTAAAAGCCTTCATTTAATATGCTTATATAATCATTACAAGTATCGCAGGGACGGGAGTCTCGAAGAAATCATTGATATTCGTTGAGAAGCACTTATTTAGCTGCTTGTATTGTAAGAAAAAATATGTTCTGTTGGTTCCTAAATCAAAGCATGTTTTGCCCTGTGGCAGAAGCATCTAGCTACTGTAAGTAACCTACAGATAAATGTATTTGTTTTTACACTCTTTGCACTTTCAAAAGACAACCGGTAGTCCTAATTTTTCCAAAAAATGATCACTTGTGATTCAGATGTATGTTTCCGGTGCTAGTGTAGCTGTAGTCCTTAAAATTGGCGAAGTTGTAATTGATTTATGAAGGTAATTTTAGAAAACGGTATTTTGTCCTTACGTGGTACTTTTGCGATAGATAAATATCGCAAACGTTACTTGTGGCTGTCGCGTGTACGAAAACCAAGCGTAACGGTAACTGGCGGATCCAACGACAAGGTCTCTATCATCGTAAATGGTAATAGGCGCTGGGAGAATGTACTGGAAGATGCGGGGGGAAGCTTTCTGGCAGCTCTCTGCTGTTTTACGAAGCTTTCTTCCGAGACACCATCTTGCATCTTGCTATACGCTAGGTTTTCTTCCAACGTAAGAGCGTTTTACTCGCGTTCCTTTCACCGTATGCACGTGTGGTCTCCTCTGCACCTCAGTTGCAACGAACCGCCGTTGCCCACGGCGATTACAAGAAAATTGTTCTATGGGGAGTGAGAAAAAGCGACGAGGCGGGTGAGAGTACCGACCGAACGACCACATATTTTCTTGATGCTTTTGTTGGCACACCTTGCCGCGTTCCTTTACTGCGTCGAAAAACCAATTGAATTTACTCCCTAGCTTTATACATTTTGTTACAACAAGAGAGCAGAGAGGGACGAAGTAGAAAGGAAGAAAAAATAATGACATTAGAGAAAGAAATTTGGCTCTGCACAAAATCTCATCGCTGGTTCTCGCCTACTCGGCATAACTAGGAGTTGGCCAGTAAGGGCTGCGGGGATTTGGCGTAGTCGAAGTGTAGCGCAGTGGAACACCAGCAAGCAAATAATATTCCACACCGGTTTCCCAACGATCTAATTTAGCGGGGAAAATCCGGTCCCGTGCGACAATGCTATCTCGAAGAGCCAAGCAGCAGGCTGTGCAGTTCTCTATGACTCGAGGGAAACCGAGAGAGTTCGAGTAAAAGTGTGGAGTAAGACTGTGGATGAGAGTGCGCGAGAGAATTGGGAAAGACAGACGGAATCTGCTGGCACCTCTGGGTGCGCAGTGTAAAAGTTCTCTACGCGGTGGAAGTCAGTACTCGGTATGGCCCGAAGCGATATCAGGCCGGTAAGTTAGAAATGTCGGAATGGAGGAGAATAGAGAGGGGCGTCGAAAGGCGACTGCGAGGTAAACGACGTGAACCAAGTCGAAGAAGTCCGATTTCCGCGCCGAAACTTGCCCGTCTCTTGCAACTCAACGTCGATCTTCACACAAGAGATCCTCCTTTCTAAGCAGTGGCGGATCTTTTCTCGGGATCTCACCCAAGAGCCCGAGGAGAACATTCTAATGGACTGCTGGAACTTAGGCCAGAGGTGAAACTGAGACCGAATTCGATTCCAAAGGAACGTGACTGCCGCTCTTCAACTTATGTCGCTCACTGGCTGGGGCACGGAAAATCTTCTGACCATGCTGTTACCCAACTCTTCTACTTACGCTAAAAGCTCATCAGTTTTTTTGCCTTTTTCAACGAAATACGAAGTTTTTTTTTTTTTTTGGTATTGTTAAGAAACTTGTGCAATCTTGTTTCATGTTACAAATTCGAAAGTTGGTGGTTTCGGTTATTTCTGAATAATTATCTAAGTGTAGCGAATTCTCGAAAGAAAACCACGGAACTATATGAATGACCTTCTCGAATTGAGTTTCATCTGCACCAACTACGAAACTAATGCTTGAGTAAGAAAGTTCTTGCTAATCACTCTCGACGGCTGAAGTAAAAAATAAGAATTTACGATATTGTTGAAGTTTCCATCTGCATTTATTCAAGTTCCGTTGCCGACGTATGGTGGCAGTAGCTTCCGTAACTTTGCAAGAGTAATCTCAATATCTCTTCCTTCGTTTGCCGACGAAACAAGCTGGGAGAACGATGACTGGTCGCACAAATGTAAGAGGCAGTCTGTAGTATAGTAATACACTTCGTGCATTTTGCAGAGGAAAGAAACTTAAGGTGGCAAGTCGAAGGAGCAGCAGCAGCAGCACTACGTGTCGTATTGCTCTACAACGTATACCTGGCAGATGTCTCGGCCTGTCGAACTCCTGTGCAGAGACGTTAAGATGGAAGGGGATTAGTCTCGTTAAGGTTTCGCGCTTATTAAGGCCGAAGAAAGCAATCCTCTTTCGTTATAGCGCACCGTACCCGCCTATTGCCGACGTCACGATCACGCAAAGTAGCGAACGCGCGACTACCGAAGTTTCTCGCTGAAGTCTGCAGCTTCGGCGACGATAATGATGCAGCGAATCGAAAGATGCGCCCAAACTCCCATCCTGGCAACGAACTATAATATCTAAGACCGATATACTTACACACGGACGGGCGAAGATGTATACTGGAAGGTGACGTTCGTTAATCCGACGATTTTTCGATATCCGCTAAAATTCTACCGCTCGTTGTGTGCCGATCGATTTACAGAGATCAGGGTGTCCTTAAAATATATTGACTCTTTGAAACCTAATTTCTGAAAACGCTAAAATACCAATTCTTTCTTATTAGCATCAGAAAATAACTTTTTATTTTTGTAACTTATATAAAGGTGAAACTAGATGATACTCAATTTTGACAAAATTATAAAATATCATTTCGACGAGCTTCCAAAATATGCAAGATTTTTAAGTCTGATGAATACTTTTGTGAATTAACGAGAATAGCTTAAGGACTTTGTGATTGTTACGTCTCTGATGAACGAGAGCGGGAGAATATTTTGGAGCATTGCTTGTTTAATGATAATAATCAATATTCTGATTTAACACGGTATATTAAGGAGGTATTTGCGATTATCAGTTTAGAAAATGAAATCACAAAATTAATGTATATCGGAGACCGAGACATTACGAAGCAGCTCGATGAAGCACAATAAGTTTGACGGTCTAGAAATGTAAATATTCTAAATTAAAATAAGCTTTTTTAACATGGTTTCTTATATCGGACGTGGATAACACACGCTGCTTCTGCTCATTATATCAAAATCGAAGATCAATATAAAATAATTATTTAAAGTGATAGCTTAATCTCTAGTGAATAGTTAAAAACAAATAATGCATACATTACCGCACAAATTACGTAAAAAAAATTAAGTTAAAATGAACTAGAACGAGCATTTTTCGGCCGTTTTAATAACAGACACAAGAAACGTGGCAACATGGCATATTTGAGAGGAGAATCGTGGGACGGCAGAACAAACATAACCTTTCCATAAATGAATGTGTCCAGGGCGGCTATGCCAAGAACGTTTGAAACATTTTTCGAGTTGTTTCAAGCTCATAGTATTTTGTGTTTATTGATAAGAATAAACCGCTAGACTTCTTAGTTTTATTACTGCGTTCATCAATATACGTGCAATGTTGCCACGCGTTCCGTTCGTCATTCACAATAGCCAAACGAGTGACTCAGCACTCCGTAATTCGTAAAAAAAAAAAAATTAGAAATAAACAGTATCTTTTGTCGATGCCCTGCATGGTATCAAGAGGAATAATGTAGAGCGATGTGCAATATAAATTAAATTTTTTCCTAACCCTTGGAAATTGTCCACAATAATGCGTCAGTTGACTAACATTACCCGCAGATGCCTCCTTAATTGTTTATGAATACGAATACGAATGCAAAATGGTTCATAATAATTGTTGAATACAAATGAATAAAAATATTAATCTTAACGAAGTCACTAAATTATTAATTATAACTTGCGAGTACGTGAGATGTTTGAGCGAGGTTCATGGCGTATCGCGAGGAGAGAACCTGAATCTATAGAAATATGATATTTACGTCGAGCTTCAGTGTTTGACATAAATTGAACTAAGCATTTAAAAGAACAACATGCCAGAACGTGACAGAGATGTACAGGAAATTATTCCCTGGCGCTGAAGTGATACTTTTTTCTTTATAATGCAAGTATTTTTATGATTGGAACACGACTCAATCCCCTTAATATCTTCGCAGAATTTAGAGCGATGAAATGAAAGAAACTGTCAAATAAAAAACAAATATACATACATAGCAGATGAAAAAGCGGCGGGGAAGGGGGAGGGGTGAGGTCAGGTCCTCAGAAATGGCATCAAAACTTCCCAAGTCCCAGGTCGCATTGTTATTCGCCACGTGATTCTCAAACTCGCAGTCGTATTCCGGAAGATGGGTAAAATCCTGTAACGCGAGCGACATTCTCGTCGGAGGTTGAACGGACGCGATATAAAAAAAAAACAAAAAAGACCTATGAAAAACGACGAAATGAAAATGAAAACGGCAGGTGGAATAGACGTGTAACTTTAACGAAAAACGTGAACAGCCAGTGCTTTTTCCGCGCTTGCACCCCAACGTCGTTTGTCGTCTATTTTTTGTTTATATCCCAGTCGTCTATTTTGTCCCTTTCACTAATTAATTAACTCAAGGACCGTTGGGCATTTACTGTCGTACGCTCTATGAATATTTATTTTTCGAAAGGCCGCTGCTTCGACGACAGCTTTCCTCTGTCGCATCCATCGATACTTTGGCAATGAGTTTTCAAAGCTTTGCGCCTATTGCTATACAACCCATCCCCGCCTCTTCACTGTTCGTCTCACATTTCATTTCGATGATGTCTACGGTCAACTATTACGCATTTATTCTTGCTGCACTAAATTCAATAACCACAACATCAACAATAATAATGATAACAATAGGCCACGAGCATAACATGTTGCTTGAGCGGCATATCGAGAGGGCCATACACGATCTGTTTTTCCGGTACATCGATAATACGTACCTTACGATCAAAAAGTACCCGGAATTTGTCAATAAAACTATTTGTCAATAAAATTTTTTTTCTAGGTTGAAACAGCTGTCAGTTGTTTAAATGGCACTTTTAAGCGCAATGTGTCAAATAGTTTGTGCGTAATAGCTTTGTAAACAAGTCATTGTTTGGTGTACTCTGCGAAATTCGCTATGTCGAATTAAGTTGAGCAAAGGGTGTGCCTAAAATTTTCTATTTCTAACAAAATATCATGTGCGGAAGCGTTGAAAATGTTAACGGTAGCCTACGGGGACTCGACAATGTCGAAAACACATTCCGGTCGTCCATCCACCTCTGTGACTGACGAAAACATCGAAAGAGTTAAGAAAATTGTGCTCGAAGATCGTCGTGTGCATCAGGGAGATAGCGACCGATCTTGGTGTCTCGTTCAGATCGGTGCAGAGCGTTATGCACGATGTTTTGGGCATGAGACGAGTTCAAACGCGAGAAACAACTCGTGGTTTCTTCATCACGACAATGCACCGGCTCACACATCTCATCTTGTACGCGACTATTTGACCAAAAACAACGTTAATATCGTTCCGCAAGCTCCGTATTCACTGGACATGGCCCTGTGTGACTTTTTCCTGTTCTCACGACCGAAGTTACTACTTCGCGGAAAGCGTTTTGAGATCATTGAGGCGATAAAGGAGAATTCACAAAAGGAGCTGAAGGCGATTCCGAAATCGGCCTATGAAAAGTGTTTTCAAGATTGGAAGAAGCGTTGGAATATGTGTATTGCTTACGATGGAGATTACTTGCTTGTCGGCATGGCTGACTTTTGCGTTTTTGCAATCAGCCGACCTCTTGTGTGAGATCAAGGCATTCTTGCTTGGCAGGATAGCGTAGTCAAGGAGCTCGTCTATCAGATCCAGGTGATGGGTATGCAGATCCCTGACATTGAATGCAGGTATTCGAAGCAATGGCCAGAGACACTGATGAATATTCTTTCTGCATGTTCCACCTGTGCGATCTCGAGCCATGTCCATCACCACAATGCGGTTCTAAGATTTTTGAGCTATCATATTCGATACTCCAATAGAATAGACGAGAATTCAATGTTGCCTTATGCCACCGGGGACATTTAGTCCGTAGTGGGAACTAAAAAGTGCTTATTTTACTGGGACTATTTATTCTCCATTGTCATGCAGATAACAGTCGACGTGACTAACGACAAGAGACATGCGTCGACTTCGGTTACGGAAGAAAAATGATTTACTTTAACGAGCTGTCGGCTTCCGGCAAATCTACCATCATCGTTAGACAAGACAACAAGTGGACACATTATAAGGATTTTCTGTTCCAACTTCGTCAGTTGCACTGGTGATTCACGTTCAAACTAGTGGACCTCATAATCGGCGTTCTCGGGAAAATAAAACCGTCATTTGTCACGGGTCTAAATATCATCACTGTCTTCTTGCGTCACACGAATCTGAATTAACCTGACTGCTTACCTGTAGTTCAGAGGACTAGCCAGGGAGAATGATTTTGAAACGCCATCCGCCCGTCCGCCTGCCTCGAAGGTTAGTCGGAGCTCTACAGGGCCGATCGGATGAGAACTAATAAGCTCTAACCTTTAATAGAAACTTAATAAGAACAACAATAATAATAATACGTTCAAAATATGAGTGAAATGCATGAATATTTGTTATTGTCGCTATTTGTCCCCGTATCTCAAGACCCCACAAGCTTATAGCTGGTCGATTCAGTTATATCGGTTTTTTTCCTGTACTTGTCAATTTCTGTCCTCGCTAGTTGAACTGAGCCAGTCTTCCCTTTTTGCGGTCTTTGCCGATTTCCACCCTGTATCGTCAAAGAATCCAGGAATACAAGGGAAAACCTTAGCGATACAGTCGGTTTCTAGTTCCCTACACGGCGCCGAAGTCTCACCGTTGTAAACATCGGAATACAGATGTAGTCATACGTCGTAAGTCGTAGGAACTCCAACCGAAGCTTCGTCTTCTCCGAATATTTTTCATCAGCGAAAGTATGGTATCGGAGATAGAACCTGAGGCCTCCCGATGCCTTACATCAGAGGCAAGCCACTTGGGCAAAGTACCGGTAAAATATATGAATATGTAACGAATTGTAGTATCATTTAAAAAACATTCTATCTCGTCATGTAGCACTGCATTTATTTAATATTTACTTCTGCAAAAAGAAAAAGGTAAAACCTCCGTTTAGGGGGCCCACCTCCGATCGCCTTCGGACCAAGTATATTCGACGCCTTTTCGCACGGAGAACAACTTTTTCCTCTGACAAAATTGGCGGTCTCTTCGGCGAACAAAGATATTAAGCGTCAAAGGTGTCAAAAATGTACACATTTGTATGCATAAAGACTGAAGGTAATTTGTATGTATTTGTATGTATTTGAAGGTAATGTTGCTTCTTTAGGTTATTTAGGTTATTTAGGTTCTTTATTTCATGTTAAACTCTACATCACATATCAGTATTGACTAACGATTCGACAATGTAGCTGTACTACGGTAGAGTGACAGTGCTACTGGCCTGCGAATAGCAAGAAGCAACATTACCTTCATGTGACATTGATAGTATAAACATAACGTATATAAGCCACAGCGAGAAAAACAACAGACGAAAAGTAACCACACGATCGCACACATATACACACAGATACAAACCATGAGTTTTTAACATCTTTAATATTGAATATCTTTGTTCGCCGGCGAGAGCGCCGATTTTGCTAGTGGAAAAAGGCGTTCCCCGTGCAAAAACGCGTCGAATACACTTGGTCCGAAGGCGATCGGAGGTGGGCCCCCTAAACGGAAGCTTTACCAAGAAAAAAATAGGTACTGCTACTGATTTGGCTCAATTAAAGAAACAACGCCAAGTTCTTTGTTATTTTGTTTTTAAAATTGAATTTTTACTACTGAAATCTCCGGTTTCCACTTTCATCTTGAATGCCATACGAGATTGTAGATATAGTTGTTTCCGTAATATCCCTGAACGTTATTGCAAGCAACAGACACAATAAATAACACTATCACCTTTCATTTATTTCTTTGTCCGGCCCGACCTTCCAGACATTTCAACACTACGTGCCAAGTGCGCACTTTTAATTTAAATAAATCTTTAATCCGGAGAGCATGCTGAATTTTATTTCTCCGCTATTGAAGTGGCCAACCACGTTGGTTGGATAGGGTTGGGGGACTTTCTGACGCAAATCGAGGCCAGAACGATTATTTTTGCGTTTCTACGCTAAAGTGAAAAATACTACAAGGGGCCACCAACCTCGAGACGATTAACAAAGAGTTCCCTTTTCCTCCCCCAAGAGAAATGGCTCAATCTTTGTCTAATTTCTCGCACTGTCTCTCGGGTTACTTATATATTGGAATCTATGAAAGGGATAAATGTACGAAATACGCGGGCACGTGTGTCATAGAGTGTGTACGAGAGAAACTATAAAGATGTGCGACGAACTGCTGAAGCGAGCTGTGGAGAAGGTTTACCCATTTTGTTCTTTTTACATGGAGCGTTATATTGGAATTGAGATGGGGGTACTTCAGGTTATATCTGTTAAAGAAAATAGAAGGAATGGAGAGATATGTAAAGTGGCAAGTGAGACAAAGAAAGTTCAAAAAGAAATAACGATTGCTTTGGGCTTGAAAAACGGATAACGAGATTTCCTCTCTCGAGTCTTTCCCAACTTTATATTCGGAATAAATGCCTCGTTATAAAAATCGTAAAGAACTATTGAAATATAGAGAGCATTGGGGGAAAAAATACTTTTTATCACCAGAGCTATGCATTTTCGCTTTGTCTTGGATGAATCAAACGCACATGAAATATTTCCTAAATTCAATCAAATCAATTTATTAATTATCATAATTGTATTTCAAGATTATCCGTTAAAGTTACTACACAATAAGTTATTAAATTTTGTTCAGAATATAAAAATATATACATTCAAACATGCATTTAATTGATACTTTTTTACATATATCAAACACATTGTTCAGCCGTTCATTAAAAGTGTACGGTCTATATATAATATATATATTCTCTTTATATATGCGGATATATCATATATATCGTATGTAAATGTATATTGCATGTGTAATATAAGACCGATATATCAAACTATACATGATATATACATTCTATCGCTGGTATATACATTCGTATACATAACGCAAAATATATATTTCCATACCGAGTCGGTACATGGGTACCGAGTAGACGTCTACTACTTCGATCGCGGTATGAATAATAAGAACATCAGCATACTCGACGGCTTACTTCGTGATGCATCGAGGGACATCGAGCTTAGCTCATGCAACATCTCGCAGAGATCTTGTTCTGAGACTCTTGTTCTGATGATTAGATATAAAATTATGTTGAGAAATAGTGGCTGCCTCTGCGAAAAGAAATTCCGATAATGTATTTTTATCGGCGAATGCGCTCAGCAAATTTGGTGATATTTCCTCAAGATAACCGTCAAAGACGATGGCACTGTTGGATGCGTTTGGTATTTCGGAACGTAGTTTACGTACATCATCATAACTTCGACGAACGCTTCTTTTTGATGTCGTACAAGTCAATGAATTAGAAAACCGACATCGACGACGTATACATCGTTTCCAATCCTCTGAAAGTTGTTCCCGTATAGCATGAGATATTATTTGCGTATTGATTTCATAATAGGACAAATATATCCGATATGTCCTGTGGATATGTATTCCGCATATATGCATATATATGCATGCATGCATGTTCAGAACACATCGTATGTACATATATTAATTATTCATGTGTCAACGTGAGTTCCTCATGTATTCGTGAGTAATTATAACATGCACATCCATCTATGTACATAGATAAACCCCGAGCGTACCGAGTTACATGCAAATCAAGTCACATTAAATATTTTGGTCCGTCATATTGAATCCACCATTTTTATTTTTAACTTTCGAGTTCATATTCGTAATAAACGTCTTCAAAAATCCGCCATGTTGAAGTTCAGATTCGTAATCATCGATCCCAAAAAGTCCAATGCATCGAGTTTCATCGAAATCATGTCACTTTTAAAATTTTTATCCGCCATTCTTATCTTCGGATATTTGAGTTCATATTAGTAACCAACGACCTTAAGAACCTCCCGAATACAGAGTTTTATACAAATCAAGTCACTTCATGAAATTTGGTCCGCCATGTGCATCCGCTATTTTTATTTCTGATTTTTGTGTTGAGATTCGTAATCATCAGGGACCTCAAAAATCTCCGAGTGCCTAGTTTCTTCCAAATCAAATGACTTTTTCCATGCACTAGGTAGCGAGTTCATTGTTAGGTTGTTAGAGAAGTTTCAATCTCGCAAACATCGCTTTTCGGAAAGTGTTACGAAAAAGTCGTATTTGTGGACGTTAACGTTTTTTTTTAAATACGAATAAAATAATATTATTAATATTACTACGTAACCGCATGTCGTGAAAGATACTTCTTGGTATTAATAATTAATTTCTATATTGTTTATTTACCTACATCGACGTAACATCTTCGAACTTCGGGAAGAGGAAATGTAACGAAAACCAATGAACAAACGTTTTTACATCTTCGTTATCTCTTGATATACGCGAAGTCCTATGCTATTGATGTTGTCATCTGCAATATCAAATAAGAATGGTGCCTAATCGTTAGACATTATAGGCATTCGGGGCTGTAGTAAAGTCGACATTTCAAGAACAAGCACAAAAACTTTAAGAACAAACGATAGCTTCTTTATACGTGACGCAATAGTCTATAGTTGACAGGACGTCCAGGATCCTTGGCCCCATATTTTCTATTGAAAAACGTAGCAAAGTCCATCTGTAGATGACACGGTAGACCTTGACCTATTCGTGGTTATAATAAATCTTGGATTCGCAGTTTTTGTTTTTTTATTGGGTTATGCTTCGGAAACGCATACAAGTCCCTGGTATATCATTTTCTACGTCTTGTAGAAAAAAAATCGTGAGGTGGATCATTTTTCGCAACAGTTTCGACAATCATCATGGGTCCTTCTTATGCATCTTTCGGTTTTCATACCAAATTTTGCATCAAAATATTACGTCCCGCATTGCAGAAACATATGACAGTTTGAGATTGTATGAAGCAATGATAATGTCATCAGTCTTGATAATATGTTTTCTTGAAATCAAAACTCATAATACCCGATCTTTGAACCATGCCAGTCAAGGAGCCTGCGTTAAATTTTACGGTCGCAGTAATGTTATTCGGATGCGTATATGATTTTGAGTATCTTACGTGGACGTTTACTACAGTTTGTTGCTTTTAAGAGAACGCGCAATATCCATGAGTGCGAAAGAAATGGAACTCATATAGTGCTCACGGTGGAGTAAGACAGAAACATCACAAGGTTCCGCCTCGCTTATTGTGTTTTCGGGTTTCACAACATTGAACAAAATATTCGATTCCTTTTTCTTTTATTCCCCAATAGTTGTACCCGCGGACAACAGGTCCGAGGGTACAACTCTTAATATAAAAAACTTGGTTAGATTCGCTATTTCCCTGAATTCTTTTACCTCGAATTTTTCGCTTGATTTTGGCCGTTCTGAAGTCGCACTCAAAGCCACATGTGACATCGACCGTAATCTACGTTTGATTGTATATTTTTGAACTGGGCCTATCTCATTTGGCGAGGACCGGATGGAGAATAAACCCATCTATGATTGCACGTCATGAAGAGGAGAAATAACGATTTGAAGCAGATATAAAATGTGTATGAGTATAGCAAATATTTTATAAATCCGTGTAAACAATACTAAGGGTGAATAAGAACCGTTACTGTCGATATAAACGCAAATCGTAAGGAAAATTTTTCTCTTCTCGTCGTTCTAACTTCAAAACTATCCGGAGAATCGTTCGCGTATCAGACTAAATCGGTTGCGGCAACATTTGATTATTAATTTCATTAGTGAAATTTAATAAAATTATTTACTGAATCGTTTTTTTACCAAAAATGATTGAGAACCATTTTTTCTATTGAACTAAATACTTTGGTATTATTAAATTTTAATTACAACTGTTAAGAGAAAAAACACTTGGTCAACATGCAAAGTTAATAATATCTTAACGATAGACCGCTCCTGGAATTATATGAAAATTGCATTTACGAAATATTCATAATTAATAAAGTTAATAATAAGTGGATAATACATAGCAACCGGCAGTCCGAAACCGATATAGATAAACCATAGCAAACAGTAGACTAATCCCTTAAAAGCTCAGCCAAGTACATTTACATTATTAATATTCCCGATTCTTACAAAAAGCTGTGGAATAAGTTGTATACAACCAAAGTGTCAGTATCACTCTGCATAAATATCTGGTCAATTAAAATCATTAACCACGCGTACTCGACGATGCGTGCTTCGCTTACTTGCCTCAAATTTTTTACATACGTAGTGTATTTTTGATGGATATGTGTTGAATTGGACAAATATTTTTGTTCGATCGTAATATTCGTCGTTAATGTTTCAAGTTTTTGATCCCAGCAAAAAGCATGAATAATCCCAGAGCATAGACTGTAACAGCAACGACGTCGATTCTCATAAAATTCACATCACACGTAGCAGCTATGGGGAATATAGCTTTGTGTGAAGTAAAAAATGCATTTGTGAGCGATAGCATCGATGCTACGTAAAATGCGGAGAGGATTCGACTTGTCGAAAAGTTTGTTACTTATAAATATTCTGTGAATTTGGCTTCTCTCGAGCACATTTACGTTGATTTGAGTTTCACCGAGGACACGAGATGCACGATATCACATACATGGACTGCGATTAGTTTTCATCATTACATTATCGCTCGTCGCACTCTCGAACTTTTTGCCGTGTTATTTATCGATAAAAGGCTGTGTACAACTTGACTCGCTTATGATGCGGAATATTCGTTCGAATCTACTCTCACTTTAACTAACGAGAGCATCTACTAAATATTTAGCTAGAGTGACCATGCGCTTCTTGTCTTATTGTCTGGGTTTTATTTGATCTTCGCATACAATTCCGAGCTCTACTCAATAGAGACAGACATGTGAATAGTTTGAATGCGAGAAAGAAATGGACAATGAGCATATTGATCGAAATAACGTAGTGAAAGCTTTCAGCTTCAAACTCGAACTTGCCTGGACTATAGTTGTGTATCTACTTCAGAATCTCCAATAGCGAACCACAATCTACGCCTCTTTCACGGTTCCAGTGCGACATACTTTTTACTTGTTGATTATATACGGAGAATGTAAGGAGTAAAGATATTACAATAAAAAAAAATTCTCTTATAGATTATAATGCAAGTACAGATTTTGAATATCCTAAAGTACGAAAAAAGCATTAATTCATTTCTGTTTGTCTATCTGTCTGCCCGTCCGCCCGTCCGTTTGTCTGTCCGTACCGTCCGAAAACACGATATCTTTTAAAAGAGATCGCAGATCATAACCAAATTTAATATGCATACAGTACTACCAAAATTTAGTTTTGGTATTACATCGCAGTAAAATTGCACAAAATCTCTACCTGAAATAGTTTTATAATAGTTTCAACCGAAATTAGTAGAAAAATATTTTGGCTACAGATTTCCTACTTTCGTGCAGATCAATACATCTCATTGATTGATCAGCAATGTATTCATACCTGAATGAGAAATTATTCAAAAGAGATGGGAATATAATTCACGTGCACTTCTCACACATACGATTGTTTTTGCTTGCTTAAAAGACGAAGGTATAAAACATTTGATTCAATTAATGACACTAATGGTTAACGAAATGCTATATTGAATTTTATCACCAGATCTTTGAGATTTATATTTTTCGTTGTTATTTTTAATCTTCTTACGTCGCACTATCTTTTTCAATTGTTGCATTAAATAATACGTTGCATTCTGACCGCGACCGGAAAGTTTTATTACCTTAAAATAAATATTTATTCGATGAGCAAAATAAATATACGTTTTATTTGATTCAAATAAATATTATTTTTTTTAATTACAGCGACTTAATTATATTATATGTAATTTCGTTATTTGTTTTCATGAAAATTTTTATTCTTTCGAGACGTCATCTGGATTAAAATGTTCCAAATCATCAAAAAATCACATTCAGAAATAAATACCTGCGTATGTTGTGCGCGCGCACGCTCGCGTGTGTGTGTCATACTTGAAAACCTCTATATTTAAAGAATGCTTTGATAATTGAGGATATCTTTACCACAAATGAGCGGAAGAAACGGAAGAGGTACGAAAGGGGGCTCCTATGATAGCGTTAGTCACTGTGAGAGATTGAAACTCGCGCTTGGACGCAAGACAACTAAAAAGAGATAAACGACAAACGGTCTTATTCTATTAATGTCAAAAACTATACCATGAATTACTATTAGATTTGGGCATAATCTGTCCTTTTCGTTCTGCCAATTTTTTATTTGCAACAAATAGAAAATATTATATTATATTATTCTTAACCGCCTTCAGCACGTTTCTGCGTAAAACTACGTGAATTTCGATCGATATTGCTAAAAAATTTCCCGTGATATTGTTTTTTAATTGCAAAAAAATTTCGGCGTCCTTTTATTCTACTGATTAACGGAGTTTCAACGAAATCAAACACAATTTCGTTTTGGTATAGATATCCTTAAAAGCTTAGCAGACGGCACTAGAAAAATTATTTTCTGCATAGTGAGCTGAAAAAAATGATTTACTTCTCGGCAAACAGACCAAAATATTTTCGTCGCGACACACTAAAATGAGGATGCAAAGTAGAACCTTGCACGTTGCTTCCTCATTATTTTTCACCTTTGACAAAGTCACCTCCATGAGAAAGTATGGTCCTCAATTTTTGTTTCCTCATAGACAAAGCTTTGTCAAAAGTAGAATGTAAACATAAAAAATAAAGTAAAAAATGTAGTAACATTGCACATCAAAATTTAAACCCCTGGATCGATTCTTTCCACATTCAAGACTAAGCATCCTTGTCCTCTAGCCAATTTGTATGCCAACGTTCGGTTTGAATCTACAAAAGCTAGAGCAAAAATTGTTTATTTTTCGAAAAATAACCAAAACTGATAAATTAAAAAAATCTTATCCCTAACCTATTCTTGTAGACATTGTTTGATCGATAGCTACACATTTACGAAAGTTAGAGATCACACCCTTTTTTTCGAAAAATTCAAACAACCATCAAACAAGACATCCGTTAGCGATTCACGTGAAAATTGAAACACGCTTCGTGTGCAAAGATTTAGGAAGATCAATCAGCCTGTTCTTGGGATATAGCCATTTCAATTTTCCAACCTCACACACACACACTCGCGCGCGCGCGCGGACGGACGGACGGACATTCTGAAAAAGTATTGAGGGTTGTAATGAACGGAGTGGTAGAGTTGAATCATATGTTTTTATTTTATCGTTATTACATTTTTGTAATCGTTATTGCTATGGAACGACTGCATCCCATTTCAATTTCACTCGCACCAAGTATCACTTAGAAATGCCCAATTATATAAAACATAACGTAATATCCACAGGAAATAAGCAAAGAGAAAAAAATTGCGATGTAAAGTTTATCGCAGACGAAGACGTGAATATAGTTACATGATGGCTGTAAACTGTTTTCATTTCTACGAGAATACATCTGTTCATAATTATTTATGATAAACAGCATTGACTGTCTGCTATAGAATCGATGTGCCAAATTGTGTTGTGTAATTTTTTGCCATCGTCGACAACATAACGGACAGAGATCCTTAGATCGTTACATTACTCATCACCGCAAAACACATAACTCCTGTCCTTTTGCTCAGCGGGCAGTCGGGCGTTAATAGATTACTCAGATTAACGATAACGTGATATCATAAAACCCATTAGGAATCGTAAATCAATTTTGCCGTAACTACGATAGCGTAATTGTTATTCTCCAGACTAGAATTCTGATGTTCCCAGTTTGATTCGGAGCTGAAAAATACCGAGTCTGGTTGACTCATTAATCCTGAATGTATTGATAAAAGAAATGAAGTTCACAATAATAAAAGATTTCGATCTTACCAGAACATCGATAATGTAGGAATCTAGGCGAGGCTGGAATCAAAGATTTCTGCCTTAAGAGATTACCGTTCATTGACGCTGCTCCTGTGTCTATCAAAACACCTCGCAAAGTAGAACCCTGTACATTGCTGGCTCATTATTTTCCATCTTTCACAAAGATTTCTCAATGAAAAAGTCACAATCGATCAATATACACTTCCGCATAGAAGTGGCTTTGTGAAAAGTAAAAAATATATTAAATTGCAGGTTTATTTTATTCCTGTGTGACCACACATTATGCATTAATGATACATACGCATAAGTTGTGTTTATAGTTCATACGTATCGTTGCTTAAAACATTTTTAATTGTATCAATGTCATGCAATTTCGTAGCATTCGCGCGAGATCAATAAAATTAAAGATAATATTGAGTTAAATGTATTATTTCATTGGCGACAAATAAAAGTTTAATAAACCGTAATTCCAAGTAAATTTATGTCACCAAATAAAAAATATTCTCTTGTTGTTAACCGTAAAAACTTTTATTAACCTTTACTAACCGTGTACGAGGTGGAGGCCACCCCACGGATTTTTCACGACGTGGTTTATTGACTCGGGTCGAGGCTGTACCGGTGTAGCAAATTGGATTAATAGGGTATCGTTCTCTTCGCAACAAAGGTTGTTCCTATAGACTATGTGCAGAGATTTTTATTAGATGCACTATCATATAGGTTGCGAAAGTAATTCTATCGCAATAATCAACGCATATGGAAGCGTCCTATCAGAGCTAATACAGTATCTGCGAGTATATTGAAAATCCTTAGAACTGACATTATTTTAGCCTTTGAAAATAACAGTATTTGAGTTCTCGTACCTCTTGAAATCAAAGGTTTTTTTATCCCCTTGAGATCGACTAGTGTAGTAGGACTCAAACTGAAAGTACTGAGGATCTCGGAATCACATTGAGCTGACAATTGAAAAATATTCAGGAATAAATTTCGCTTTCCCTATTGAGCTCAGGATTCAAGGGCTCTTATGTTTCTTTCTGCGTTCCTCGATGATACTGTCTGTCTATAAATCTCCTGATTATATACAGGGCTTCATTCTTTCCAGGTAGCGGCGAATGTTTTCTCCACAGTATTCTCCATCATTGTTACCGGACTTGTCTTAATCCTTCCTCCAATATTAGCTTTCTAACTCTGTTGCTATCCTTGTTATCTCTCTCAACTTCCTGGACTACTTCCTGGATTCTGCAAGATCCAAGAATATTAGGATTCCCATTCCTGACCGTAGGGCAACACGTGCGCCGAATTGCCCGATCCCAAATAAACTTTCAAGCTCGACCGGGCTCTTAATATTAACTCTCCCGTGCTCTCTTCTCTCTTCCACGAAAGCCACTTCATGCGGCCCATTCGCGTACGCCCAAAGTTACGTCGATTAATTCGCATTCCGTTCGAGGAAATGGACTGAGCGGTAGCCCAGGGTTTTCAGGAACTCGATGCTTCTCCTTCCACCCTCCTAACATCCTTATACAAACTCAACTTGGTACACACCCGAAGCATTCTAGTGTATTCAAATTTAATAGCGAAACCTCGCTTTTCATATACGGGCCTTTGAACTGAGAACGTACTTATGCACCAACACATTGCAGTTAGAAGCTGACAGAGGTATTCGTCATTTCAAGAATTCAGCTACAATTTCACTTCTATTGATGTTTCCATCAAGGCTCCGTCGATTTCAATTAATCAAATGAAATGTCTGAAGAACTGTGGATACTGACTACTTGTTTATCTGTTGCCCTGATCGCGCGGAGAAGTAAGGGTAGTAACTCTTACGGGCCGGATGACTGAGAGGCGAATTAGCGTTCTGGGGGATGGAGTTATTTAATGAACCTGACTATTCAGAGCTTTTAACTGCAAGCATACATTTTACCACAAACTCTCTTTTTGTTTTTTTTAGATCGCCAGCTGATAGAGAAAACTTCATAGGACTTCATAGAGAGAAAATTTCATTGAGAAGCTGTCAAAGAGGCAGAAGCTTTTTCCGTACATTTTTCCGTACATTCGCTAAGGCTAAGGCGATTTAGCAGTGAAGCCAATATGCAGATGACGCGGATGCTGCTGCAGGAACCCGGATGGAAACTAGAGCGCAAGGGTTCCGCGCTGTTACTTAGACGAGACAGTTCACATCCAAAGACAAGTCGGGTGTGCTTCCGTTGCGACGTCGAAGTACGGGAGTTCGAGCGTGACGAGGACTACGCTATCGAAACAGAGCCGGAAGTGGCAGCTAGCCCTTTAGCGATGTGTGCGAGCTGCCTGGCGGCCCTCTGTGTCACCGTCGTTCTTCCTTGGCTCCTGATCGGCGGTTAAAGCAACAAGCACCGGATGCGGCATTTGACTGCGGGAGGATATTGGGAAAGATGGTCACCAACGTCGTCGGATCACGGTTGTACCTTGCGCGAACGACCCTTCGCTGTCTTATGTTCGACAACGCGCTAGGAGATAAGACATAAGAAACACATAAAGCTCGTGGATTTAAAAGTTTGATATTATGGTAGTATATTAGAGATATAAACAACACGACAATCTCTGTCAAAGAACTCGACGTTACTTCCCTCTTTTATATTATATCATGTCTTACATCATTAAGGAAAAACGAAATTAATTGCCAGCTTAAAAATTAAGTTTTACACACAAACCGATACTCTATACTTTATTAACCCGTGCAGTATAAAACTTTTGACCGAAGCATTTTCCATGTGGAGTCTTCAGTCGCACAAAGGCAGATAAAAATCTTTTTGTGTCCAATATAAAAATGTTTCAAACGAAGGATCGTGCGGGGAAAACAATTAAGGGTAGCCTTGCCATATTAAACTGTTGGTTTATAATAAAAGTAATAAAAAACTGGAAGACGCCATTTGGATAATTTCTTGCACATTTGGTCATCCTAAACAAGTCTCTCTCCTCAGGGGTTTTTAAGCGACACGATGATTTCATTTATGGTGCTGTCTAATGCCGCAAAGGAATGAGTTGTATTGCTGTATGGGTATTCTAAAAACATATTCAACAAGCTTCGATTTCCGTTACAATTTATCACAATTAACTTCCTCTTTGTTATCTTGTTTTTATGACTACCGTATTATGTGCAATACCGATTATCGCTCAGCAACAACAGTCCGATTCGTTAATCTGTAAAAACAACGATGATAACTTTATTATACCATGCTGATTCTGGGTTTCACAAGGGAATTGTTATCTCTGGGATTCAAATATTTGTAAAAAATAATATGTCACTAACTGGCCGATTACGCTCAGACTACGATTGCTAGATACATGCTATAAGCGGTGGATCACAAAATTGAACAAAAATATGGACGAGCTGAGATCCATACGGGTAGAAAATCGATGGAGAAGGTTCAAAGCGAACAACGACCGGAAGCATCGTTCCATGCGCCAAGGTCCTTGCACATTATCCTATGGTTTCTGTGTAGCATATTGACAAATCTTTGAGCGAAAACTTTGGAGACTTTTCATAAACTTATACCTCCTATTCCCACTTCCTCGTCGCCTACTCTTCGCGACTTGTCGGGCTACTTTGAATTTCAACGAGCATCTCGCCAATTCTTCAAAGCGAATGTCGGATGTTCTCCGATCCAGCACTTCCTCTCTCTCAACCCGCCTACTGTACTACATAAAGTATATGAGGAGTTGGTATCGTGCAATCTTCTTTTACGGACGTGTTAGCCTGGATATTGCTTTCGGAGAAATAGTTCGGAGAAAGATATTCACCGAGTATTCTTTTCAAGTTCATGATCGAGAACTAATCGTAACAGATGTCGATGAGGACTGTTTTTCAACTTCATACCATTTTCGCCTTAGTCATTACGCGCGGGTGTAGTTTTACGTTTAAAAAAGAGTTGGACAGGTCTGAAACCCCTTAGGGATACGTTTATCGTATGCGTGTGAGTTATACCTTGATATAACTACACAGAGCCTATGTATGTATATTTATATGACTGATAACCATGTAAGTGTGTATTGACAATGAAAAAGAACATTACCTATCGATGTATCAACGATACGCGTATCGAGAGACTCTTTGTGAATGCTCAGTCATCGGTCAATACTCGCATAGATCGACAAAAATGTACCTATACACGTAAATGTATATTTGTTTATGTTTTTTAATAAAAAAAAGAAGAACAATATTATCGTAAATATGTAACTCAACTTTGCACCTTAATATCCATAGCAACCGTCGTAAACTTGAACGGGTTTTGGGGCAACGTGCAGCTAAGCACTGGAAGACTTTAATAAAACAAGAAAATACTCGTACCATAGCGTGACGTCGAATTTTTGCACAGTTTCAATCTTACGACTTTATTTTCCTGTCCTCTCGAGTCTGCACCTTCCGCTGTGTGTGAACCGTTTGGCCCACCGTGACACATCGTTAAAAATATGCGCATACACAATCGCGTGCAATGTGAAAATTTAATTTCCCACTCTACAGGCATAAATATGCATCGCGACCTCTTTTCCTCCGATTTATGCGCGATTACGTAGCTCGATGTGGTGAACGCAACCGGGAATAGCTTTTCCTGCGGATATCGACGAGGAAGAACGAGAGGGCGAGGGGCAGTGTGAAAACCAACATTCCTCGTGGATATAGAGTATGATCACGTTCGCTTGGGAAATGCTGTGCTATAACGCGCGAGATAGACTTTGAATCAAAGGGGTGTTCGTTTTATCAGAATATACAACGATAATGATCTCATACTTACGAGAATCCAAAGGTTCGAACAACTCGATTTGTAAAATGAACTTGAGGCCAGTGCATTTACATAAGCGGTATTCTATAGAAATTTATTTCACATAAAGTCGTAAAATAATAAAATGAAAACATCCGAAGCAAGTATGGTCAAGTACATGTTGTTTGTTTATTGCACTTGGTTAAAATTTATCATACAAAGTCATAAAATAATATTAATTCATAAATTTAATTGTAAATAAAAACTTGGACTCAAGTACTTGGCAACATAACTATTGTGTGTACATGAATCTTGTGCAAGTAGACAATTATTTATTACATTTGATAAACTCGCTAAGTACTTCGGTCAACATTTTAATTTACAATCAATTATATGAAACAGTATGATTTAAGTTTGTAACATATGTACATCCATTTCATTACTTTTTGCAAGGTTTACGTCGACTTAACAATTCATAGTCGAACCGCAAAGGACGAATACATCAACTTTGAATTTCTCTTTTTTTCTTATAATAAATGTTAAAATTAGAAACAAATAATCCATGTAATGCTAAAAATGTACGTAACGATTAAATTCCTTTCGTTTCTAATGTCCAATGCTCTAATGAGCGAGACGATGTATATTAAATTTCTTTACTTTTGTATAAGAAACGAATTTTCATATCGGTATCCTACCATAGTTACTTGAGCTCATTTTGACAGAAATGCTAGCGTAGCATAGGAATGCGTACGTACAATACAATACGCAAGCAAATAGGGCGCATCACTAGACGTTCTTTCTCGTCGAGAACCTTAGTATGAATAGGATGGGACACGAACAAACAAAATGCATATTAAAAGCTTATCGCTGTGATAATACTGGTGTGTATTCACTATTCATGTTCTATTGCAGTTAATCGATTAAATGAATCCACAAGAAATCCGAGTGAGGCAGCATTGTGTCCTTGTGTGTGTGTACGATGAGCTTACAAAATTCCAATAGATATATATTGAGAACGTATTACTCGATCATCCTGAAAATTTACACACGGGTCGCAACCCCCGTCAGGTTGCTGCAATTTTCGGCCTAATCGCTAACGGGTGTCGAATTTTTCGATAAAGGATGTCCGCTCTCTAGCTTTCGTAAATTTTTAGCTACCGAGTTAAAACTTTCTACAAGAATAGGCCAGGGGACAAGGTTGTTTGGTATTTAGTTTGGCAAAAATCAATCTAGGCGCTCAGATTTTATAGAGTCATGAATTTTTGTAATTTTTCGAAAAAAATCTATTTTTGCTCAAGCATTCGTAAATTTTTATCTATCAAATTGAAACTTGGCATACAAATTGACTAGGGTACAAGGATATTTGATCTTAAATTTGCTCAAAGTCGATTAAGGGGCTTAAACATTATGAAATTTTCAGTTTTACCAAATTTTCAATTATATTCAAAATTTGAATACCACTGCCTCCATAAATAAGTCAAAATTGAGATAACCATTACCCGTAAAGCAGAATATGTTGGTGGGAGAGAATCACGAGAAAGCAATGTGTACATGTCAAATTTGCACGATTTTGTATGTTTTTTAAAACTATTATACAATAGCTGAATTATTTTTAATAACTCTGTTTTATTTAATCGCTCAATCACTTTTGGACGCTTCGATTTAGAATTGAAGCAACAAAGGTAATTAGAAAAGTATAAAGTGGTAATTATTTAAAATAATTTATCTTTATTTATCACTCGATTATTTTTGCTCTCGTGTATTTAGAATCAAATCAACAAACGCAATTATAAAATTGCGTTACTTGTTAACAACGTTTCTAATGTACTTTTTTAAAATTGATATGTTGCATAAAATATATATACAAATATTGACTGAATCCCACGTGCTCCTTGTCTCACTCCACCGTAAGCGCTCTGAAGTTAGGTACAGATACACGAGTATAGTAGGAATGACGGCTATCTTGTGGCATCTCGATTTATACAACTGTGTTTCTCGCTTTTATCTTTCCGAATACTTACTCCATATACACAATCTAGGACAAAAAAGAAGGTTACGATGTGCAGAATCTGTGTACCAAGTTCTGTTAAGACATCTTTAGCCGATTCGAAGAACATTGGACATGAAATACTGGCAAGTTCATGTAATGTCAGTGAAACACATACTCCCTTTTATTTACCCTACGGAAAGTCGGGAGTACAAGGATCCCAAGTCAAGTTTATAGCAAAGAAATTACGTGAATGGGTAAATTTCTCCATCACTAGTGTTTAGATATTGAGATAGGAAAGCGATATAAAATATTTTCACTTATTTTTCTTATTACAATGTATACCTTTCATTCATTACACATTCACCAGTAATGCATATTATATTGATGTATTTATTCGATTTAATTAGGTTAACATTCTGATTGCCGACATTCTAACCTGCATATCTGTCGTCTGATCGTTTGATGTAGGACTGATAGAATCTAAATTCAACGTACGCGACTCCGTCGAAGTATCATGAACTAATTTATATCACTACACCGTAGTATACCTTTCCAATGCTGTAATTAATTAAATATGACAATACGATCTGCCAAAAGTGTCTCAATACGCTACCGCATCTCTTGTTACTTTTTCAGCACCACACGTGAATGTAATTTTTCCGTCACTCTTTTCGATTTACAATTTACAGTCACCTATCAAATGCTATTATTTTATTCTTTACTGTCTTATCAAATACGAAGTATGTAAAGAATGAAAGTATTGCAATCCTCCAAAAAATCGACTTAGATTATAGTGTAAATACATGTTTTGAGTGTCTTGGAGCATGTAAAAAGCATTCAGTCAATCTGTCTGTCATTGAATGATCTATGTATTTCGATTTTTGTACACAACGTCGGTGGTGACGAATTTTTTAAATAATATTCAGAGATATATTGTATACAGGGAAGACCAAGCAAAATGGGAACATCAAAAAAATTGTAAATCCGTGGCAAAATTGGTACACCAACAAAGAAAGTAGAGTCAGGACAAAAGCGAGACGCGAAGGAGTTCTGAATCTAACAGTTGTAGGCAGACCGGGGGGCGGCAAGGTTGGGATACCAAATAAATAAATCTAAACTCTGGGGAAAGTGTTAACACGCTACAGAATGAGCCATGGAGATGGTTCGTTAAATAAACAAACATAATGACAAGAAGCAGACAAACACAATTGGTCCATAAGCGTGTGGACGTATTGTTATTAATTATACAGTTACAGGTATTACAGTTTTTCAATATAATCTACTACTACAATATTTTTATATTAAATCGCACTTAAATTTAATGAATTCTTTCGAATCTACACCGCAATGGCGCATGTTTCGTGTGACCAACTCTTACAACTTTAGCATTGTGTCTGCCTTTACGCGCATTTAGAGTAGAATTATATGTCTTCATAGAAGAGACACGGCGCATTATCTGTCGATCCTTTTGTATTGCCGTTATAGCCTTCTGTGCCTTTGTCATCACAAGGAAATTGCCAGGTCATTACAACGCGCTCAGACCTTGTGGTCTCCTCCAATACTTCTTAGATGTTGTAATCAATCTAAAAAATAATAACGTGTTTAATAATGGTTGAATATTACTCACGTCGATTGCGCTGGGGGCATGATTACTTTTTGCCGACGTTCGATTAACCTTTGTTCGTTTTACAATTTAACACACTATGCACCTTGCAAAATCCAATATCTGGCCGCGTTTCATTGTTCCCTTTGTCTTGTACTCTCCTAAATAATAAGTTATAGTCGTCTCCTTTGAGACAAATAGTACCGTAGCCTCGACGACAGTGGCACCCTCGTCGCTGGAGTACAAAGATATTTATAACGCTCCAGGATGAAATTCCGAGTATTCCCGGATCATGGTGACCTTTTTTTCACAGTTCTTTTGTTAAGGAATATTCTAATCTGCTTGCTGAATCAATTTTTATTTAATTTGTTTAACTAATCAGATCCTAGAATTTGCACTCTCAGTTGTGTTTCGCAAAGTATCCACCTTACTAACCGATCATAGACTCTGTAGCTACATCGATGATACAAAGTTATTATCATACTTTTTTCGAATCCGTATCAAGACTCATTATGATAAGGAACGAAAATGTAGATATTAATGTCTCGTCTGAATTGTCTAATATTGTAAAGTTGTTTACATCTCGCTGACACTAGTCACGTCTGCCTACGCCAAGTTACGCTCATGCGCCGTACTTAGCGCCAAGCTACGCGTCTGCGTACACATCTACCAGCTGGATCGAAGTAGCATAAACTGATATTTAAACGTGAATACCGCATTTATGATGTCAGAAAGGAGATGAAATACTTGAGCACTATGGAATACATCCCTCTTTATCATTCCGGAGGTAAAAAAGAAATCAAAGTTACAAATTTCAAAGGTATTTCACTTTGCTCGAGACCATTTTTTTTTACGAATGTCATATTTAACCGTTGGAAATGCTATTTCTGACTAACAGCCAGTATTTTATGGAATTGGTAGCGATGAAGAGCCACTGTTTCCTGAGCTTCCCCTCTTTGACCCCGGCCTCCCCTACATATATACCAAACGTCGATGGAAAAATCGTAACGCAAAATGATAATGCACTATTGGCTTTGTTCCGTAAGCTGATTAATGTACATGTGTGTATACATATAACTGTGCTAATGATAGAATTGTTATACTCTTTTTACTTTGTAGAATTTTTAAACGAATACGGAAATTTACCCACTGTTAACGTGCGAAGGAGCATTATCCTCGTTACCGAATGAAAGCTACATTGTGCTGCATATATGGGTTATTGTATTCATATCCTCTTGACCATGAGACACTGCGATTATTTGCGCGTCAAACTTTTTTTTTATGATACGCAGAATTCATGATGACCGGACGCTGGCGTGTACACTACAGTGTACCGTACGAGACGTTGTTGCAATTCGATACTCGAGTTTCCCCCACGAGAATACGTACTGTTATCACAATCTTCGGGTTCTAATTACGACTGTGGCCTCCGAGAATCGTATTACGTTGAGTGCTTCGTGACGAGCATAGGACACTCACCATGAACTCGTAATTAAAATTCTTTGCATATGCCTCTGCTACACTATACTTTTTCGTATTTCTGTTTCGATGATAAAATAGAAATTGAAATTACAAAATTTCGATGGAACTTCCCGAAAAGTGGTTTATAAAAATATCCGGAGATATACATATATCTCTCTATATTATAAAAATATCCCACCACCGCCGTGTAGAAAAATAGTCGGACATAAACACACACGGACACTCATACATTCTCATACTCACACTCTCATACACACACGCGCGCGTGCGCGCATTACTGACTCCCTATACGAAAAGAAATGGATTTGTCGATATTACATCAAGACAATAGTAATCTTTTTGTAGTTATTTTTACATAAATTGTGGTCATTATAACTGCAATTTATATCTGAAGTAACATTTGCTGTTGTAATATATAACGTTGATGCTGTAGTTGATTGTGTAGTAAACTATTTATATTAAAGCTTCCAAGCTTATGCAGTACTTTTGAAAAAGTTCGAAGTCAATTTTACTATTTACCTACCTAGCACAGCTGAGGAGTTAGAATAATTCGTTAACTTGTCCTTATAACAGGAACCAGTAGCGTATATTGCTATCTGAAATCTACTATATTACGTAGTAAAATGTACCTATTGTACGAAATCAAATTTGCCATCGAGTGTAGTAAATTCACGCATTGTGAAGCACGGAGCCGTCTCTCTCTCTCTCTCTCTCTCTCTCTCTAACAGGCCTCTTTGACAGTCCTTCTAAGAGGAGGACTGTCAAAGGTGGAAAATAATGAGGAAGCAACGTGCAAGGTTCTACTTGTGCCTCCTTGTTATGTATACTGTCATGAATATATAAATATATAAATACATCCGGATATTTTTAGTGAACCACTCTTCTGAACTTATCATACCATTTTATAAAAACAAGGAGGACATAGCACGCTCTACTGTTTCCAGGATTTAAATAGTTATGACAAGAATAATAATTTTGTTATTCTTTAGGCATAATATATTATAACAGTTGACTCTGCGAGATCGAGACGAGTAACCTAAAGTTATCTGACGTACCTCGCACAATTGTTCGATGTATACAAACGGATGTAGATATTATTAAAATATGTTTCCTAGACCGAGAATTGTCAAAACCTGTTGCAAAGGCTACTTCTCAACTCCCTCGCTTCGTTATTTGGCTTCGTTATAACTTTTATCCCCATCTTCTAATTTTCTTGCTGTATGTTTACACTTTCGATCTTTTTTTATATAAGAGATAATAGTTTCACGAAATACTATTATTAGTCAGCATCAACAGATTTTAGACGGTAATTAAGAGTTAGTTACGACCGTCAAAAAAACGTACATACCATAATTATAGTGGCTCGGCGAGCAGCATCAGCTTTAGCCTTGTCTGCATAGCCAATAAAAATATATAGCGCGTTGACAAACGTTAACCAGACTTATAGATCGACTAAGACTGAAATCGGTGAGAATCGATGAATGAGTTTATGTATTTATTTATTTATTTATTTCATTTATAAACGGGCAAATTCCAATTGCAGGTCAATAGGAAGAACCCATCGAATGAACAATCATTAGCAGTATAGAGAGCGTCGTATTACAGAAATTAGGACAACCACCATTATTCCTAAGCACAACAGCTAATAGCATAGGAGAATAAAAAAGAAGAAAGACGAAACTTTCTTTGGACAACTGTGCTAATTAGAATCTTGTGAATTGTTTCCTGATTAATTTCCATATTTCACAAAATTCCCTCTATGAGGAAGCCACAATCGATCAATATTATTGATTTCCACACAGCCACCTCAATAAGAATTGATTTGGCTATGTGGTAAATGGAATTAATGAGAAAACAATGTGCAAGGTTATTTCGTAGCATTTCATAACATTTCATAATTTAGTGGAAATCTATATTTTTGCTGTTGATTAAAGGGTTGAGGAATTCAAGATTGGAATTGATAGCTCAGCTGGTATACCTGCAACACTTATTGCCCTACATTCAAAACGTTGAATTTATAACTAGAATTTTTGCATTGGAGCTTGAATTTGTGAGAACCCAATTATTAGTTTCAATCGAAAGTTATTAGGATTTAAATAAAAGTTCAATACAGTCGCATAACATTTTTTTTAAATGTCATCATGGTTTGAATTCCCTTATTTTAAAGTAATATGTTTCATGAACCTAGAAAAATATTTCTCATATCGGACGAACGTAATTATTATCGATAACGAACTCGTTTTTTTATCCTCGGTATGGCCTGCACCAGTGAAAATCTGATAAAATGCTTCATTATAGTAGCCGAGCTTTAACGAGATTTCCGTTTATACCGCGTTTTGCATAAATACGTTCGATAAAGTCCTCTCTTCTCATTTTAAGAATGCACCTCAGCAAACTCGACAGAATTTCATGTTTAATTTATATGCACGGGTCCATTGATATTTCATTGTTTGTTTCGTATTCGATGTACGATTTATTCGCAACAGTAATTTTATTGTTGACTAAAAGTGCATCAATCTGCATTTTCCAAAATTTATTTTAATTCAAACATATCGGAAAACGTATTTACTGACTGTATCGCGAAAATTGTTTTCGTTTCGTCGTAATAAGGAGATAATTTTTATTTTATTAAAAAATAGTAGTTTCCGTAGATCCAAAATGACGAGTTTTAGTAACGGAAGATTAATAGGACGAATTTTCAATTGAACATGAGCGTTAAAATCATTTTATTTTACCCATTTTCAGCACGATTGTATGTCCTTGAGTTAACCGATAAATTGACACAAATTACCTCTAATTCTCTTCAATTGTCAGCCGAGTATTGCAAAATATATTTCATCCGTTGGAAGGCGACACCTCCTCGCGCGAAACTCGTCCTCAACTTCTAACGGCTTACACACTGTTGCTATGGAAGGTATTTCGCGTCGGCACGACAGTGAAATCGCTGGTTACTTTATCGACTCGGAGGATTCACGACGATCACTGTGATCCGGTAAAGTTGAGCTCCGTCGTCATTTCATGATAAACTCATCACGTGCATCAGCGACCTCATACTTTTATTGTGAATAATCATTAACTTTGTTTACGTGATAAGAGCAATAACTCAGCCGATATAGCTGTCATTTACCCAACTGTATTTTACGATAAAATAGAGTAAGAGGGTCAGTACGAGAAAAAAGATACAAACACTTACTGAGGAATTACTGTTATTATTTTTATACCAAAATCATTTTGCATTCATGAATCTCCACAAACCTATCTTAACCATACGTTGAATGCTCCAAATATTTTTTTTATTTTTCAACAATTTGCATGAAAATTGGTTTTTGTCGATTTTTTTTCCTCATCGATAACGAATTTGTAGTGAAAAAAAAATATATAAATTTTATGTTGATGCGACCAACATCCATTCGCAGGTATGAATTTCAAGATAAAAAAACACTCTAGTGTTATGGTAATTCAACCGCTTTCAGCTAAAATTGTGTCCGCTGATTTGAATTTCAAATTGAATCTTTCTTTTAAATTTACAATCAACGACCTCAAAAGTACCATAAATCCTCAGTTTGCGCAAATAGATTGATAATTTTTCTTACTTTACACGAAAGTTAACGACTTGATTATAATTGCAACAGCAAAAACTGCCAGTTTTTACATAAATCGCTTGATTGATCGTACAAAAACAATTAAGATGAAAATAAATTAACTCTGACGCTCGCAAATATCTTAACTGATGAGATTGATGAAGAGAAATGACGATTGTTAATGATCGGAATAAATCACTTATTTTTTTCTGTGTTGCAGCTTCCGGACCTCAACAGCCTCGATGACAAAGTGAGTACACACACCACTTGTATGTACGTATTCTATCTTGTTACACATGTGTATCCTACTAGCTGTCTTTTTATTGCATCATTATCGCGTCTCTGATGGCTAGATAATTATGCCAGTTTCATTTTTCTTAAATTTTCATCTCTTAACAAATTAATGAAGCGTCTACTGGTTGAAATGTTTGGAATCGAGTAGCTCTAACGATTAGAAAAAGCTCGGGTACTCAATAGTCGCTGAGCTATTGGAGAGTACTCGAGTACACGCGAGACGACGGTAACGTACGGACCGTGATTCGTCACGTGTGTTAAATGGATATGCATAGCCATTCGTGGGCGGATCGAAAGATCGTAAACAAGTTGAGTTACACAAACCTCGGGCGCTTGCGGGCCTGCTTACCTTGTCGTTGTACTATTCATATAATACTAGCACAATAAATGCCTACGTAAGAATCATGCTGTTAAGATATTTATAATAACGACCTTTTTCCACTGGCATCTCCAATTTCGAAATAAATTAATTAGACGATGAAAAAGAAATTGATATTTGTTATAGATTTTATTTTTACCGATCGAAATTCTCGATAATTGGAATAAAGGTCTCGGCAGGAAAGGCCATTGAAAAAATGGTCGGAAGAGTAGCAGCATCAACAGCATTACAAAAGAACGCCTTCTTTGTGAATATATAGCTCTCCATTGTCTCTTTAAAATTTATTTAAATAGCCATTCACGGAATTGACGTCCACAAAGTAACGCCGTAAAGTTCACAATCTTTGACTTAGGAGTTTCGTGAGGTGAACGTTAGACCCGTATTCGTGTTTTCGATATACTATATATAAAGATCTTTCGGGAAACCCGAGTTCATTAACCGTCTAATGTCGCTTCTGGTTTAAAGCTTTCCAGTTATCGCCGAGAGTGGTGAGTCACGCTCTGTTCAACTTTCGTAATCGTCACGCAGAGCCCTAAATTAGCCAACATTTAGCCGAGGAATCTAAATCTATTATCGCATCAACTGAAGGGAACGCGAATTTAATAAATAATCATTTTTTAGTGAAATAGTCATTATTAAGGTGTTAGGCCGCCCTGAGACTCCTAATAAAAATAGGTCGAATTTTAATCATTTTTCTTTACTCAACCAGTGGGTACATTTTTTTTTATATTATAGTCACATGTAGCAAATAGTTTTAATAAGTTCCCGTTAAAATTTTACATATCAATTTCAAAAACTGAGCCCTCTGAACGTTTTGTACCCCAAGCTTCTCCGCGATTTTCTGCGCTTACGATGTACACGATTTCGAGAATGGGAGTTATCTGAATTCAAAAAAAAAGTTGCTTCTTGTCAATAGATAGTCTAGCTAATAGGTAACTCTGAGATTTTTAGATAATTATAACAAATGGATAAATAGGTGTGATTTTTAAATCGAGTTTCGTTTTTCACCGAAAAATACAAATAACATTTTTTTTTTATACATTGCGGCACTGTAGGCTAAATCGAGAAATCGGTGACCCTCACCCTCCATAGGATTTGGTCAAAAATGATTAATTTCTCATCGTATACGCAATATGTGTTCCAGAGTATTATAAAAAATGTATTTACATCTGAGTGCCGGTGCCCCATTGTCATATTACAAATGTGCTATCGTATCGGAAAAATTTGAAGTCACCTAGTAGATAATGTTAACGAGAATATGTATATCAATTTTAAAGTTAATTGAACTTTCCATTTTTGCGATATCTTGTACACTACCTTGAAAAGTATATTTTCGAGAAAATAAGTCAAAAGAAAGGACTTTTCTCGATTATAAAATAAACATTTATTGTTTTACCAGTAATTTGTAATACTTGAGCCTTAAGATAGTTCGTCTGTAGCAGACGAAATATTTTCTGCTTCTTTTTTGAACCAATCGCCAAGGTTTCGAGGCTTTTCATCTACTTCTGGCAGAGTCGATGTGCTAATGGTCAAGTTCAAAACCTTTATTATATACATAATGTTATTTTAACGAGCATTGCAAATGTCAGCGGTAATATAGGATGCTATTTCGACGATTTTAGTATCGCGAGAACTTGTTTTTGGCGCCATGGACCAAATCGCAACGTTTAAACCTGCATTGTTACTTTGCAAGAAAGCTCCCAGACAGCGTTCCAATAAATCTTCCAATGTCAACTCTTCGTAGACAGGTCGAATAGCATCTTAAACTTTTCGAGGAAACTTTCGTAGTGACTACAGTCCTTCAGAGTGTCACTTGCCTTTGTTTTCTGCTACGATTACCAACAGTTCGCTTCAGCAGGACACTTGTCGTGGTTAAGTCTCTCATATTTAGAAATCTTATGAGAGAAAGTAACCCAATTAGCATCTTTCATTATTAAAACAGAATCTGAGATGTTGGTAATGGCAAGGCCTGTAGCAGTTTGCCAATTTTACAATCAACTTAATCGTTAATTTTATCCCTTCCACCGGGGTCTCTATTTACGTTTTGACAGCATCGATTCGTCATATTTTTTTTTACATATCATTGCCTCTTCGTTGAATTCTCTTCGTCGTAAGATTTAGAATCAACGATATCTTTGAAAGGCTTGGAGTCTCCACCGCCGATATAATTAAAATACGCTCAGCAGCGAGAATGGGCCTGGTGCGATGTTCGCTGTTCGACGAGTGGAGTGGATAGGACTGACCGTGCGATACGGTAGTCCTATCTCCTGGACGGTTGCAATATTCAGAAGATGTCTCCAGACTGTAGTGACAGTGGGAAGTAAATTATTGTAATTTTAATATGAAGTTAACTAAAATGACATCGGAAGTTATTTCATTCTTTTAGATTTATTTTCATGTGAAAACTTTTTACAGCTAAAGTCCTGTTTGTTATAGCTTATTGCAGTCGAGAGTTTCAAAAATTTGTATACTCTTTAAAGCTAGTTTAATGTGACTTTCTACCACATTTTTATAACTGCTATATATTTGTATAGTTATTATACTTTTTTAACCTATAACAGCTAAATAATTTTTAATAACTATATTTTATTTTATCACTCAAACATTTTTGCACTCGTGTATTTAGAATTAAATCAACAAACGCAATTGAAATATTGTATTGCGTTTCTATTAAATTCTAGCTGTTAATAACATCTCTGATGTACAACTCAAATTTATATGCTGTTGAATAAAATATATAAAGAAGTATTGACTGAATCCAACGTGCTCTTTCTCTCACTCCACCGTGAGCGCTATGAAGTTAGGTGCAGATGAACGATCATAGTAGGAATGACGGCCATCTTGTGGCATTTCGATATATACAATCGTGCTTCTCATAAATTTTTTTTACAACGCTTTTGTCTTTCTGAAATCTCACCTAATATATACATTCTAGGACAAAAATGAAGGTTACGGTGCCCAGAATCTAGCCATCCAATTCTGTTAAGACATTTTTAGCCGATTCGGAAAATATCGGATACATAGAAACTGGCATATTCGCGCCATGCCAGTGAAATCCATACTCTGTTCTTGTTGCCCTACGGTCAGACGGAAGTAACAAATATTAATGTATTTATTGGTCCGATATAGAAAATATTAAATGATAATATGTACATAGAATATATACATTGACATTAAAATGTGCAGTCGAATGTTTTTATACATAAAATTGTACATAAAAAGAGTTTCATTATTGGTCCTTAAATTATCATAATGTTTTAAACGTGTTTGACATTTATAATATTATTATCAGTACTATTATTATAGTACAATCCTATGCTCAAATACTTAGCAAAATGAATTGTTAGATGTACAGCGCGCTTTTCAAAGGTCGATTGTATGTAGCAAAATGATCTTAAAGGTTTATGAAAGAGGCTTTCACTCCAAATAAAGAACTCTAATACGCAATAAGTAGATACGCCTGAGAAAACATTTTAACAAAATATTGGCCACCGCTTTTCCGTAAAGCGGAGTAAAGTACGGATTCTAATTTTTATTTTGTCCTTAATCCAAGTGGGTTCTTTAGATTTCGTTCATCAATTTTATAGGTCGATGAACGGTTGTGGTCCACAGATTTCGTTGCTGACCTCCGCTAATGGAGGAAGTAGTCGCCGCTCGAGCTGGTCAGGCAGCAGCACTGTGTCATTTGATTGTGGTATGCTCTTTACGTTATTGTACGAGCAGTAGTTATGGCTTATGTTGAATAAACCACTTCTCAACATTTTTTCATTTTTATTCATAAAAATGTTTACATTCGAATGAGACCTCGAATATCCGAATCAATTAGCCTATTAACGGCAAGATGCACACAAATTACGCCCAACCAGTATTCATGGTTTATACATTATGTCTAAAGATGACAGAATATATTAAAATTAGTTGAGTAGAAATGTAGAAATTTATCAATTATCCCTAACGGATATCTGATGTGAAATGAAACACTAGAACTTTTCTTTTGGTAATCAATTAACAAAGTGTTATTAGTGATCTCGAGTCGGAGCTATCAGCTTGTTCAGGACTCAACCATCTGTCATTCAAGCGTCAATTACCATTGTTTAACAAATAATAACATCTGAATACTATCTGCCGATTGATAATTATCTCTCTTTTGGATTAAATTCGAAATCCCAGCATATTTGAAGGTATATAATTAATTAATTTAGCAATCATCAGTGGAACATTACAGCACGATTGTAGTGTTACTGCACGTTACTGCAATAATTAATTAACCGAACTGCCGGCCGCAGCGACAGTGCTTTCTGACCAGACATCGTGTCTTCGTGTTACCACCATTGGCATCCGCTAGCTTTCGATGCCCGGTAGCTTTTTGAGTATTCGGCAATGCAGTCCTAGGCGCAAATACAGATATTCCTCATGAATCGTGTAATGCACAGTGTATGATAATGCAGCTGTATAGTATGTGTTAGCTTACGGAGCACAAGACGTTCGAAACCGGCTATACGTGGTTTTAATCGTGGCATAGGCTTGCCAACGAGGACACCGATCGCTCAATGTCTACTTCGCTGTTTTCGCATGGTTTAATACCCCGCCCGAGGCCTCGTAAGCTTTAAGGAAGCTCTGAAAGCTCTTGTTTCTCATCATCTCGGGCCCCGACGATTTGGGTTAATGTCTCTTGGCAACGTATGGATACTCTCGATTGAACTAACGCCGCAGCATAACCATCCTCGTATCGTTCGGTCAATTTATTTACGCAGGTGGGCCACAACTTGTAACGTCCTTGCGCCTCTCTCACTCTTTATTCTATATTGCAGAAAATCCTGTAAGAACAAGGTACACATGATATTGTATCGCATATAACTTACTGCCGAGTATGTAAAATTTATCAATCATGCCGTGTAAAATGTTAATCATCAAGATTACGAACCAAGTTTTTTTTATCATTTGGTCCCGATGATACAACGACTAAAATTGATCGATCGTACTCACTGGATCGTATTCTGTTTATATCTTAATATTCAATTCGAGCTGTTGATATGCATCTCACAGAAAAACCACTGACACATAATTCCCAATTGATATTTATATACGACTAGCTGATTTACCCGGCGTTGCCCGAGTGCCACATCATACGGGCAATAACAGCTAAATCAGTGTTTAAAAAAGTTGAAAAAAACCACATTACTTTCAGTGAGAGATAAAGATTGTTTTCGTTGGGGGTGGTTTTATGGGGTGAGATATATAGAGTGAGTGAGTTTCTATTTTGTTTGTGAAGTTTTGTTTAAATCGGTTAAGGCAGAAAAACTAACTATTTTTAGGAGATAAAGGCGCGATTTTAAGGGGTGAGCTATATTTATACAGTGACCTTCCATTAGAACTTATCAAAATTTGTGTAAAGTTTGGTAGAAATCAGTCAAGGGGTGTGGATTTTTATACTAAATCTTTTTTTAGGGGTTTAAGTGGGTGGATCTGTATACAGTACGACCTTTGTCGTACCCGTCTTAGACTCGCTATAATATTTGTGTAAGGTTTGGTTGAAATCAGTTGATTCGCGTGAATATTTTTGAAGAATCTTTTTTTAGGGGGTGAAGAGGGTGGGGTTTAGGGGTGAGATATATCTAGTGACCTTCTTTAGGCTCTTAACAATATTTGTGCTTGGTTTGGTTGTAATCGGTGAAGGCGTGTGGATTTTATTAAGAATTTTTTTAGGGGATGAAGGGGGTGGTTTTCAGGGGTGAGATATATCCAGTGACCTTCCTTAGGCTCTTAACAATATTTGTGCTTGGTTTGGTTGTAATCGGTGAAGGCATGTGGATTTTATTAAAAAAAAATTTTTAAGGGATGAAGGGGGTGGTTTTCAGGGGTGAGATATATACAGTCGCCTTCCTTTGGTCTTCAACAATATTGGTATAAAGTTTGGCTGAAATCGGTCAACGCGTGTAGCTTTGTATAACGGACAGACAGACGAACATTCATTTTTATATATAAAGATGATTTATTTTACTGATTACCTTTTCGGTTTAATGCGCATTATCGTATTGTAAAGGCATTATTAATGAGAAATCGAGGTTTGAGATTATTGAAATTATTGTTAATTAAGATAATAAAATGAAAACATCAATTAAATTAAATCACCCGAAGCGATTGAGATATTGATATAATGCATATTCGCTCCATCTCCAGGCCTCCGCTTCCTATCATCGTGACTGCTATGAATTCGTTATTGAAAACAATCGGTGTTGTCTAAAGCGTAAAGTTAAAGCGATCATTCTCGGTTGGGACGTCATCGTTATTGGGCGTCACTCGCATTAGCGAATGACACAATATCCTTGTCACTGAGAGGAAGCAAGCGAGTCCGATGCCGGGCAATCGCAGAGCTCGTAAATAGAGTGTAATTCGCATGCATATTCAGAAGAAGGTGTCGCCTCACTGGATAGTCGCATGATCGTGGAGATTGACTTGAGTTTATGCTCCGAAGCTAGAGAAGTTTCTCCGTTAAAGATACCGGTCTATCGATGTATCGGAAGAATATCATTACTTATGACGTTATAATTATATATTTATTGAGAAATGTCGTGAGACTTCATAATAATCATAGAAAAAAGATCGACCTCCTTTCCCCATTTACTCTGATGAGCAGTTGTACATAATATTGATCTTCGTCTCGTTTGATCTCAGCTTTGTTACTACATAGTTAATATACATTTTATGATAAAAATAAATGTTATAAAATCTTTTTTCTTTTGCGTGAAATTAATTATCAAAAATTTGTTGAATTCAATGCTTTTTTTGTCATAAAAGTAACATATTGTCGCTTATTAAAATTACGGAAATATTGTGTTAATTTATTATCGACAGCCTAGCAGATCATGTCCATTACTCGGAAAATTTACGATATCTCAGACTTTATTGTTCGTGTAAATATTAATCGACACGCTTAACGAAACATTAATAACTTTTTTTAAAGCCAATAATAACTCGGCAACGATTTTCTTCTAGAAAATATCTCTACCGTTTTATTCCACCATATTACAGGTTTATCTTATTATAACTCAGCGACGCGACTCATCTCTTCTTTTTTTATCATTAATACCTCCGACGAATTGTTACGTGGCTGAATTACAATACCGTAGCGATATTTTCTGTAGCAACGAAGAAATTACAATGCCGCTCTGAGAGAGTTCCTTTTCGAGCAGACTCACATTCGCATGATAGTGTAGGCCTGGGCAAGCTCATTCTAAGGCCCACTTGCAATTCTAATGCTCGTGTGGGCGTATTATGTGTAAATTCGCATATAGTGATGCACACGTATGGCAGCAGTTGTAATGGACGCTTGCTTCGTTGATCAAGTGAACGCATCCTAGGTGATAATGGATTCGTGCAACTCTGCAAATGCATACAGTAAAATGCAAGTAGGTATAGAATGAGCAAGGGGAGAAGGAGGAGTAACTCGGCAAACATACACGTGCGCAATATGCTCGATCTTGTGTCCATAAAGCAGGCGTTAATAGTGCGATAGTGTGTAAACGTGAGATTTTATGATGTTGGGGGCTTAACGTACACGCAGATAGAGAGTGAAAGAACGTGGCCAACCGTATATGGCAGCTCGTGGTAAACAACAGTGGTTGCCAAATAGCGGGTCCTATTTATAATTCAAAAATCATTTGCGTAATGAATAAAGAGGATTGTGCACGATTCGTCTGACCGAGCTTGCATATATATTGCTATCTATAAATTATCTGAAAATAACAAATAAGTATAATATCATTCATTCGTGTTTTCACGTTCAAATGGCCAACTTAATGCACCTGTTTTTTTCAATTATTACTTATAAGTGAGATGACAACGTACTTGATACACAGATACACCAAAGACCAGCTTAAGATAAAAATGACAGTCTTCTTTAGAAAAATGTTTAAAGACCCTCAATAATGAACCAAAGACTGTTTGTTCGTTGCTTTTTAGATAAAGAGAAGGATGTCAAAACAAAAAACTGATTAGATGAGCCAACTAGTCAGGTCGTTGCCCGCGAAATATAACTCCGTGAAGAATTATAAAGTTTATCGTGTTGAAAAGGCATAAATACTTTTTTAAAAACAATTCTTCGCTCTTACTTAAAACATGTTTTCAGTATTTCTGTTAGTTTCTACCTTTGTTTAACGGTGATGATGGTTATGTTAGACTGGATAACTACGTGCACGCAACACGACGCAGTCAATCCGATGGGACGTTTGATCATATATACAAACATCAACGCTGCTCAGCCTGACAATGTTATCGGATGTTTTAGTAAAAGGATCACGACTTCTTCGTTGTTCCGCTACGCCTCTTTCCTCTCCTTTATCTCACGACTCCGGAGTCCTATGCGAAATATCGACGTGCGGTGCATTTTTATTTGCAGCATGCGAGACAGTAATGCTTGCAACGTAGAAGTATTTTCATTTACCACGTTGACCAAAAGTTTAATCAGAAATGGAGGTTGCATTCAAGGCTGGCGAAAACAATCGCGTAACCATTTAAATAGTATGTTAGTTTGTTGTGTTCTCAGAAAATTTGATGAGATATTGCAATGTTAATCATGTTTTAAAGAGAATATTCATTTTCTTAGCCAATGTGATTAGTAAGTTGATCGATAAGACTGAAATTAATAATATCATTACTATATTGTGACGTGATATTGTAATAGTAAAATTGTAATTATATAAGATTGTAGGTTTTAGATTTACGTTAATGTTAGGTGAATGATACATTTTCGTACGACACTTAGGATCACGAGATTGAGGGCGCAGTGCAGGCTATCAGTCGCCGTCAACGCAGGCATACGTCAATTGACTGCTTACATAGTCTCGCTGCTAAAACGATTGATTAGACCGAGTCACCGAGTATAGGTCGCCATCATCGCGGTTATGACCGATAAGGACAGTGCACTCTGATCGTGCCGCTAATACTACGATTAATTTACTCGACTATGAAAAACGATGAAAAAAGAGCGATTCATCGGTGTCGATTTTTCGATGTCATGAAAATTATTGGGTCACAGCATGTCGTCGAAGCTACGAAATGGGAATTTGAGAGCGCGCATCAGCAGCGGACTACCGTCACTCGTATTATAAAGAGTACACATATCATTATTGTTTCAATTGACGTAGAGAAGGATTCTTTTTATTACCCGCGGAAACACATTAGTGGTGAACCCGATGCCCGATTAACCCCTTGACTATGTGCATCCGATAATTAGCAGGGAAAAGACACTTAGATACACGTATCGCGTCTACATGCTTGAAAAGTTACGTCTGTTATACATACACAGCACAAAATAGATTATTTTTTACCTGAAAACAAAAACTAAATAATTACACATTTACAGATCGTAACATTAATTATTAAACATCAATTCAATGTCATGCAATAGATAAAATTAAAAGGAGAACACATTTTGAAAAGTATGGTGATCGATTTTTATCGATTTCCTTTATGTGAAAGTTTTGTATAATGTCAAAAATGACACGAACTCGCACGTCCGTAGAATATCTCGACGTGCCATACAATTTTGAGTATAATAAAGAAAAAATGGAATGAAAATAGAGCTTCCTGTATCAACAAAATATCACGTGTTGCCTCGATGCCCCCTGCAAATATCTCAAAGTGTCGACTGTATTTCGCTTTGCGAAAGAAGCATTAAATTTACGCGCTGACGCGCATCAGCCACTCAACGTTTTCGCACGATCGTTATGAGCAAAGATCCCAAGACCGTAACGCAGCTCAACGCACAATTTCACGCGTCGCTTCAATAGCAACAGCAATAATGTTTCCACGAGATGTCCTTGTTTTCTTGCTAGTCCAAGAACTTCGTAGTCGGATGCCAAATTTGTGAATCGTTAATCTGCCTAAAAACATCAAAAAGAAAACGTGCAGTTCACACGCGGTAGAAGTGAAACTTTGTATTCTGGGTAATTTACGACAGAATGAGACATATACACTATGAAGAGATAAGCAAAGAGACAGGGAGAGATTGATGAATTTCTTATTTATTGCCCAAAGAGAGAGAGGGCGAGTGAGAGAGATAAACAATATGACTGGAGGTAATACTTTATGAAATATAGAAATCGCTATATTTAATATAAAAATTATTTTTTATTAAATAGCTTTTTACATCGGTAAAACTAGCTCATATATTATCATTATTTTCATCATTGTCAATTTCCAAACATGTTACTAACGGCTTATGGTAACTAAAATATGATACAAATGTTTTGGTTTGAATTTTATTTAAAAATCTTTAAAATACTGCATCTATGGTAGTCCCTGATCTTGTTGTTGGCTCATTTCTGTTATTTGACATTTGTAAACTGAAGGTATTATTGAAAAATTCTATTAAAGGTAATGAAGGTGGTTCGACGAAATTTATGCTAAAATCTCCACTTAAAATCATTGGTAATTCGTGGTATTTTTTTTTAAGTATCATAAACACCTCTGGCGTATATTTAATTAAATTTTCGTGAATGAATTCGATGATAGATTCTATTGCTTTATTTGGAGAAATGTATATAGCAACAATTAGAACCGTTTGCCCGTCTTCTAAGGTGCTATGTCAAGCACACATTTCTCCTATATTAGAAAGATGCACGGACAATGATTCTGTTTGATGCATACTTATATCCTTTTGTAGAGTAACAATACGAACACTATCATTCGTATTGTGATATATCGCTACTCCACCTGCTGTAATATCGCGTTTAAATTTCACCACAATATCGAAATTCGGAATATCAATGTGATCGTCATTATCCAACCATGTCTCAGAAAGTATCAAGAAATTTGATTTTGTTGCAATTTTATCCGAATTTATATCGGCTACATGAGCACGTAAACTTTGACAATTAAATGAGAAGATTGACATTTCTGATCTATTTGTAATGAATTCTGTCAATAATCCTCCGATTGTTTGCAGTCTGTTCAATGAAAGCCTTTCGAATTCCGCTTGCAAGCCCATCAGAGATGCCGCTCTACGTCGCCCATGATAAAATCGTTGATCTCCATTATTATCAGTAATAACATATAAACCTTCAGTACTGGTAACACGTGATAACGCTACGTATACGAGCTGCTAAGGGTGAGTTTTCTCATACTCATACACAATCTCATTAAATGTATCTCCCTAAGATTTATGTATTGTTATAGCACATGCTGACACTAACGGAAAATCATTGCGTTTTGCGACAATCGTTTTATTTACAACAAGTCGAATTGTAGAAGTTCTTCGATCTATCGGAATAGCCAGTCGACTCAGGTTGTGTCTTTGTATTGACGCAGCAGCTTTCTTACGTATCTTCTCACCAGTTTTGGTTGACTCCGGAAATTCTAGCCATAGACGACCTATTTCACCAACATCATTATATTCTATGTGGACCAATTTTCCTGTAACACCATTCGCTAACCCATCTGACACGTCGATATTGGTGGTTAATATATATGATTTGTTTAATACCAATGTGACTTCATATGGTAATCCTCCAGTATCAATAGTCAACATCTTGTGAAGTTATTTTGATGCATAACGGCTTCCTGCTGAGCTCCTTGGCAACCAATATAAACATTTGTTGCTATGGAATTGACTTTGACGTCTGCACAATTTAAAATGTGATTATTATACTCACTAGCAGATCGATTATTAAAGAATAACGGCACACCATCCGAACACAGCCCCTTCTTTTGTAAAGAATCTTGATTTTATCAACTGCAGCTCATTTTCATCTAATAACCTTCGATCGCCAATTTTTGTCAATATTTTTGAAAATACTTGATTAGCTTGCCGCATGACTTCTGTGAGCTCGAAGAATTGCAAACCTCGCCATAGTGTAGGACCTGTTAGTTGTCGTCTTAGCTGTTTATAAATTGGGGTTGCTCGAACCGGCGGTAGTTGACGTAGATCTCCAATTAGAATTAAATCCAGACCTCCGAAATTGTTGTTGAAATGACCAGTAATCTGTTTTAATCTTGCGTCGATTTGCTCAAGCAGTTCAGCACCGATCATACTGATTTAATCTATGATTAGAACACGAACGTATTTAAATAATGAACGATATTGTTGGGCGACTTCCAATCCAACCTAATTTCAATGGTTTTGTTAATGTCCTAATCAGACTCAAATTCCTTTTGACGCTGCAATATGATATCTTCGTTTTCGTCGTAAATTTCGATGAATTTCATTTCTACTAGTTTTTATAACGAATGATGCGCTATTCTTTTCTTCGAGTGTATGTCCTTTGTGAATTCTTAGAATAATTGGCAACAAATTGTGCTAGTGTTACTAATGTTCCATATTTTCTGGTCGCTGCTCATATTTGTCGAACCAATTTTCTTTCGATATAACGGTTGAATTTTCATCAGCGTGCATTTTTCTAATTGTTTCTGTGTTTTTCTAATTCGATGCCTCTCAACAGGCCACACTGTAGAAATATAAACTACCACAACTGAACTTTTTGACATCGCCTCCCGAAGTAAGTACCATGCAGCTTCTGGCCTTGTTAACTCAACTGTATTGAGCATATTTACACTCATTTTTCTTGTGATTTCAACTATATCGAATTCCGAATTTTCATCTATGATTTCATTAATTTGACGTTGCAAGTTGCTTATGCTTCTGTTTATTTTATTCACGTACTCTACGACATACGCGGCACAAGAGTATTCTTCGACGATAAACAGGAAATCTGTATTTGATCTAAAAATATTGAATACGAAAGGGTTGAACGAGTTATGCCACTTTTCTGATAGTAATCGTTTTAAAAACACTTTAGGTCGAGTATTTCTTGCTTCAAGTATATGAAATTAGTCTTCATCGCAAGTAATACCATTTTGTTCATAAAGTTGCCGTTTTTTTCGTTTTATTTTCAGCAGCTTTTTTTCTAGCACGATACTTTCCAACACGATCGGCAGTTGTTTTCGGCATTATTCAATATAAATTCACTATATTAAATAGACAAAACGCAATAATTTTTAAAAGAACGCACTGGACACAATGATGCGACGCTATACTGTGCTCGATGTTTCTCTCTGACACACTCTCTCTGCCCCTCACTCTAATATATATGCACAGAGAATAGGGCGCATATAAAGGGTGGTTAAATTTTAAGGGCCGATGTTGATTTTGAATAAAACACAAATTATTTAGGAAATTATTGTCAATTCTTTTTATTATGATAATATGGTATGGTTCAATTATGTATGGAACAAAATATCGGCCGAATGGCCGCCGCGACCTCGGCGGCACACCTCCATCCGATGGTCCAAATTTTCGATGACGCTTAGGCATAATTGAGGTTCTATGCCGTTAATGTGCCGAATTATCTCATCCTTTAGCTCTTGAATTGTTGCTGGCTTATCGACGTACACCTTTTCTTTAAAATAACCCCAAAGAAAGAAGTCCAACGGTGTCAAATCACATGATCTTGGCGGCCAATTGACATCGCCACCACGTGAGATAACACGGCCATTGAATTTGTCGCGCAAAAGAGCCATTGTTTCGTTAGCTGTGTGGCAAGTGGCACCGTCCTGTTGAAACCACATATCGCCCACATCCATATCTTCCAATTCGGGCCATAAAAAGTTCGCCTGACCGGCCTCATTTTGGAAAAAATACGGCCCGATGATGCCGCCAGCCCATAAACCGCACCAAACAGTCACTCTTTGTGGGTGCATTGGTTTTTCGACAATCACTCTTGGATTATGATTCGCCCAAATGCGGCAATTCTGCTTATTGACGAATCCACTGAGGTGAAAATGTGCCTCATCACTGAAGATGATTTTCTTCGAAAATTGATCATCCACTGTTACCATTTCTTGCCACCGTTCTGACCATTGACGACGTTTGGAATGGTCAAGAGGCTTTAGTTCTTGAGTCAATTGCACCTTATAAGCGTGTAAATGCAAGTCTTTATGCATAATGTTCATCAACGACGAGCGTGAGAGGTGCAATTGTTGGGCACGACGACGAGTTGAGGTGGACGGCTCTTCAGCCACACTATCGCGAACAGCAGCAATATTTTCTGCAGTACGAGCTGTACGAGCATGCACTGGTGTTTTAATATCTCCTACAGACCCGGTTTGCTCAAATTTTTGCACGATTTTTCCGATTGTACGCACATTTGGACGATTAAATTGACCGAAAAAATCACGAAGTGCACGATATGCATTTTGATTTGAACGCCCATTTTCATAATAAACCTGAATAACTTTAACGCGTTGCTCGATTGTGTATCTTTCCATGGTTCAAATTGAGTTAGTCTGAAATTGAGAAATGTCAAATGAAATGCAGAAAAAAACTTGACGTTTAGGTGTGGTTCACATTCAACATCGGCCCTTAAAATTTAACCACCCTTTACAAGGCAGAAAAACGTGTCCTATACCTCTTAATGTATTCTCTCTCTCTCTCTCTCTATCTGTGCCTATGCCCTATACCTATAGTATAGAGAGTAGCCCGTACGCACAGTGATGCCAGAAGCGGGATTTTTGCCCCTATCTCGCTGCCCTCACCACGCTCCCCGTGCTAGGCGCGTCAGGGGAAGGCTTGCGCCGCTCGTAACAAATCTCGTCTCGATTGCGCTTTACGTTGTCTCGCCCCACCCACTTCACAACAGCCACTGCGCGGGCTTTTATGAAATGAGTTATGGAAGATTTTATAATGAATATATATAAATATTATATATATAAATAAATAAATGATGAAAGTGAAGAAATATATAAAACGCTCACTAATTTTGTAGCCGTCAGCAAATGAATAGTGCATTACAATATGCAACACCAAATTGTAGTCCTTTACACGAAAGGTTCATTACAATTTATTGAATAAAAAGGGATTGTAATGCTCTACTCACGTCCCAGGTGCTACCACGTGGAGGTCGCTGCATACTGTTGATTGGTCGGTAAGCCGAGTCTGCGCACGTCGTAGTGTGTGACGTCACACGCTGCCTGACTGCTGATTGGTCGGTGCGCCGGGTGCGCGCGCAGTGAGCGCTAAAGCAGACCCAGTGGAGAGGGTATCCAAACGGGAACAAAAATCCCGCTTCTGGCATCACTGCGTACGCACAGAGCCCCATGCACGAAAGGCAGGAGTGGGGACGCTACGAACCACCGCAAAGAGGACACGGAGTATAAGGAAATTACATAGAGATGTGTTTTGTTTCATTCTCTCGCAGGCCAAATCCTATTAATCTATATCGTTTGTCTCAACTTCCGTTACACTTTTTTGTTTCATAACATCCAATTCACAACGTCTAATATATTTTTTGTTAGTTCGTAGTTCCATGTGAAAAACTTTGTATCCGATGCAGACACTTTGACTTTTGAATGGTTTTTCAAAAGTCGTAAAACCGATATAAGTAAAGAAATGAACACTTAATAAAACAACTAAATACTTCGTTCAATGTTTTCTAATTTTTTTTACAAATAAAAATCATTTTTTATTTTACACGAAATAGTTTAAACAAAAAGTTAGCATAAGGGAGCATAAGAATGTACAGAGATTTTGTTGAAGTGAATAAAAAATTAGCAAAGTAATTACCGACATGCAATTTAATATCAACAGCCATTTATAGTAACAGGACTTACGGACAACACTTACATTATTGTAATAATCCTTACCGAAAATATTTCAAATATTAGAAACTAGAACGAAACACTGAAGCGAGTGAGTTTGTGACATACACAAGAATACAACAACATCGTAGGACGCGCAGCGTCACGCGCGCATGAACACGTATAGCGTGGTGTGCATCGCGTCCATGAGCGGAACGGAGCCTTCGTGAGACTATAGATCTAGATACTGTGCATCGTTGTTTGGTGGGTAGTGGGAGAAGCTCGTAATGCAAATTCCACACCGTCGAGCGAAGGTTAACTACCGAGAAATCATCACGGCTCGCGAATATAAATCTTCATATCTCAGCATACAGTTCATGGATCGATCTGATTTTGGTCTCTAAAGATATCTTACGCGTGAATGTTCAAATATATTCCAGACAATCACTAAAAAAAGGAAATAAAATCGTAGAAAAAATGATATTAAGATAGTTGTCGTCTGCTCGGTCAGGCGAAAAAATTTGCTTCTTTGCGCACAAGAGAATCTGTGCTATTTGTGGTGCTAGACTTTACCGAGTTTTCCGACAAATTTCGAAATTGTGAAGCTTGGAGGTAACGCGCTGTGTAGTTAATCTCTTAGTGAGTTAAGTAAAAATAAATAGCAATCATTAAATACATAAATGCTTCCATTTTTTGTTGAGATTGTTCTCTAATACATTCAGAGTAACTTGAGCCTAATTTCTTTGGCTTTTATCACGAGTGTATATTTTTCGTAAATATTTTAGATAACAGGACAACTAAATATATTTAGTTGTAGTGAATAAACTCTTTTCTCAGTGCATTTTACATGAAGAGGTTAGTAATTAACAAAAATTTATCAAATGAAACACAACTTATTTTTATCCAAAAACAATTTCTGTCTTTGTGGTATCGTTATTATCAAGTATACCTTGAGGAGCTTCACGAGAACTTAAGGAGGCAAATCATATAAATGCACAAAAAAAATCTAAAATTTGTATCTCATATCCTCAAATACTGTAAACGTCCACAGTGAAATACACGTGAATTATTTGGCAATTTCTATATACACCATTCAAATAAAACAAAATGGCTTACGTGGAAATTGCGTGTTTTGTCCGCTATAACTATGAAGAATATTCAGAAACAAAAATTTAAAAATTATATTTCAACAAAGTGTACGTGAATAACGCAGCATGACAAAAAGCAGATCCATTGTGTACTTAGTTTATGATTACTATTCAATAGAGCCACAGTGCTCGCAGTTATTTGTAGTAAAACGATGTCGCCTACTCGTTCGCCTTGTACGGCGCTACACGAGACTGCCTACCTCATCTCAACTCAGCACCTTTCTACCTAGTAAAACTCCTTAAAAGTTTTTTTTCTTATGTTCGCTAAGGATTGGTCATTTTATTGGCCAAGTTTCAATAAAATTGAAAACTAATAGTGCGATTCTTTTGACTTACATCATTTATTTAGAGAACAACCTTAAAATGCATTTTAAGATCTCTAAAATTCATAATTACCTACATTCAATTAATCAACGTAATTTCGAAATTATTTTACGTAAATCTATTGTTATGAATAAACATTTATTTTTTGCATTGCGTTTATTTTTTCTAACGTTTCCAACGGTGTCCCCGCGTCCCCTTACAAATGTATCCAAGTTCTGCCTAAATTTATACAGAAACGATAATACTCGCCATCTCTACGTTTCCGCAATATAAGTTTTATACGATCATTCACCCACGCAGAAGAGGCTAAAAATAAACGTTTATTTTCGCAATACTTATAAAGTGAGATTGTTCCCCTTGATATAACGGGTTTTCGTCGCTCTCTTTCTCGTCTCTTTTGCTGACTCTTTCGCTCCATAACTCGTTCTTTGCTTGCTTTACTCGCTCGAACGATGAATAACAAAATTACTCGTAATGTTTTACGAACACGCCTCTATATTGAGTAATATCTATCGTATATGTTCGTTAAACATGTATGTAACTTGTATGTAGAATAAATAAATTGTTTGGCTAATAATAAATGCAGAACAATCACGGAGAAAGTAGCTTAGAATCGAAAAGTAAAGTTAATTCAAGAAAAGGGCTTGGTTAAATTAACCAAGCACTTGGTTAAATATGCGTCAGCCAAATACTTGGGAAATCGAACCAAGTTCTCATGTACGAATCCTCATATACTGCCAAAGTTGCCAATACCGTTCAACACTAATACTGGCGTGGCTGCGAAGTGATTTTGGGTAGTACCGATTGATGGTTGGATAAAACTAATTAACTCTTGAACATTTATAGAAAGGAATCCCTCTGAGAAAAAAGGATTCCATCTGAAGGGAACTCTTCAGGTTCGTTTTCCTACTACTCTTATACGAGGCAGTATTATAATGGGACCTCGCATTATTTAAATCTTTCATACTACATAAGCATATAATGTTGCGGTGTACAACTTGTGCTGCGTACGTGTCTCTGAGCATAGTAGGCTCGCAATGTGAGGAAAGTATTTAATCTTGAATATCGAGATGATGATTACCTCCCCGAATAGCAACGCTAACGAAATCCCACGATTTTTACTCCCGACGGGAGTATGCATTTGACTCGCATGGCGCGAATATGCTAGTGTCTATACGTGCGATGTGCTCCGAATCGACTAAAGATGTCTTAGCAGAACTAGGTACACAGATTCTGTGCATCATAACCGCCATTTTTGTCTTAGATTGTATATATAAGATGAGATTTCAGAAAGATAAAAGCGCTTAAAAAAATGTATGAGAAGCACGATTGTATATATCGAAATGCCACAAGATGGCTGTCATTCATACTATAATCGTTTATATGTACCTAACTTCAGAGCGCTCACGGTGGAGCGAAAGGAAGAGCACGTGAACTATTTAGGTAATATTTGTATATATATTTTATTCAACACCATGTAAAGTTTAATAAGTTTCTTGCACATCAGAGATGTTGCTGATAACTAGAAATTAATAAAAACGCAACGCAATCTTCTAATCGCGTTTGTTGATTTAATTCTAAATACACGAGTGCAAAAATGATTGAGTGATGACATAAAGACAAATTATTGAAAATTATGATCACTTAAAACTTTTCTAATTACTAATTATTATTATTATTATTATTATTATTATTTGTTGCTTTAGTTTTAAATATAAGAATACAAAAAAGTTTGAGCTAATTAATAAAATAGAGTCATTAGAAATTATTTTGCTGTTTTAGATTAAAAAGATATAGTAACTATCAGGAGTACAAATTGAAAATGCGGGATTTTTTTCTATTTTTGAACGTTTATTCTGAAAAAATGGTAACAAATGAATTATTCAAAGTATTGTCCATCGCTAGCCACAACTTTTTCTCATCTTTCTGGCAATTTACGGATACCGTCGCGAAAAAATTCGGCCGGCTTGGCTGCTATCCAGTCATCGACCCATTTTTGGGCTTCTTCGTAAGAATGGAAGCGCTGGTCAGCTAGGCCATGTGTCATCGATCGGAAAAGGTGGTAATCGGAAGGAGCAATATCTGGGCTATACGGCGGGTGGGGTAAGACTTCCCATTTCAGCGTTTGTAGGTATGTTTTGACCGGCGCTGCAACATGTGGCCGAGCGTTGTCATGTTGCAAAATTACTTTGTCGTGTCTTTGCTCGTATTGTGGCCGTTTTTCTTTGAGTGCGCGGCTCAAACGCATCAATTGAGTTCGGTATAGTGCTCCTGTGATGGTTTCGTTCGATTTCAATAGCTCATAATACACCACACCCAGCTGGTCCCACCAAATACAGAGCATGAGCTTGGCGCCGTGAATATTTGATTTGGCCGTCGATGATGATGCATGGCCGGGGTAACCATATGATTTTTTGCGCTTCGGGTTATCGTAATGGATCCACTTTTCATCACCAGTGACAATGCGATGCAAAAAACCCTTCCGTTTTTGCCGTTCGAGCAGCAGTTCGCATGCAAAAAAACGGCGCTCGACGTCTCTCGGCTTCAGCTCATACGGCACCCAATGTCCTTGCTTTTGGATCATTCCGAGGGCTTTTATACGATGGGAAATGGCTTGTTGTGTCACTCCCAATGAATCTGCGAGCTCTTGTTGAGTTTGACACGAGTCTTCATTGAGTATTGCCTCCAATTCAGCATTCTCAAACTTTTTCACTTGGCCCGGCCGCTCTTTGTCCTCAACGTCAAAATCACCACTTCTAAACCGCACAAACCATCTCTCGCACGTTGAAACCGATGGAACATGACTCGGATAAGCCTCGGAGACCAATCGATGTGCTTCAGCAGCACTTTTCTTCAAATTAAAGAAGTAAATTAAAACTTCCCGCAAATGCTGTTTTGTTGGCACGAAACTCGACATATTGAGAGCTCAAAAAAACTATGAATTTGACACTGCGACAAATTGACACATACTGAAAATTAAAGCTATAAGACGTAGCTTTGACATGAACATAGTCACAGTACTGCCTGATGCGTATAGCGTTAGTAACGCCATCTGTTATCAAACCCGCATTTTCAATTTGTACCCCTGATATAAAAATATAGAGCAATTAAAAAATGCTGTAGAAGGTCACATTAAACTAGCTTTAAAAAGTATGAAATAAAAAACGATGTTATTTTAAAAACTCCCGACTGCAAAAAAACTATAATGTAATAATCAGACTTTAATAAATCAGACTTTAGATTTAAAAAGTTTTCATGAAAATAAATTTAAAAGGGATGAAATAACTTCTGATGTCACTTTAGTCAACTTCAGATTCTAATTACAATAATTAATTTACCGCTGTCACTACAGTCGGGAAACGTTTCCTGAACATTGCAACCGTCTTTTACATATCAAGAAACATGCTGACGTCTGGACTCTAATTGAAAAGAACAATTATATACGATATGGACGTTTTCTAACGCAAAAGAGAATGTCTCCCAATTGTAAGGATAGTGGTAAATGAATTATTGTAATTTAAATATGAAATAAACTAAAATGGCATCGGAGGTTATTTCATCCTTTTTAAATTTATTTTCATATGAAGATTGTTTAAAGCTAAATTCGATTTATTACAGTTTTTTGCAGTAGGGCGTTTTAAAAATAAAAAAACTTTTTTTTACCTATTTTCCTTCACGTAATATTCAAAATATATCGTGAAATTCCTTCCCTAATGCGAAACTTCGTCGGTCCAAAGCACAAACTCTATTCCTTTCGTAAGGATGAAGAAGATCTTGAAAATCCTGAGTTCGATAATTTCGTAAATTAAATCTTATCAAATCATCGAAACGTTTCAGTTTGGGTAATGTCTAGCATTCTATGTAGCATAGGTTTAGAATGCAAAAAAAAACATTAAATGCACAGTGTCTTACGAATGTTTCCTACTAACGAATTTAACTACAATTCGCACTGAATGCGTTGAGAATTCCTTCCGGATGAACCTTGACCGATCTGTGAAATTATTGAAATGGGATGAGAACTCACTTAAAGCAAGAGGAAAATAAAACCAGACACATAGATGTTATGGTGAGGAAGTGGTTTATTTCTACCTTCCTGGTAATCATTGAAATACAATTTTGGTTATAAATTTGGAACAAAAAGGACAAATGTCAAAATAAGTTTCATCTGTAAAATGACAAAATAATATAAATAAATGCACCAAAATTTTGAGAGTTAGAACTGAATATAAACAAGTGAGTTGACTTTTGATTTATGAGCTGAGAGCCAGCACACAATTATATTAATTGTGCGCTGGGGGCACTGAGAGCGGTGCGTGTGTCGCAGCCTGTGCTGCGGACCACGCCACGCTATGAGAGAGATGAGTGCTTAGATTGAATTAAACTTGTGAATCCAATTCAGAATGATAATGTGAGCAGCACACAATTATTATTTGTGTGCAGAATGTAAACTTGAAACAGCGGTGCGTGCATACCGCAGTGAGTGCTGCGCAGCACGACACGCTGGAAACCACTGAGTGCGAATGCTGTGTGAGTGATTCACTGCAGGCAGATGCATTGTACAGAGACTGCAGTGAACAAATGAGACACTTGCAATTGCACTTGCTTGAGTGCTCATCATGTCTGAGACAGCTACGCAGTCCGCACCCCGTAGCACGATACAACATTTACTGAGGATGCACGAAATGAGCAAGGTATAGTCACTGTGCTTTCCCAGCAGATTTCCGGGAGGAAAGCACTGTGAATATAAACACCAGCATAATTGTATTAATTATCCGGCAAAAGAATTGATGCAGAACGTGGTGCAGCATGTGCTGCAGCGCACGCCACGAGTGAGGCCAAGTGCTGATGTACCATATTTCCTCCGCACTGGTATTGAATTACGCATAATTGTGCCAGAGCACTCTTACCTTGAGCAATGAGTCCTGGTGAGTGTTGTTGAGTGATGCCGATGTAGAAGGTTGGTGAAAAGGTCCGAGAAGTCCAAAGATGCGCGTGCCGTCCGAAGGGATGTGTGTCGCAAAAGTGCCGAATTCTCAAGATGGCTGCGAGTATGAACTTTACGTTGAGCGCTGGAGTCAGTTGAGCGAGATAGCCGGTGAGCGAAACCGAAGTCAAGCGAGAGAGACATCCTCTCGCTCGACGCGGCGTGCCAACGAGGCACATCCTCGGCTTCGCGAAGCCCATGCTTCGGCTATCTTCGACTCTACCGAACACCGCGTAGTAAAGCAGCGCAACAGGTAGGCGCACGACGATTATCGATCGCCGTGCGCCAGCTGATTTTCCAACAGAATGACATTGGTTAAAGGTAGAAAAACTCCTTAAAAAGTCATTCTTCAGGATCCATTGGTTTGCCATTAGATGTCTATGAAACAATATATTAGCAGAGTCTTGTCAATCCGTTTTCATTTACTTAATTTCCATTCAATGTTTCACATTGACTTTTCCATACAATTTCCATTTTAACTGTATGATAACGATGCATTCCTATTGACTGCAATCGCGCATTTAATTGCACGTTTTGCTAATGTAGAGTTAAGCGTGGCTCAGTCATTCCATTCTCCAAAACAATCTACAATGTACTACAATGTAAAAGGATTATTCAAAACACTCGTCGAATCTTCTAACCGAAATTAAAAACGAAAACTTACACATTATTGTTGTTAATATCTATATCAATGCAAGTAAGTACGGCGAAAATAAATATAATAAATTGAACGAATCGATTCTAACATTATAAACAAAGTATGCCGAGACTCGATTTGTAATGAGGGACGACTTTAATTGCCGAATAAGTAAACCTTAATCAACTTACCAATTATCTGATGGCAAAAAAATCAAATTTCACGGTGCGTAGACACTCGTACCATGACGAAATTATGGGTAAAGGAAAAATATTCGTTAAGTTTCTGAAAAACTATGGTCTAGTTATTTTTAATTGTAGATCTACCAGGTGTACAAGTATAAAATGCGGATTTCAGACAACAGATGGCGCACGAATGCAGTTTGTGCTATAATGATTTGACACTGCGCCATTTTGTTCTGTCATCAACAAGTGTCAGACGCGCACGAGTGCTAAATTGGAAAAGTGTGTGCATAGTGTTGTGTTGTTGTGTTCAATATGTCGAAATTTATACCGAACAAATCCGCATTCGCGGACAGCATTAATTTTTTGTTTTCATTTGAGGGCAACTGCTGCTGAATCATACCGATTACTTCGAGAAGCTTATGGTGAATATGTTCCGTCGCAAGATACGTGTGAACGATGGTTTCGGCGTTTCAAAAGTGGTGACTTCGATGTTGCAGACAAGGAACGTGGAAAACCGCCAAAAAAATACGAAGATGTGGAATTGCAAGCACGAAGATGATTCGCAAACACAAACATAACTCGCCGAGCATTTGGGCGTTAGTCAACAAGCTGTTTCCAATCGGCTACGAGAGATGGGAACGATTCAGAAGACCGGTACATGGGTACCACATGAGTTGAACGACAGGCAAATGGAAAAGCGCAAAAACGCATGTGACATTTTGCTCGCTCGGTACAAAAGGAAGTCGTTTTTGCATCGCATAGTTACAGGGGATGAAAAGTGGATTTATTTTCAGAATCCCAAGCGTAAAAAATCATGGGTAGACCCAGGCGCACCATCCACATCGACCGCAAGACCGAATCGGTTTGGCAGAAAGACGATGCTCTGTGTTTGGTGGGACCATAGGGACGTGGTCTATTATGAGCTGTTTAAACCTGGGGAAACGGTTAATACTAAACGTTACCAACAACGATTGACCGACTTGAACCGTTCGCTGCTTCAAAAAAGGCCAGAATACCGAAGCAGGCAATGCAAAGTCATTTTTCTTCATGACAATACTCCATCACTTACGGCAAAACCGGTTCGCGACACGTTGGAAGCACTCAGCTGGTAAGTTCTACCTTATGCGGCTTACGCACCAGACTTGGCTCCTTCCGATTACCACTTGTTTGCATCGATGGGTCACGCACTTGCTGAGCAGCGCTTTGGTTCGTACGAAGATGTGAAAAAATGACTCGATGAATGGTTCGCAGCAAAAGAGGCAGATTTTTACTGGCGTGGTATTCACAAATTGCCCGAAAGATGGAAGAAATGTATAACAAACGATGGAGCATACTTTGAATACACTTTTTATCATTCTTCCGAATTTAACATTTTTTTTTAGAAAAAAAATCCGCATTTCATACTTGTGCACCTGGTAAAAGCGATATGCCAGCGTGGTGCGTACATTTTCCTTCTCAGAAGGCGTTTCAATGAAGTATTTCTATTTAAGTATGTAAACATGTTGAGTATACTCAGTTGATTAGTAATTTCAAGGTTGAGTAGATATCAAATCGGATCATATGCCTATTACGATTGCACTTGAATGTGTTCCATTAAAGTCATAGTGTAAAGCAAACACGCTCAGTTCACAGAAGCATTTAGAAAAATGTAGAAATTATCGTCTCAACGCTATACGAATCAAACGAGACTCTATTCCATAGTCGAAAAATACAATTAATGTTAAAATCGGACTGCTTAAGAATAACTCTAAACGTATGCGAAAAGTCACTGCGTATTAACGAAATCCGTGGTATTATAAAGAATGTGTTAACATTTACAAGATTCTGAGTCGTCAATTGAAAAACACAAACGAACACACAAATAACGATATAAGCGAATCTACATAATTTAGTAAAGCAATACTAACTAATACTATTATCGTAAAATTATAATAACTAAATTCGACATAGCGAAATTCGCAGAGTACACCAAACAATGACTTGTTTACACAGCTATTACGCACAAACTATCTGATACATTGTACTTAAAAGTGACATGTAAACAACTGACAGATGTACTAACCTAGAAAAAAAATGATTTTGACAATATCTCAAGGGTGGCTCGTTTAAATGAGAAATTCCGGGTACTTTTAGATCAGAGGGTACGTAACCCTTTATTAGTCACAAGACTATCCCCACTGTTCGTCTCTGCCATGAGAAGACGTTACCCCCACTCTGCTCTTCATAGTCCCGTTCCAGGTCGGTTTCGGGCGGTTGACTTATGAAGGATTGAGGTAGAGAGCCCCTATCGATCTAATTTAATGCGTAGCACAAATTAGATTGATTGGAAAGCTAAACAACTCGATAGTGTATCCACTGACCAAGATCATCTTGACTTGATCATTTGACGACTCCTTTTTCTAGCAGTCTGTCCTTCGTATGATAATATCAAGCATTAGGTATTTAGTCAAAACGGAAACGGGTATAAACTTTTGGTTAGATAAGTTAATACTATTTACCACGGGTTAAATGAAACAACTTTCATTATATTTATACAAAGTTGCGAAAGTGAGAAACTATTGTAAATAGAATTAATTATAGCGATTTATGTTACGCAGGTTGCATACGTTTTAGTAAACTGCGAAAGCGTGAAATGACAGCAAATAAATATTATAGAATAAATTGATAAATTAATTATACAATCGATTCTTCGTATAATCGAGCACCCACGACTCGAACGCGCAACAGTCGAGAGAGATATTAAGAAGCGCCCAAACTGCTACTCTAATGGACGGGGCTCTACACAGTGACACAAATATGAAACGAATACGTATGGACTATGGCGTATTCCGGCTCCCGCTCAACGTTCGATAAAGGACGTAACGTAAAAGATAAATAGAGAACTCGATTCCTTAACCGTTTAAAATCTCACTCGCTGGTAACTCAACGTCGTGCTAAAGAAACAAGCCCCTTGATGGATTCTTGTCCCTTTATTCCATAACATCAACGTTGATGGATGTACCTCCAAGTCTATGACGATATGTAATGCGGGTGTACCTATCATACTGATAACGTCCAAAGCTTTCACGTTCGTCTCTAGGATTCCTGATTTCCGACCCTAATTTTTACTTTCGCTCGACATTTTGAGGTTAGGCCACGATAAACAAGATACGAGCTTAAACATTATGGAGCTAAATCTGCCCGCCTGTTACTGCACGAATAATAAGCGCGTAAAGTCGTGCAACCGCGAGTGGTGGAAGTGGTCCCTTCTTGGCGTGATAGCTTAAACAGAGAGCTCAAGATAAACGCGATTCTATGGGGCGCTTCTACAAACAGACTCGACTGTACTATGTACACTCGTTTATATTGAAAAGTCTGACATTTTAAAGAATCAGGAACTATCTATTACATAACCCTCAAGCATCGAACATTTATACAGTTCAACTTGACCTAAACGAATTAGTAAATACTACTTACGCACACCGAATGTTAAGCTCAAAAAATTACGTAAAGAGAAAAGATTTCACATTGAGGTACACTAGTCGTGAACACATATAGACTTATAATCTTTATCGCATGGCAAAGCATTTCATAAAAATAATTCGTGATCGTAGTTCAAGCGATCTTATGCAGCTCTGGCCTAGAAATCTTATGCACGACAACTTTCGATAACTTTGATATGTAAAGTATCGAAAAGTAAGCCCGACCGATTAAACTATAGTATTGAAGTATCCATTCGATAAGGCATCTGCGTCGACCACAATACATCCGAGATTAGATACAATACAATCCGTTGTTAAACCTGATTTCATGCCACGGCATCTTATGAGTACATTGTGTAGAATTACGTTATATCTCGTATTTAGTGACATTTAGTTCTAAAATTTTAGCGAACAACGTATATCACTATTATTCTACGGAAAAAATAATAATTCTATCTTTATCATTTATAACTTTATCCCAGTCATTTTATGAAAGGCCTAATTTGCGATTACGACTTCCGCACCTTTTTAAAATACAAGCGAATTAAGGCCGAAAAGCAAGTAAACCTTCTTTATGAGACTGCAAAATATGAAGAAAACAAATTTTTGCTAATTATAAACTATATGAAAGAAAACAGTATTATGTGAGAATCAAGAGAATTGAAAGAAAAGTTTTAAGTATCAGGAGTACAAATTGAAAATGCGGGATTTTTTTCTATTTTTGAACGTTTATTCTGAAAAAATGGTAACAAATGAATTATTCAAAGTATTGTCCATCGCTAGCCACAACTTTTTCCCATCTTTCTGGCAATTTACGGATACCGTCGCGAAAAAATTCGGCCGGCTTGGCTGCTATCCAGTCATCGACCCATTTTTGGGCTTCTTCGTAAGAATGGAAGCGCTGGTCAGCTAGGCCATGTGTCATCGATCGGAAAAGGTGGTAATCGGAAGGAGCAATATCTGGGCTATACGGCGGGTGGGGTAAGACTTCCCATTTCAGCGTTTGTAGGTATGTTTTGACCGGCGCTGCAACATGTGGCCGAGCGTTGTCATGTTGCAAAATTACTTTGTCGTGTCTTTGCTCGTATTGTGGCCGTTTTTCTTTGAGTGCGCGGCTCAAACGCATCAATTGAGTTCGGTATAGTGCTCCTGTGATGGTTTCGTTCGATTTCAATAGCTCATAATACACCACACCCAGCTGGTCCCACCAAATACAGAGCATGAGCTTGGCGCCGTGAATATTTGGTTTGGCCGTCGATGATGATGCATGGCCGGGGTAACCATATGATTTTTTGCGCTTCGGGTTATCGTAATGGATCCACTTTTCATCACCAGTGACAATGCGATGCAAAAAACCCTTCCGTTTTTGCCGTTCGAGCAGCAGTTCGCATGCAAAAAAACGGCGCTCGACGTCTCTCGGCTTCAGCTCATACGGCACCCAATGTCCTTGCTTTTGGATCATTCCGAGGGCTTTTATACGATGGGAAATGGCTTGTTGTGTCACTCCCAATGAATCTGCGAGCTCTTGTTGAGTTTGACACGAGTCTTCATTGAGTATTGCCTCCAATTCAGCATTCTCAAACTTTTTCACTTGGCCCGGCCGCTCTTTGTCCTCAACGTCAAAATCACCACTTCTAAACCGCACAAACCATCTCTCGCACGTTGAAACCGATGGAACATGACTCGGATAAGCCTCGGAGACCAATCGATGTGCTTCAGCAGCACTTTTCTTCAAATTAAAGAAGTAAATTAAAACTTCCCGCAAATGCTGTTTTGTTGGCACGAAACTCGACATATTGAGAGCTCAAAAAAACTATGAATTTGACACTGCGACAAATTGACACATACTGAAAATTAAAGCTATAAGACGTAGCTTTGACATGAACATAGTCACAGTACTGCCTGATGCGTATAGCGTTAGTAACGCCATCTGTTATCAAACCCGCATTTTCAATTTGTACCCCTGATATAATAATCATCACATCGAAAAAAATATTGCGACTATCGAACCATTAAATTACTTACCACTCATTCAATAAACTCTATAGAGAATTACAAAATCATAACGATATATGAAAACTAAAATGATTTATGAAAATCACAACGATTTATGCATCTATAGCTAAGCTGTTCTTCTTTTTATCTTCTTCTTCTTCGTCTTTTTGAGTTAACTCTGGTGAACAAATGTATGATGCAATGACATCAATCTCTACGATACGGCTTTGCACCAAGCTGTTCGACTCATATCATCGATTTTACACAACGCTTGTGCGAAAGGCTACAAATAATCAGTACATACGATAGTAAAACAAACTCAAATAAAATTATACACGCACTATCGGTGAAATATTAGCTTTCGTGTTTCCTTTTAATTAGTGTAATGCGACACAGACGGCTAATAGAGAAGAATAAATATTTTCTTTTTCGAAGGTTCATTGATACTTGGACGTGTAGTAAACGCTTACGAGCTTCGTTTTTTTTTAATCAATTATTTATTGCTTTGAACATGGGTAAAAAAACTACATTCATGATTTACAGGTGCAACAACATATACATAAAGAAAAAAACCTTATAAATATATCCCATATATCTTGGGTTAAAGTATTATATTCCTTTTATAGAAGTCTACCATATATACTAGAAGCTTTCTTGTCATAGTTTACATAAACATAAGTATAACAACTTTCGGGGGTTAGCATAATATATATAAATATTATGTTAATAATGACATTGGTCAGATGTACATATGTATGTTTGCATGGGGGAAAAAAATAATGTAATGTTAGAAATATTTATAAGTGAAACTCCACAATATAAAAGAAATACAATGACTGGTATAATATTAGTTGCAAGTGAACAGAAAGTATGGACGAAGTGTCGTTGTCGCGGCTTGGATCTAGAATAATCGGGGCTCGCCCGATCGATGGCATCCAGAGGTCCCAGTACTACGTCAGCCCCTCCTCGTGGCGGACAAGGGCCTCTTATCGTCTCAAAGAACCTTCCCCGAGATCCCTGATGACTCGTGGTGTTTATTTATCTTAGCGACACCAGAGAAGCAACGCTTGGTCTCGAGTGTCGCTATGTCGCTTTCAGTAATAAAACCCCTACTAATTATTTAATGACTACTTAAAAAAAAAAAACAATTAAAATTAACTACAAATTAAAAAAATATTTACAATTAGTACTAGTAAGTCGTGTGATATACAGGGTGGCCGATTTATTTGAAGACATTGAAATATTTCGAAAACTACGCATCGGATCAAAAAAAGTTCTGAAGAAAATTTGTTCGCCTGGAAGGGGGTCATCCAATGATATCAAAGTCGATCCCTCACCCCTACCCCCTGGGGTGAGGGTGGGAATTTCTCGAGATATCATAAAATCAGGTTTCTTGGGATTACAGCGCCATCTATCACGAATCGAAAAAAAATGTTTTAGATAAAAGTTACTTCTTTTTTTATGGGGGATCCGAATCTGCAATAAAAATAGGGGTTCCCATTTACGATATCAAAGTTGCCCCCACCCCGACCCCAAGGTGTAGAGATGGGGGGGAGGGTGGATCGAGTTTCGTATCGGTGAATAGCTTTTTGAAAAATTAAACATGTGTTTTTTCTTTTTTCGATCCGATGTGTAATTTCTCGAGATATTCGCAAAAATCAGGTCCCTTGCGATTACAGCGCCATCTATCACGAATCGAAAAAAAATGTTTCAGATAAAGGTTACTTATTTTTTTATGAAGAATCCGAATCTGCAATAAAAAATAGGGGTTCTCATTTACGATTTCAAAGTTGCCCCCACCACCATCCCAAGGGGTAGGGGTGAGGGGTCGACTTTGGTATCATTGGATAACCCCCTTCCAGGCGAAGAAATTTTATTGAGATCTTTTTTTGTTCCGATGCGTAGTTTTCGAAATATTCCAATGTCTTTAGATAAATCGGCCACCCTGTATACAAGGGAGTGGTAGCGAGTTTAGAGAGAGATGCGTCCGTCCTTATATTATAAGCTTAGAATACAATGGTATGTTAAATTTAGTGATGTCAATAAATTAAGCTCGCGGTGTGTGAGCTAACGTTCTTTTATATCGCTCCGATCGGATACTAAGTTCAGGCATGTGTATATCATCAGCGGTTAGCCACCAATATTTGTTGTAGTTAAGTCTAGAGAAGTTAATAGAATCCTGTTGGGGATAGTGATGTTAAATTTCAATGACGGGTTGTTGGTTAATGGTTGAATAGGATCAAGCGCAATGCGTTTGTTTGCTCTGTTGCGTCGCCAGTGGTATATGAGTGGTGTATTGTTACAATTTTGAATATATACTTTTTTATCCCAAATGAGAAAAGCTTGCAGTGTGACGTAACCATTCGTTAATTCTTTGTATATTTGGTGAGTGCCGATGATGGCTAGTGAGCGGATGATGGGGTTATTATTGGATGGTAATTTGTTGAAGTAATCGCGGGTTAGTTTGATGATAAATGAGTCGATGCGAGTGGTGTTGGCTAAAGCATATATGGTTTTATTGCTGATATAATGTTGGTAATCGGAGGTGGATGAACGTGTTTGTTTTAAGCAAGTACGGAAGCATCTACGCTCGAACATGCGGAGCTTCTCCATAATGGTGTAGTTCGTATTCCACCATATGGACGCGGTGTATGTGAGGATGGGTCTTATTAGGAGCAGATAGAAAATGATTTTAGTTCTGCTATTTAGTGAATTGTCGTAAAAAATTCTGCTGTTATGAAAGAACGCAGCTCTCGTCTTATTTAGCTGAGTCTCTATGTGAACGTTTCCTCTAAGCAGAGCATCAACTTGTACACCCAGATATCGTACAGTGTTGATGTGAGTAATGGTTACTAAAGTGTTGGTGTTTGGTTTGAGTGTCTGTATTGAAAATTGTTTATAGGTGTTTTTGTTAATTTTGGAAAGGTATGAGTGTGTTTTACGGAATAGTAAAGGGTGATTTTTTAAGAGCTTGAGAACTTTTTTTTAAAAAAAAACGCATAAAATTTGCAAAATCTCATCGGTTCTTTATTTGAAACGTTAGATTGGTCCATGACATTTACTTTTTGAAGATAATTTCATTTAAATGTTGACCGCGGCTGCGTCTTAGGTGGTCCATTCGGAAAGTCCAATTTTGGGCAACTTTTTCGAGCATTTGGGCCGGAATAGCCCGAATTTCTTCGGAAATGTTGTCTTCCAAAACTGGAATAGTTGCTGGCTTATTTCTGTAGACTTTAGACTTATCGTAGCCCCACAAAAAATAGTCTAATGGCGTCAAATCGCATGATCTTGGTGGCCAACTTACCGGGCCATTTCTTGAGATGAATTGTTCTCCGAAGTTTTCGCTCAAAATGGCCATAGAATCGCGAGCTGTGTGGCATGTAGCGCCATCTTGTTGAAACCACATGTCAACTAAGTTCAGTTCTTCCATTTTTGGCAACAAAAAGTTTGTTAGCATCGAACGATAGCGATCGCCATTCACCGTAACGTTGCGTCCAACAGCATCTTTGAAAAAATACGGTCCAATGATTCCACCAGCGTACAAACCACACCAAACAGTGCATTTTTCGGGATGCATGGGCAGTTCTTGAACGGCTTCTGGTTGCTCTTCACTCCAAATGCGGCAATTTTGCTTATTTACGTAGCCATTCAACCAGAAATGAGCCTCATCGCTGAACAAAATTTGTCGATAAAAAAGCGGATTTTCTGCCAACTTTTCTAGGGCCCATTCACTGAAAATTCGACGTTGTGGCAGATCGTTCGGCTTCAGTTGTTGCAGGAGCTGTATTTTATACGGTTTTACACCAAGATCTTTGCGTAAAATCTTCCATGTCGTCGAATAACACAAACCCAATTGCTGCGAACGGCGACGAATCGACATTTCACGGTCTTCAGCAACACTCTCAGAAACAGACGCAATATTCTCTTCTGTACGCACTGTACGCATTCGTGTGGTTGGTTTAATGTCCAATAAAGTAAACTGAGTGCGAAACTTGGTCACAATCGCATTAATTGTTTGCTCACTTGGTCGATTATGTAGACCATAAATCGGACGTAAATCGCGAAACACTTTTCGAACCGAACACTGATTTTTGTAATAAAATTCAATTATTTGCAAGCGTTGCTCGTTAGTAAGTCTATTCATTATGAAATGTCAAAGCATACTGAGCATCTTTCTCTTTGACACCTTGTCTGAAATCCCGCGTGATCTGTCAAATACTAATGCATGAAAATCCTAACCTCAAAAAAATCACCCTTTACTTTTTTACATTTGTCAGGATTGAGACCGAGGTTCCAGGTACTTAAATAGCTGTTGATTTTATTAACTGTGTTATTGAGTTCGGATTGTATGTTGGGCACACGAGTACCATGTGTATAAACTATTATATCATCGGCGAATGCAATGGCCGAGATATTGCTGTGGGGACTGTTAATATTGAATGGGGAAAATAGGTCGCTGGTAAAAATATTGAATAGGATCGGTGAGTTGACTGTGCCCTGTTGTAGGCCTTCAACACAATGGAAGATTTTCGTGGAGATGTGTTGGGTGTCCCATGTTACACATGATTTGTTTGTAATCATATCCCTGATCAGATGCATCAGCCATTCAGGAAACTTTTTTTTATCTAGTTTATAATGAAGGTCATCTAGCCACACGGAATCAAAAGCTTTTTCGAGATCAAGCAGTGCTGCCCCTAAGAGGCGGCGATTGTTTGCTTATGTCCGACAGGAATTTGTGGATTGCGTGTGTGGTGGAGGTAGTATGTTTGAAACCAAATTTTGCGTTCAGGATCATATTATTTGTAATGCAGAAGGTATTGATGGATGAGTTGATGATTGATTTGAATACTTTGGAACGGCTCGGGGTAAGGCTGGGTCTAATGGATTTTTAGAAGGATAAATAGACAGTTTATAAGGAATGTCATTATTATTGACCCAGCGTTTATGGTTGTAATAATTTTATTTTTCTATTCTTGGATTTGTTAGATTTCTCTGTACCAGGTCTATAAATATGAAACCGGAATTTGCCCATAGATGGCCCTAGCTGTCAATGTAGTTACCGTCAAACCGCATCATTGGCGCCATTTCCTTGTTGACACCTCTGACAAAGATTTTCAACTCACAACAATACAAGTTTCATACAACAGCATAGTTTGTAATAGCGTTGAACATGTCCAATTTTGTGCCTGGAAACTACGATTTGCGGCGAGCATTGATTTTCTGTTACCAATTGAAGAAAACTGCTGCAGAATCGCATCGAATGCTTGTCGAAGCTTACGGTGAGCATGCTCTTGGTAAATCACAGTACTTTGAGTGGTTTAAAAAATTCAGCGAAAACAGAAGACAGCGAATTGCAAGCATTGTTAGATGAGGATGACGCTCAAACGCAACAACAAGTCGCGGATCAATTAAATGTGACACAAGAAGCCGTCTCCATACGTTTGAAAGCCATGGGAAAGATCCAGAAGATGGGAAAATGGGTTCAACATGAACTGAATGAAAGACAGCAGGAAAACCGAAAAACCACTTGCGAAATGCTGCTCGCCAGGTACAAAAGAAAGTCATTTCTCCATCGAATTGTGACTGGCGATGAAAAGTGGATATATTTTGAGAATCCTAAGCGTAAAAGAACATGGGTAACTCCAGGCGAACCATCGACATCGACTGCAAGGCCAAATCGCTATGGACGTAAGACAATGCTCTGTGTTTGGTGGGATCAGAAGGGTGTGATCTATTATGAGCTGCTAAAACCTGGCGAAACCGTTAATACTGAACGCTACCGACGACAAATGATCGATTTGAATCAAGCTGTGCGTGAAAAACGACCAGAATATCAAAAAAGGCAACACAAAGTGATTTTGTTTCATGATAATGCACCATCACACACAGCAAAACTGGTCAAGGAAACGATTGAGGCGTTTAGTTGGGAAATACTTTCGCATGCGGCTTACGACTTATTTGCATCGATGGGACACGCACTTGTTGAGCAGCGCTTTACTGCTTACGAAAATGTACGAAAATGGCTCGATGACTGGTTTGCCTCAAAAGAGCAACAGTTTTTTTGGTGTGGCATCCACAAATTGTCAGACAGGTGAGAAAAATATATAGCTAGCGATGGGCAATACTTCGAATAAAATATTTTTTATCATTTTCATACAATAAACGTGTATTTTTTATACAAAAATTCTGGTTTCATATTTATAGACCTGGTATATCACTTGAGATGTAATCATTCTTTCTAATATTTATGCAACCTTATGAGAAGGCTAAATTGTTCTTAGGGGATTTTGGGCACGAAGAAGAGTAAGGTTTGTAACAGATATATGCGTGACCAAGGACTAATTATTGGTTATATATGTACAATAATAGCGAATTTCAATCCATAAACAGAATCAATTTCATACAATAATAACAAACTTTCGATTAATAAGCTGTAACATAGTTACACTCTCTAGCCCACTTTATTTGGTCGAACGGTATAAAGAGCCGAGGGATACGCAGAAACACCTGCGAAATTCGAATAGATACAGAAGCACAGAGGTTTGCGGGCATTAGGCCATCGAACTCATGTGAAAAACGAGCTACGTCACACCGCCGGAATTCCCTCGCTGACATAAACAGCAGGTCAGCGACCAGCTGGCCTTGCTGGGTGGCGAGGGAAAGGCGGTGAGCAGGACGACGACTAAGCTATGAAAATAGGAAATGCGTTGAATTTCAAAATTACGATGCAGAGGGGAATGAGGCAAGGGCGGCGTATAAAAGGCCGGTGCGGGGAGAGAGGAGCTCTCTTGGGACGTGATAGTCAAACAGTGGAGAAGAGAGAGTAGAGACTAAAGATTCTAGTTAAAAAAAGTGAAAATCCAAGAGTTATTTTCAAATATTTCACACCGTAGAGTCTGTACTCACTCAAGAAAATAAAACAAGTGTATGGTGCTCCGAGGCCGGCGAAAAGAGAAAAAAGACAGGCGAGAAAACTATATAGATTAAGCAATAACCCGTCGCAGAATAGATAAATTATAAAATAATTAAAATTAAGCTAGATTATAAGGCAAACAGAGTAGGTGCATACGCGAGTAAGTTTAAGAGAATAGGCTTAAGGGAATAAGTTTAGGCATAGAGAATAAGTGCATCGAATTAAGCATTTAGTACGTAAGGAAACAAGGAAAATAATGTGGCTTTTAAACCAGCAGTACGAACAGAATTGCACTATTGTGTGAGTGGGAGTGAAACATAGAGAGAGTGAAACAAGTGTGAAAGAGAAAGCATTATAAACAGAGTTTATACACTCTGTCAAGGAGTAAGTCTGACGCGAGTGGCTGTGTGAGTGCATGTTAGAAGCTACTGGGGAAATACCAACACACTTACACGTAACAGATATTCGAGCCCGAAAATACCGAGAATTTGAACGTGAATAAGACGAAATAATATTAAAATAATCGTCGGAATTCCCGAATTCGAATGCACTATCCTAGATAGTAGATGCCGGGGACTATAATATAACTTGTTATAGAATAATTTCTTTAATTAATAAACCCTATTCTCACTCACCTCGAAGTCTAATATTAATTAGTCCTGTGTTTGAGCCTGAAATCCCACGATAAATAAAAATTATTGATAACGATAAAAATTACCGTTACGAAGCATTATCAATTTCATACAATATTAGCGAATTTTCAATTTTCACTCAATAATCATAATCAATTTACAGTCAATAATAGTGAATTTCAACCTATACTTTATTTTTGTACGATTTGGTTGGAATAATAATAAATTATTATTCTTATCCAATTAGTAAGTATGAATCATTAATAAGAAATATTTAGTGAGAAAATTGTCATAACAAGTTCCATAGAACAGCTATTTCATCAATTACAACGGATCCATGTCTAGATCAACACAGTCAAATATAATTAAATGTGACTGTATTTAGTTTCATTAACATCGTTCTAACATACGATATAAATTCCCGTCGATCTTTCGAACAACCCATCGATAACAATCGGAAAGTTGTGTGAGTGAGTACGCGTTGCATCAAGCGACTGTCAACGTACAGGGTTCAAAGATCGAACGGAATCGTCGACAGCTAAATTAACTCCTGGCCCTTATTGTACCGACTTCGTGACCGTTATCCTTAACTCGTGGAGATCCGTGGAGATTTCTTTGACTATTCTCCAGTTAATTGATATATTGGTAATCAGGATACCGCCTCTATTAATGGCCCAGCCACCCTGCTTGACCATTAGCCGTCTTTTTATCAATTTACACATACTGAATATGATTCTACAGGTATAAATAAATATAATAATTATAATAATATATTATATATACCTGTTGTGTTCCCGTCGCGTATATTTTTACTCTGATGATTTGCACTAGTACTTATTCTTGTTCTCGCGGATTTTGCAAATAGTTTTAATTATACTGATTAGGTTCGACGTGTATACGGCGTGACGAGCCACGAATGACTGGGAAGAGTTCTTGGGGGGTACGCGATTCCTCGCCCAAATCGTATTATCCCGAGTTTGCGCACACGGCAATTATAAAAACCGTACATAATACCAATTCAAAGTCCGTGTAAATATCCCGACGGTACATGGTTACCAACGATGGATAATACATTTTATTACGCCAGCAACGATTGAGTTCGCTGATACGATCCAGCCAATGTCTCGCCGGCCTACCGTTACAAGGTGAGAGCCTCGTTGATTATTAACAGAGTCTCCCCAATCTGTACGACGCGCATTAATGACTCCTGCAATAATATAATATGAATCGCTCTTATGTAACTTGAGAATCATAAATAAATTGTCGAGTTCAGTTAAAAAGGGCGTTCTACTATCATTTTGGGCGTAGATGCTTATTATGTATAGTTTATTATTGTTGAGTGTTGTGAGCTTGATGATGGTGAATTCAATGATCTTGTTAATAATAGAGGATGGTTTTCGGATGATGTCGAATTGATATTTTTTGTTGATTAATATGGCTGTGCCGCCTCCTTGCGTGGCGTTGGGGCGGTCAGTACGGATTATGTGGTGGTTGTTGAAGACAAGTTTATGACGATGTGTTAGCTTGGTTTCTGACAGTAGTATTATGTCGTGGTTGTATTTTAGCATGAAATCCATGAGTTCAAGACGGCGATAGTTGGCGACAATGGAATTAACATTGAGAGACCATAAAGAGAGTTAAAAATGAAATCGATTCTACTTGCGGTATGGGTGATTTGAGCCGATAAAAAAATGTTTCAGATAAAAGTTACTTATTTTTTATGGGGAATCCGAATCTGCAATAAAAATGGAGGTTATCATTTACGATTTAAAAGTTGCCCCCACCCCCACCCCAGGGGGTGGGGGTGAGGGGTCGACTTTGGTATCATTGGATGACCCTCTTCCAGGCAAACAAATTTTATTGAGATCTTTTTTTGATCCGATGTGTAGTTTTCGAAATATTTCAATGCCTTCAGATAAATCGGCCACCCTGTATATGAGTTAAGCGATATCGAATTGGCGGTACGCAGCAACAGTATCGGCGCGTGTTAACCGTATGATGTCTCTGCTCGAACTCGCTTACGAGCTTCGTCAATTGTGCGTAGCGGGCACGTCAACAGAACCGGTATCTCAGTCGCACTCTTGGTGGCTCAGTCAGTATAGCACATCATCTTAACCTGTTAACCGGGGAATTCCCTTTTTAATTACGCAGCTAGGACGTGTCAGTACGTCACGCCCGGTTAACAGGTTAAGCCACATCGTACCGATCAAAAGGGTCCGACCCATGCGTCAAATCACTATGTGATACGACATGATAAGTGATACACCCCATTGACTGGTCGGTACTATGTGGATTACGTTCTTTTGACAAACACAAATCTTTTGACAACATAAATGACAAATTTTTGTATCTGATATAATTTTTTTTAGCTGTTGGAACTTAAACCTATTTTGTTTACATCTTTCAAACAAATCCCAATTTATTTTATACAGTGAAGATAGAGCAAATAATGATTGCAAACTAATTGACTGCCGTAACGCTCTATTTATGTGAAACTAAAAAAATCATAAAAAGTGTGGATTACGCCCTTCTGTTCAGTAGATGTAGATATTAATATAAATCAATGAAAGTGGAACAACAAGTTTGAGACAAAGTTAGTAATTTTTAACCCTGTTCTTGTTTTTACTTAAGATTATGTATTATTTTTTTTAAAGTGAAACTTTAGCCGCATCGAGAGTAACATTTCAAGGCCGTAACGCGACACGTTTTGTAACGTTTCGTTACATAAGAAAGACGAAAGATGTAACTTAGGGAGAGAGAGAGAGAGTTACAAGTCCAGTTACCTTATACATAGAGTTACTTATTCTTCGTATTAGCTTTAGAATACTCTCTCTCTCTCCAAAAATCCAAATTATTACTATTCATTACAAATAAAGACACACAAAAGCCACTAAACATGTTTCGCTTCTATCACGTGCACTAAGATGTACGCGCTTTTTTTTTATTAATCATATATTTATAAAAAAATTAGTGAAGTCACTCCCAGTGATTTTCTCCCAGGTGAATGATATTAATATCAATATCATTCACCTTAATGAATTATTTTCATGTTATCGTCACTTCGTACCCATTAACTTTAAAAAATGCAAATTATACAAAATTTACAATGAATAAAGTTGATAAAATGATCTACAGTTGGTGCATAGTACCGCATCTACATGCTATCTATAATCTACATACATTTACAGTTTACTATACAGTGCCAAGTTGAAAGCATTCCGAAACCGTTCGATGCATGGGTAAAACGATGGACAATTGAACGTATACTGATAACACAGTCACGAATTGAAACAATACGATTGAAACGTCCTTTATAATAGAACAATTTAAAGAGTGAGGTGCAAATCGGCTGAATGGAACTCGTGCACAGTTGATACGATGATCCATTCAGACGCATTGGCCATGTGGTACAGTTGGCAGAGTGTACAGATGCACTGTATAGCTAGGCGCATGCACAGTTGACAAAAGAAGCACAGCATCAGGTTACTTTTATCATAGCTGTGTTCAATAGAGATTCAAGGATGTGTTTCGCAAGATGGATAAAACGGTAGATGAAGTGGAGTACAAACGTAATTTCTGAAAGGCGAGCAAACTTAACCTTCATTACAAATAAGCTCTGGACCTTAAAAATATTATATTAACTTTATTTATCAATAACGTGTTTTCGGACCAAAAAACCTTTATTTGGGCAAGTAAATATATTTCGAAAAAATAGTATTTGTAACTAAATAACAAATATGACACTTACACACTTAACAATCATTAACTCATATTAAAGTTATAATAAAATTACTACTTTTTGCATTTCGAGTTACTTAATATACGAACAATTTATTTTTATGAACAGCATCCCAAAATTGTACGCACCCTATAACATATACCTTGTGTAGTTAAGTGTTCAATAAATTTATTCAGAAAATGTTTATATAAAGGTGATGCTGATATTAATAATTGAATAAAATGTTGATGGTAGAATTCTTGATTAATTTTATAAAAATGTGAGTTTTCTGATAAAAATATATTTATTTGAGGAAAATGGTGAACACGTGATGGACATTTTTCTTCATTTAGCACGTTTTTTCTGAGTGATATCTCCATCTCTTGTTTTCTTTTATACGCTGAATGCTGACTCGATTGCTCCCATTTTCATTACAATGAATGATCGCGGTCGCATCACTGAAGTATAGCAGAAACGTCGATTGTACATCTCGATCATACCATCCTTATCGTGAACGAAACTATCGCAGCTAGCCTCTGGCTACACCGGAAACATAAAGTGTGTTGCAGCTTCCTGCCTCCATAGTGTTAGCCCATTTTTTCTGCGTGTTCATAGCTGACATGCTGCTGTTTACCTAGTACCCGCACATCCCTTCCAACTTGCGTCCCTTCCGTGCAACTCTATTATTTTCGGGCTCACTCCCACGACTCTAATTTAGTGGATACTCAAGTGCCCCAGGATTCTGCTCGCCTAACATAATTGTACTATCTATATGTGCATGCAGACTATCATCTAGAAAATAATTTACTCTAGAAAGAAGTATTGTATGACTTAAATTTAATTCTTTAACTCGCAGTTATTTTCACGTTGTCAGCATTTCTCTCACGTCGAAATTTATTAGACTTTCGTAATTAAAGTTTTAACTGATCTTATAATACAAAATTTATTTATGTCTATACAATGTCTATACAAAAGATCGCACAAAGAACTCATGATTATTATCGAGAATTTTTAAAAAATTAAACTCCAACTAGGTCAAATGTATACAAGCTCAGGTACATACGAGTTGCTTGACCCGATTATATTGCTCAAGCTATTCAAAAAGTGATTCCATCATTGATGTCGATAATTGTTTTGACCTTATATTTAAAAATGGCTTTCCAAAAATTTTTCGGTACGAATACCATGCGAGTAGGACATTTCTATGCTGTTGCACTTTATATTGTGAAGGGTTGAACTCCTAAGTAAACTGCTGTACTAGCAATAAATTACAGGTGCCTTAAACATTCAATAAAAAAAATGAAAGCATTGACACAAGTTGCATTCTGAGTCTCCTTAATAATGTAGGTAAAACCTTTAAAAAATCTCAAATTTATTCTTATTTTCCATTTTTAACAAATCCATATTTATCAGGAAGTACATTGATTATGGTCAACGTTACGCACAATTTTTGCAATTTGATAATAACTGTTATTAGATGTTAAAACGGTAGACATCTTCTATTGCGTTAGAAAACGTCCACATCGTATATAATTATTCTTTTAAATAAATGTCCGGACGCCAGCATGTTTATTGATATGTAAAAGACGGTTGTAATGCTCATAAGGCGTCTCCCGACTGTAGTGATAGCGGTAAATGAATTGTTGTAATCTAAATATGAAGTTAAATAAAATGACATCGAAAGTTATTTCATCCTTTTTAGATTTATTTTCATAACAAAACTTTTTACAGCTAAAGTTCTGTTTATTATAGTTTTTTGCAATCGGCAGTTTAAACATTTTTTAATTTTGTTTATTTCATACTTTTTAAAGCTAGTTCAATGTGACTTTCTACAGCACTTTTATAATTGTTATATATTTTTATATCATAGTTAGTATATTTTTTAAAACCAAAACAACAAAATCATTTATAATAACTGTATTTTATTTAACCGCTCAATTATGTTTGCGCTTTTATATAATATTTAGAATTAAAGCAACAAAGGTAATTAGAAAATTGCGTTGCGTTTCATTAATTTCTAGTTGTTGTTAACAAGATGTTGTTAACATCTCTGATGTACAACAAACTTATTAAGGTTTACATGCTGATAAATAAAACATATATACAAATATTGAATGAATCCCCCGTGCTCTTCCTCTGACTCCATCGTGAGTGCTGTGAAGTTAGATACAGATGAACGATTATAGTAGGAATGACGGTCATCTTGAGGCATTTCGATATATACAATCGTGGTTTTCATACATTTTCTTTAAACGCTTTTATCTTCTTGAAATTTCACCTAATAGACCCTTTATATATCTTAATCACCTTTATATACAAAAATGGAAGTTACCATACACAGAATCTGTGTACCCAGTTCTGTTAAAGACATCTTCAGCCGATTCGGATAATATTGCACGTATAAAAAACAGGCATATTTGCGCCATGCCAATGAAACGCATATTTCCGTCGGGAGTAAAAAGGGAAAGAGAAATGTTTATCTCTAATTTCCTCGCGTTGTCAGAATTGATATTTATTTCTATTAAAAGTGATAAACCGTACATACCAATTTTACTCGCCGACGCGCGTGCTGTCAGGAAGAGAAAGACCGAGCGAATAAGTACATGTAAATTTATTATAACGATTAATGAATTAACAACCAATATCTAATATGGCAATTAAGGGAGCAACTCGTGGAAACATCACAATAAACTCTCTTTTCTTTCTCTTCTTCTTTTTTGTATGATGGGTTAAGAGTTCGTTACACTCGTTGAGACGATGATGCTATTTCCGTTACGTATAATGCCCGGTCAATGACAAACATATTTTATTTTTCCGTGAAGGCTGTTGATTTGCCAAAAGGTATATTACCAAAGTTCACTACAAAGACTACAAAGTCAGTACAAAAGAAATATCGTTAATAAATGTTACCCGTGTTTAAATAATCCGATAGATTCTTACAGGAAATAAAGTCTTATCAAATCCAATCGTATTTTTGGTTCTTAAATATCAGATACGTTATCTGATATTCCTTCAAATAACAAATCAGGCAACCTATCGTTATTGATTTTTTACTATGAGCCCTAAATTGGTAATTACAGTTAATTAAAAAGCCTTATTCGCGCATCCTTAACGCTTTGAGTCTCGCTTTGATTAGTGCTATTATTGCTGATAATCGAATGCGTTCTATCGATAGGAACAACCACAACTCAGAAAAATAGAAATTAATTTTTATTACATCGGCGGGATTCGAACCTGTCCTTCTTGGGTATATAAGCTGCGACCACACCTATTTTTTTTACATTAATGATATTGATATCGTCATTACGTACATTCATCATGGGTCCATGGTTAAAATAAATCTGTTCGAAAAAAACTAGTTTGCTTATGGTTTTTGTTGCTCGGGTACCTTGTTTACCAACCCTGTTGCGTTCTGAGTAATCAGACTAATTTGTATAACTTGTGATGATGCTTTTAAACAGCTTAAAGTACAACTTGAACAGTACAGCGAGTTTTGTGCGACTTTTGCAATCGCTACATAAACACTAGACTTTTACGTAGTTTACGCACCCTAGTGCACTCTGGGTGATCAGACCAGTTTGTATAATCTACGACATATATAACCTACGACATGTATAACCTACGGCATGTATAATCTACGACATGTATAACCTACGACTTGTATAACCTACGATGATACGTAAATAGGTAAATGTATAACTCGAACGGCTCATCGAGTTGTGCGACCCCCTCAAGTGCTGCTATACATTCATCGCATAGACGGTAGGGGATCACTATAAGTCAGTTCGCGTGAGATATGCGGCTCAACGGTGCGTTAACAGTAGTACTCGATGCGTAAACATATTATAGGCCTCCCGCCTGAGACTCTTGTCACCAGACGTTGTACATATGACTTTTGTGGATACATTTACGTCTCGCGAGGATTTGAATAATATGGCGTTCTTAACGGAACATTGCCGCCTCGACTGCTCCGCTCATTAGAACGAATGAGGAAAATTTGAGAATCGAACAAACAAGTCATATTTAGTAGCCGTATACATAGTAAAAAAAAACAAAGAGGATATCTGACAACTAGCATATTATATTGTATTTACAAGATGACCGTTCAGTCTAGAGTAGTAAGTTTTATTCGCATAGCAGGGGTGGTTTTGTCGTTTTCTTTGTTATATCTATTATTTAGATTGCGTCGTATTTTGTTGAAGCTGGGATCACGTAAGGTTGGCCTATTGATTGATAGCCACTGTATTTTCTAACATTCAGTCTATGGGAAGCTAGGTAATCTACAGAGGGAATATCGATTGAGAATTAAAATACGGGTATATCCCTATGTTTTAAATAATCGACACAGCTAACCGTTATACGCTTGTTTGCTTTGTTGCGCTTTCAGTGGTATAAGATACGGATTTGTTAACTGAATTTTGAATGAGGCCTTGTTAATCAAAATACATAAATTCTTCTTTTTATGTTATTATGGGGGAAGGGTATACTACCCCGAAGTAGTAGACCCCGAATGCGATTGACGTTTATTAGTATTAGCACTCGTGTTAATTCGTTCTTAACACAGCATAACTTGTGAAGGTAATCGCGTGTCAACTTTATGGTAAAACAATCGATTCTGGGTATGTTGGTCGCTTTGTACAGTGCTCTATTACTCACGTTTCTCTTGACGTTAGAGTGCGTTGACCTAAATAGCATTAATCATGCTCGGAAAGAAGCTCGTTCTAGCATTCGGAGCTCTTCCATGGTAGACGCGTTTATTTTCAATCAGACCGGGGCCTTATCAATAGAAGATAGAGTATAACTTTCGCTCACTTTATGAGATGATGTTGTCAAAAATTTTACTGATGGCCTTGAAGACCGATCTAGCTTCCCCTATTTTTCTTTTTTAGTCGGTATTGCATCTTCACGAGTAATCCAAATTTATCCTTAAATATTTAATTACATTTCAAAGTGGGAATGGTGGGATCCGTTTTTATTTCTACCTGAGACGTTTGTACCTACAATTGGCTCGACCATTCTTTTTTATTGTTAGAAAGGTAGAAAACTGACTTACGGAATCAGATGGTCCGGTACTCGCCGGATTTATTTTCAGATTCCACGCTATATAATAATTATTAACTTTGTCAAGTAACTTTCTTTGGTCGTCAACATGTCATCGGTGGACACGAGGGAGGAAGCGTTGTTATTATCGTTGAACCCGAATAGATTCATTACATTGCTTGTATGAATATTATATAAAAGTGAGTTGACAGTGTCTTGCTCCAATCTTTCTAATTTTAAACTCTATCGCTGAGAGGTTGCTGCAACTCCAGGTTTTCAATGTTTTTTCTAATACCATGGCCATACGAACATATGGTGCTGATTAGCCAGTTCGGAAATTACTTTTCTTTTAACTTCGTAAATCAATCCGTCGAGCTGTACAGAGTTGAAGCTTTTTCTAGGTCAAGAAGGGCAGCCTCGACTAGTTTATCTTTGTGTATTTACGTCTTTACGTCTGATAGCAGTTACGAACGGCGCGTGTCATGGAATACGTTCGTGTTTGAAACCGAACAAGCTGTCCAGGATGATATTACAGTTGTTACAAAAGAATCCTATGCTTTGATTTATAATGACCTCGTAAACTTTGCTAGTAGCCGGAGTCAGGCGGATTCAGCGACAACCAGCTAGTTTGATCTTTTTCAAAATGGAGGGAAGTAACAATTTTTGAGAGCGTTATCGTAGATAATTGTGTAGGCTGTTACTATATTATAGGTGATGGATGAAAACTATCGATAGTATTTCGTCCATACCATGTTTTATTCAAGAGTACTTTGACTATTTTTCAGATTTGTAATGAATTGCAAAGTATCACGGGTTCGTTGACTGGTGTTATCATTATGGCCGAGTTGTGTACTGGGTTGGTATCTTAAAGACTCGTGATGATTGCGTTACTGCCTTTGGCTCTCCCGAACCCTGTTTTTATTGATTGGGTATTTACTTTCACAAGTCTTTTTAGTCTCGTCCCCTCGTTCAGATGCCTGGGTAAATTAATTTCTTCTTACTATGCACCCGTAATATGTAGTTTATCTGTGAATGTAAGTTATTCCCCTTCTCTATGCGCTTCGTTTATGTTCCTTCTATGGCTAAGTGATATGCTGTTATCGGTATCGTAATGGATTATGCTTAACTTTTTATTCGGGGTCTTTAGAATATCTATTCTTGCTTCAACCAGGCAAACGTCCTGTGAGCCGGTTTGAACTTTGATTCCACGGGTATCGGTATCTTAAGTTTCTTTCTGATCGATATGTTGACTTCACACTGCGCAAAATATTTGCCTTGACTATTAGCTATATCCACCCAGTTTTTTCTAGCATTTAATTCGCCTGCCAGTAAATAGTAGTGTTTGGCGCGGTGCAATTCCAAATATTTAAATAGCACTTCTATTTTTTTTTAAATAAAGTCCTGTTATCATTAGTGGAGTACTTATAAAGAAGAGGTTCTTTGAGTTTTCTGTGATTAATTTGATTATCGTAAATTTTCATAGTTATCATGGCAATAGACTTCGTATTGTCACTGACGCTATTATAGTTGAATTTCTTGCAATAAAGTGTCCGACCTAATTTTATTAAAGGCTGAGTGCACTGAATTACTCTTGGTAGAGCGAAGAGAATATAAATTAATTATTTGCTGTGTTGACGCCACTTGGTTTCCTAGAGGTCGTATCTGTTCGGAGACCATTGTAGCGATCTCGATTTTTCGTTCGCTTACCCACGGTGGGGGCAAGGGGTTGATGGTGCTGATGTTGTGGTTCGCTATGTTGGCTGAAATTCGGTTTTCAGTAGGTGAGGTGCAGCAGGCTGCTAGATTATCGTTGGTGCTTGCGCTGCTTTTGCGTAAGAGATGCAATCGTTCATCGCAATGAGGATGCGTGTGACTTTCTGGTGCAATATGCTTTTGCGCAGCGGCACTTACTGTTATTTAAATTCCTAGGGCAAATTTTTAATATGTGCTGCCCCAGTAAGTGTCCTGCTTGCCCGCAGTTAGCACATTTCAGCGCTACTTAGGTCACAATTTATGCGACTGATAAAGAGGAGTATTATTCCTCGATATAACCTAAGTTTTTCTGCTAGTTAGCATTGATAACCCGGATTCTAATGATGCATTCATGCTCGCGTATCAGTTCGTACCACTTTGCGCAGTTGTCAGATAGGACCGCAGGCGCATAGCTTTGCGCACAGTTTGGCGCATAGCTTATATCAATTAAGTAATCGTGTAACCAGTGCCAGCGATGTAATCAACTTAAAAATAATAAATTGTTATCGACAATCCACTAGTATCTACACATTCATTCTTTCTTATATCATAATTAGTCTCGATACGTATTCAATACGCATTCAGCGATGACGAGGTTCGCTGCTGTCGAGGATATGCCGCTATGAGTCTCAGAAGAGAAGTTTATTACTCATTATGATAAACGTACGAGACTAAGAAAACAAAGAAACTAGGACTATTCTTTGCTTGTGTACAGTACGTAGTGTGTTAAACTGTAAAGCGAACAAAGGTTAACCGAACTGCTGCAAATAGTAACTACTCAATCAGTGTAAACGACGTGAGTAATAGATTCCTTAGGACATTTAACGAGTATTCCTCACAGTCTGAGCTCCTCGTAGTGACAGGGCTGTAGTGACGCAAGACAAATAGGTCGATGGAAGATACGCCGTTTCTCTTCTGTGAAATTCTGTACTTTGAGTTCGCAAAGTTGTAAGGGTTGATTGCACGACAAATTTACCGGTGTTGATTCGGAAGAATTGATTTTATTCAAGTGCAATTTTTGTAAGCTATAAATATTGAAGTAGTGGACAATATTTAAAGTACGCCACACGTGAGGATAATACGCTCACATGCTAATAGACACATTGTGTTTGTCTACTTCTTGTTATTGCCCTCGTTTATTTCATCAACTATCTCCATATCCCATTTTGCTACTTGTCCCTACTTGGCCCTGGTGAATCGACTTCAATCTACTTCAGAACTTAACTTTTTCGATAATTGTAGGGTACGCCGTTTATTTTCTCTTAAGCATCATAGTTTTCGTCCCGTTTTTACCTCGAGTCTACTTTTTTTATTGCCACCTTCTGTTCCGTGCTCCCACTTTGCCCCGGTACTATTGCCCAGTAAGACCCAAAAAGCGCATTCTTCCGCATTTAGTGATTAATTGGTCATAAAAATAGCATTCCGCTCGCCTGCGCCTTAGTGTCGATTTATTTATCATCGAACAAAACTGGAACATTGCAGATGCGCAATTTGTGTTAGTCATCTCCCATCTCAAATCGCTCTGTCACGGTCAAGAGTTATAATTTAATATACTTATATTTGTTCTACATATTATACTTATAGAGCTCCGACGAAATTCCAACAAAAACCTAACTTTCTAGAATGCTTTTCCGCTATATTGATATATTTGCTTGACTCCATAAAGGTTTGTAAAAAAATCCCCTTATAAAGTCCAATAATTGAATTTGTTATTTATCTTCTCTTTTGTTCATGAGAATTTAGGAGGTTTTAGCACGATCGGTCTCTCGTATCTGTGACACACAATATATGAGCTTTTAGAATTAAGTTTATTAGTCTATAACCTTTATATCCAGTGTTATCGCACTGTCCAGACAGTGTGGGTTTGTGAGCGTGTGCTCTGCTCTCTATCTCGTTATACTCGTACAATTGCGTTTAATATAACAATCATAAAACGTTATGACCACTATGCGTCATCCAGTTGGATCATGGTCCGACGCGGACGTCCCGGGGTCGAACGCCCCATTATCGTATACGCAATGTGCCTGGCCTGCTCGTGGAATGAAAACAGAACAGAACAGTAGAGTGAGGAAGAGGAGGAGGAATGAGAGAGAGAGAGAGAGGGAGAAGGATGGCGGGAGGGTGGGAGGGAGAGATGGCCTTGTGCTTCACAATGGATACGATCACAAGCATCAGAAATGCATATTTACCACACTCGATGGCAAATTCGATTTCGTCCAATAGGTGCATCTCACTACTGAATATAGTATATATTTCTTGTCCCATATGGTATACGATCTATCCCAGTAGGCATAACCTATATTTTTGGTAAATATGCTGTTTAGGGGACCCACCTCCGATCGCCTTCTAACTAGGCGCGTTCGACGCGTTTTCGTATGCCTGACAACTGACAAAATCGTCGCTCACTGTTCATTAAAAAGTTATTAACAAATGAAGTTGGTAAAACTGCAGAATTAGGGTCTATACACCGATGACCTTCGAAATAGGCTCATTCCTTGAACCTCTAAATGTCTTGAAACAAGTGATTCGTCCTGTAGTCGGCTACTGCCGCGTACAATTATATGTACGTAGCGTGTGTGATTTTTCAGTCTTTAACGGTTAATATCTTTTTCCGGCGGCAAGAGCGACGCTTTTGCCAGAGGAAAAAGTTGTTGGGCATACAAAAACGCGTCGAACGCGCATAGTTAGAAGGCGATCGGAGGTAGGTCCCCTAAACAGCATATTTACCATATTTATTAATACTGTAATATAGGTCTTTTTGAGGATTGCAAACTTTCGACCGATTGAGGGCTGAAGTGGAAATTTTTCCCTTGTGTTGATTCCGAATAATAGTATAGCGAAAACTACAAAGTACGTAGAATTTACCGGATACTAAAGTTATTCGTGCCGCGTTTTTGTCGTTAGAAGGACGAGGCATATTTAGTATACTCGATGCTAATCGAGTAGTAGATTTGATTTCGTCCAATAGGTACATTTTAATACTGAGTATAGTCGGTATTTCTTGTCCCATATATACGATTGATTGTACTACCCCACAATATTAATATACGCTACTGCTATAAGGACAAGTTAACTAGTTATTCTTACCCCTCAGCCTGCGCAAGTAAGGTAAATAATAAAATTTAAGTCGAACTTAAACACAAGTACTGCATTAACTTGTAAGTTTTACTTCAAATATTTTACTATAGCATCAACGGTATACAGGGTGGCCGATTTATCTGAAGACATTGAAATATTTCGAAAACTACGCATCGGATCAAAAAAAGTTCTCAATAAAATTTGTCCGCCTGGAAGGGGGTCATGCAATGATACCAACGTCGACCCCTCACCCTTACCCCCTGGGGTGGGGGTGGGGGCAACTTTGAAATCGTAAATGGGAACCCCTATTTTTTATTGCAGATTCGGATTCCCCATAAAAAAATAAGTAACTTTTATCTGAAACATTTTTTTTCGATTCGTGATAGATGGCGCTGTAATCGCAAGCGACCTGATTTTTGCGAATATCTCGAGAAATTACGCATCGGATCGAAAAAAGAAAAAACACATACTTAATTTTTCAAAAAGCTATTCAGCGATACGAAACTCGATCCACCCTTCCCCCCATTCCTACCCCATTGTGATGAAAATGGAAGTTGCTTCAAAATCGTGATTGGAAAACCCTATTTTCGTGATTGAAAACATGTTTGTGATTGGCATGGTTTGCCTCAAAAGAGCAACAGTTTTTTTGGCGTGGCATCCACAAATTGTCAGACAGGTGGGAAAAATGTATAGCTAGCGATGGGCAATACTTCGAATAAAATATTTCTTATCATTTTCATACAATAAACGTGTATTTTCTATACAAAAATTCCGGTTTCATATTTATAGACTTGGTATGTACCACAATTCATGTAAGAATGACTACAAAAATATTACTATTGTTTTGATGTAATATCGACAACCCCATTTCTTTCCGTGTAGGGTGAGCGGTATGATACAATTAAAAAAAAAAAATATTCTTTGCAAATCGAAGCTACAAACCATGATAAGCAGCTACATTAGGACAAGGAGATCACTTTTTGCATGCATAATTGTAAGAAAAATATACAATTGCCTGATGTCTAGTGGCAAAAAACATCGTGAAGCGCTTACGCAACTGCTTATGGTGCTCTGACTGAATTTCCAAGCAACATCGTCAGGATCAAGAGATTCTGTAAGAAAAGTATACTTATGATGCATCTTCAGCTATCAAATCTTGAAAGGTGTGAATTTTATGTACTGCACGGACAGAAAAGATATTATTGATTCGAATAAATCGTTACATTAAAATTTCTTTCATTGAATCTACTAAATATTTATTTGAGTCAAAATAATTACTTGATTCCATCGATGTGATGCATTCGAACCACGATGAAGATATTTCACTGCCTTCGAGTAAAAATTGATTTGATAGTACTTACTACAGAAACGATTTATTTTATTCAAATGAATATTATATTTGAAGTTACCGTTTCAAAAAGATATTTATTTGACGGCATTATGCGTGCCGCCACTTGACGGGAGACGCGCTTTATATTTTTAATGGTGTGTTGTATGAAGAACGCAAAACCGGCGAAACACCGATTGTTAGATTGTTACCCAAATCGAGAAGTTTCTCGTCTATGCGACGACTCTGTGCTTACTGTGAAATAGTATACTTAAGATACCGCAACACAAATGACTGATAGGATTAACCCTATCTAGCGATCGTCTATGATGTAAGAGCGCTACGCTGGCGAAGGCCGCCTACGCCTCGCCCCAATCGTCCGCAGACTTCGTAGCCGACAACACGTTTCACGTCCAACTAACACAGATTTATATTCCTAGTGTAAAATTTTATGAAATTTTACCTCGGCCATCTGAGCGAGTTTTTAAACCATTAAGCGAATCGCGTGAAAAATATCTCAAGTGATATAACAGGTAAAATATTTTTGTAATGTTGTTTTATTTTATGCCGTATGATCAAATGTGAACATGCAAAAAGCTCCGTGATGGGATATTTCACCAGCTATTGATTTCACTAAAATCAGACGCGCTATAAATATCCGCAATTCATGGTGTCGAGCGCAAGAGGCCTCTTGATTTTGACATTTTTGAGCCCATAAAGACACTGCCTGGAGCTGGGAGTTTTCCACTCATCATCGATGTTGATGACGCGGCCCAGCGAGATATCTGAGACGAACATAACTGTTTATCGTTGGAATTATGAGCCGGGTGTTGCCTCCAAATCCTTAGCGCATATTGGATGGTTAGCTGATCCGTGGGCCGTATTTCTAACCACGGGACCACGAGACGCTCGGCGTGTCCATCGCCCGTCGCCTTCAGTACAGGGCGCTTGACGTCGGAGTCCAAACCAAGACACCGTACGGGTAACACGCACCGATCTTGTTGCTGCGTACCTGCCAAATAATTATGGCTTTACTAGTTTCATAAATCCCTATAAACAGCTACGTAAATCACCTTATTTCCAAGGGTTACTAGTGCAACAGTGCTACCATCACTCCGGCCTCCGGTATCTACTACAACCTTGAGTCAGTCAACAGTTAAATAAAAACTTCCAGAGTTTATAGTGTCAAATAAATAATAATAGTGTACTGTGCCATTTACATTTTAATCTTTCCTTCTCTCGTACACTGATATTGGGACAATACATAATCTTATGCTTCTGCATCACGAACCGTCTGACTGCAGAGGTTCCCCTCTTTTTTTTTACTGATGGTGCACACCGGCATAGTTCAGTGAAAATTCTAGTTCCTCCTCTCTACCGTAATATTCAGACAGACACCAAGGACGATGTATAATTATAACGGCAATCAGTCACCGCTATAACAGCTACAATTGATGTCAACACAAGCGACACAGCGGGACACCCCGCTAGCGAGAAGATGGAAAACACCCCAAATACGAGGACTACTCCGGCAACGGCTGGCAGTGGCCAACACACGTTATATCTCTAGCCGACAATCGTCCGAAGAAGCCACCTAATTTGACTCAAGAAGACCAACCGACTACGGTAACGAACGAATGGGAGTAATCAAACCGGGTAGCCAAGCACAGTAGTAAACATCAATACTATTGGTATTGATTTTTCGAATACCAGTAACCGATTCGAACAGATACCCGAGGAAAGCGACACGGAATAGGAAGCCTCACCAATACTACCACAAGCACCTAAACCTAAGCAATACCGCTGGCTGCCTATCTAGACTACCAATTCCGACATTATGTCACTTATCACTATAGTTAAAAACCTCAACACTCCAAAAAATAATTTCACTGTCTCAAAGTCCGATAAAAACCACCATACAGTATACATGGAAAACAACTCTGATTATGACAAATACTTAGAACAGGCCAAGGAACAGAAATTAGAATTTTACACGTTCACTCCAAAAATTTCTAAACCAAAATCCTGTATTATCAAAGGGATAAAAGGCCATTTTACCGAGGAAGACATCCTCGCCGAAATAAAAAATTCACATATTTCCAACATCAACATTATTAATTGAAATAAATTTTATTACGATAAACTAAACCCAAATAATTACCACCACATTATACATCTAACACCAGACAGCGCGACAAAGGAATTATGCACCACGAAAAGCCTCGCTTATCATAAAGTGAAGTCGGAGATCCTGCGGAAAAAAAAAATATATCAGTGTCGAAAATGCCAATGGATTGGACACCCCAGTAACAACTGTGATCTACCATACCGATGCTTTAAATGCTCGCTCTCCCACGAACCCGGAAACTGTGCCGTCACACAAAGAAACGACAAATCGCAATTAAAATGTGTCGACTGTGGCAGCTCGGGTCACCCGGCTTCGTACATGGGATGTCCGTATATTAAAATGGCGCTAAATATAAAAAAAGACAACAACGAGAAAAGAAGTACCTCCATACAACAAAAAATCCACAACATAGCCACGTCAGTCTCTCCAAGAACCTCCTACGCCCAGGCTCTCAGGAAGCCTAACATTTCGTTTCAACAACCGTTCAACCAACCATCACGAGCAACTGAGACTCATCTCACCTCTGCACCCTCAACTACACCATCACCTCGCATGACACCACCGGACCGCTATCCGGCTCGGGTTCCGCAATGGCCAACCACACTGAAGGAAGATATAACATCCTTAACAACAACGCAATATAATACCTTAACAGCTCAAATTGCTAACAACGCAAGCAAAATTGAGTTAATCTTTAATTCCCTTTATGGATAACACAAGTTACTTATGCAATAAATAAAAAATAGCGGCAATTAATGTCGACTGTATTATCGCCAACCACCGCAAACTCGAACTTATGGATTTTATCCATAAATATAACCACGACATAATTTTAATTTCGGAAACCAAACTATCTCACCGACACAAACATGTTTTTGTTACTATCATATAATTCGTACGGACCGACCCAACTCCATTCAGGGCGGAGGAACAGCCATTGTAGTCAACAAGAAATTCCATTTCGACGTCTTCCGAAACCTATCTTTCATTAATAACGAAAGAGTAGAATTATCCATTATCAAATTAACAACGCACAACAACAACAACAAATTATATATAATTAGCATCTATGCCCGGCATGACAGTAGAACGCTCTTTTTATCGAGCTCGATAATTTATTTACGACGCTTAAATTACATAACAACGATTCTTACTATATCATGGAAGGAGATATTATATTGCGCGCCGTACTGATTGGGGAGATGCAGTTAATAACCAGCGCGGCTCGCACCTCAAACGCTGGGTTTCTGGTAATGGCATTACTCTTAAATTAACCATATATCCTCCAGATTCACCCACCTTCAATCCTAGCAGCTCGTATCTTGACACCTTTATAACGGATACCAGGCTAACGACAAGTAGTCCCGGACATACCTCACACACACACACACACACTCCCCTACGACAGCGACCATACAGCAATAGAACTTGAATTCTCCGTAGCTAATGATGGCCTATTACACAGAGAGTGCACTGTAAAAGCAACCGTCTAAACTTCAAGAGTACCAACTGGAAAAAATTCCAAAAAAAAAACCCAACCAAGTCTATGCTAATATTCCGGAGAAAAACCGGAACCCAAACATTCCTGAAGTTGATGGTAACCTGGCTATCCTAACCAAGGAAATCCAAGATTCCATCGCAGCAACGGTCCCTAGCTTCAAACATACCAACCATATTTTAAACTGTATCAATAATAGAATCATTAAACATCAAAGCATTAAACGAAGATTGGTGACCATCTTACATAAAGCGCATACACTAGGGATCTCTCCTGGGTCTACTCTTGTCCGGCAGGTCAAAGCACTACTGAAGCTAACTACCAGCACTATCAATACTGAATTCCAGAAAGCTGCAGAAAGATATTGGTCCGACTAAATCAAATGTATCGACCATTGCGACGTATCATCCTTCTTCCCCAAAGTTAATAAACTCCTCACAAATAGACAGTCTTTTAACGTCAACAATATGCAGATCCACCGGCACAATCTCACAATCACACAATATTACAACGCAGCAAATGCTCACTAATTTACATCCAACCCACCAACGACCCTTACACATTCACGGACCCTGCGGACATCCTAAATATCATCGATGCTCATTACGAGCACATTAACTCACCCAGCCCTATCAACATTCGCTCGAGACTTAATGAACTGGTCGAGCACACCACTGCACCCATCAAAACAGCTATTAGCCTTTCACGCTCACTAAACACTCCCATCACCAGTTTTAATATTAACAATGTAGCAACCAACCCCAACAATACTCAACCCCCCCCCCCAACATTCTACGTTCTACAATATATAATACAAACAGTAACCAAAATACTCTCCAACCTACCCAACAGTACGCTACTTGGGGAGTACAAACGCTCTCCTTAGAGACAACTTACACATCGAAACGCAACTCAATAAGGCGAGAGCCGCATTTTATTCTAACAGTACATTTTTTTATAACACCCTATTAAATAGTAGAACCAAAATTATTCTAGACTTTCTATTAATAAGACCGTTTCTCACTTACGCCACACCCATCTGGTGGAATACCAATCACACCATTACCGAAAAACTCCGAATGTTTGAGCGTAGATGGTTCCGCACCTGCCTCAAACAAACACGCTCTCGCATCTCGGACTACCAACATTATATCAGTAACAAGACCATTTACTCATTAGCTATCACCACTAGCATAGACTCATTCATAATCAAACTAATCCGCGATTACTTCCATAAATTACCTCTTAGCACTAACCCTAAATTATCAAAGAACCAGCGACAGGGTACGTCACACCTCAAGCCTTCCTTCTATGTGACAAAAAAGGCTACATTCAAGATGCCAATAACAACCTCCTCCTACCATACCATACCATTGGAGGCGTAAGTGCGCGAACAAACGTATAGCGATCGACCCTAGTCCGCCGATCAATTACAAACCCCTATTTAAGTTTAATATAACCATCCCGAATCAAGATTATAACAATTTCTCTAGACTGAACCTGAACAAATACTGGTGGCTATCTATCGACGACACTTACATACGCGCGCTCAACGCTCGATATAAACGTAGGTTAAGTACGATAGCTCGCTTAACGCAAGCTTGAGATACCCCAATTTTTAATTCGGCGTTATATTGTATTAGTTTACATAGTTAGGACAGGGCATTGTTCCCTCACTCGATCTCATCATTGTATATATGTTATTTTGTATTGTAATTATTGTATATATTTCCTTATTTTATAAGCTAGTTATAGACCGGTCAATTGATATTTTAGTACGGATTTTAATCATATAGTGAACTTTTTCCCCATATATACAAGTACGGTACCCGACCAGTGCTACAACCCTTTAATATTTACATTTATTATCCTGAGCAACAAATAAACGTTTCACTGAAGGAGATAAAGGCGATTAGTAGGCTTCAATACAATTTTCATTGATTCAATGCCACCGCATTTAATACAATTCGCGATCATTTAAATAAAAGATAGTATAAATTTAAATATATTTTTTCATTGACGGCAAATATAAGTTTCATAGGCTAAGATTTCAATGAAATCTTTTTGATACAATGACACTCTTTCTCTCCGTGTAGTACTAGTGTATCTTGCTTCTCACAGACATCTAGAGTTAACTCAATATCTTCATTTTTGCCATAGCAACGTATTTTACGGAGAGCATCTGATTAATTTAAGAATTAACTTGAATTTCGTCGAAATTTTACATTAATAATTGTGCAATGCGGTTTAGAATTAAGATTTTAGTTAACAAAGATATCGATCTTATTCAGGGTATCCTGGGCGGGCTTTCGCCAATAAGAATCAGGTAAGTTTAGTTTTCTTATGGGTACACATTGGAAAAAGTACCTTATTGTTTTGACGACGCTGCTTCAAACTCCAAATCATTATAGAAAGCTACGTTGGTACAAGGGGATAATTTTCGCCACTGTGAATCACGTTAGTATATATTTCTTACAGCCACATATAGTGAAAGCTATTTCTTGGTACCAGTACTGTTGTCTCTGAAGCTCTAAAGTATGAGAAACTATTTCCTGACCCTAACGCAGCGCGTTATGATGCCCTTGGAGCATCAAGCATGGTCAAGATCTGTTGATGACTTTCGCCAGGCGTAGCTGTACGAGAAATAAACTTATCTGTCTCATAGGGGTGAAAGGCATCTCCTGATAGGAGATTGTTTTGCCATGCGCAGCTATAAGAAAATTTGCTGGTAGTAACGTTACATAAACTATCATTTTTATCGTGAATACATATAATTATTTTTCTACTGAAACTGTATGAAAAATAAACAATTGTCTACTTTTATCGTATATTGAGTATAATAATAGAGATACAGACATACAGTTTAATGTAAATTTATTGGGAAATTTATTTATTTCAAGCAGAAGCAGAAACGCTTGGAAACTGTATTTGGAACGTTTAAAGGTTAAGTTAACTATAATAAATAATAAAACCTATTTGCGAGAACGAAAATTCAGTATTCAACAAATAAAAGAAGAAAAATAATGACTCTGGTTATACAGGGTGTCCCATTTTTGAAAATATGCTCAGGTATATCGAAAACTAAGAATTTAATTGAAAAATGTTTCGGACAAAAGTTGTACATGAAGAGGGACATCGGATGAGCATATCAGATTTTGGGTCCGGGGTCTCTGCTGCGCCCATTGAGGCCCAACTTTCGTCTTTTAAATGGAATTTCCTATTTTTTATTGCATTTTTTAATTTCTCGCTAAAAAATAAGTAAGCTTTACTCCGTATCATTTTTTGTTTTTCGTCTTTGAACAGGCGCAAAATGTTATTCGAAGTTTTCCCGTAGAAAGAGTGGCGATACGTCAATCTTTGCCACTTTGTCAATTCAAAATGAAAACGAGTTCTACGATGAATCGTTAAACATTGGAGAGCCTTTATGCGTTCGTTTGCATTGTTTTTTAAGTATTGCTAAGCGTTTAAGAAAACTGCCGGCATTAGCATTACCCGATCGCCTTCTAACTAGGCGCGTTCGACGCGTTTTTGTATGCCCAACAACTTTTTCCTCTGGCAAAAGCGTCGCTCTTGCCGCCGGAAAAAGATATTAACCGTTAAAGACTGAAAAATCACACACGCTACGTACATATAATTGTACGCGGCAGTAGCCGACTACAGGACGAATCACTTGTTTCAAGACATTTAGAGGTTCAAGGAATGAGCCTATTTCGTAGGTCATCGGTGTATAGACCCTAATTCTGCAGTTTTACCAACTTTATTTGTTAATAACTAATTAATTAATAATAATAATAATAATAATAATAATAATATAAAAATAAAATCAAAATTATAAAATACTAATAATAATAAAAGAACCTAAAGGACCTAAAGAACCTAATTCTGCAGTTTTACCAACTTTATTTGTTAATAACTTTTTATTTTATTATTATTATTACTCTCCAACGCTGTTAATTTATTTAATTGTGCCTCTTATTTAATACATAATATATAGTGAAAGGAACTTCGTTCCAACCGGGTGTCCCACCGACACCTCTTTTTTTTTAAGATAGAGCATAACTTTTGTTTCATACTGTACGTGTGTCGTTAACACACATTCCATCTACACCGATAGACACATACTATCACGCTAGACAATGTGGCAACGTCGCATCATATATCGAAGCGTCCTAACTTCTTAGTCATATTGTCATCGTGAAATGTGAGTAACAATACCCCCAAATCAATTGAGATGTAAGGGTCGGTTCATAAAAAAAAAGTTCATGGGAGGCAACTGAAAGCTATTATTACAATATAATAAGCTTTAATATAATAATATAAGCTTTCGTTATGTTGCCAAGTCGTCATCACTGCTCCCACCGCGCACTAAACATCATCAAATATTTTATCTTATCAACATTAATATTTACATATCGTGACGGTTAATAAATTCCATCTTTTTCCAGCATGTTCGAATAATTATGTTTTATCTCTTTTTTAAATTTCAGGCATGTCTAGGATTTCATCCGATTAATAGAAACTTTTATGTGCGTTGTGTCTATAAATGACGTGTTAAAAGTGACATTTTCATTTACGATTATCTCTAATTGAGACGGTTAATCCCATTTTGTCACATAGAAGATATTCTTAGAATAGTATCAAGAGTATGTGATTAAAAATTCAAAAGTCTGTAGGATATATTATTTTAGTACCCAACGTAATTGAGGTGTTCGGTTTTTAATTTCTTCGCAAAGATTGACGTATTGCCACTTTTTCCACGGGAAAACTTTAAATACGGTTTTGGGCTTCTTCGAAGATGAAAAACGAAAAATGGTCGTGATTTTTAGATAGGATTCCTGTGAAATAAATACCTTAAAAAGGAAATGAAACCATGTCATGACAGCAGCGTCTTTCTTAGTGCCTGCCATTCTGGATGGATATATATACATATATTGATACTTGAGTATCGTGTAGCTACAAGATAGGATCCAATTAATTAAAAAACGATTTTCTAGTATTGTAAAAATGTTATTGCGAATATTTTGAAAGAGTGTAAAGTTTTTCCACCCTCTGCTACAAATAATAAACATTGACTTATGGATTTATCGGATTCTGGGGATCTACCACGATTCCAAATGCTAATGGAAATTTCTCCATGACAACATTAGTATGGTTAAAGTATTATTACGATGCGCACATACATATATGCGAACTTGGATCAGTTTCTATTTTTTAATCACCCCACCTAGGCGCCAATAGCTTTTCCGTCAACATCTCGGCAATGCGCGGTGTCCATACTGTTGACGTAGATTTTACGTAGTAACATCAACATAATACTATCCACGCGTTCTACCAAACGAGAGTTTATGCAGATAGGAATTATATCACTGGTGACTCCCGTGACGGTGTCCCCTACTTAAACAACAAACTATTATTACTATACTACTACCGCAGCATATCAAACTTCAAGTGACTATATATATCGCACGTGCCGACGTATTGCGACGCGCGCTTTGAGATACAATGTATTACTTTACTAGTGGCGCGACACACACGGCTAACTCACAGCGTTAGCGAAGTAGACGATCGAGGCTTCGCGATTCCAAGCACGAAGTTTAAGGAGAGAGGAAACATCCATGAGTGCGAAAAAGATAGTATATCGCTCACGGTGGAGTGAGAAAGAAGCAGCATATCCGTGCATGTATCGAGGTTGTGTCTCTCCCTAACCCAATTATTTGAAAATCCGAGAAATGCTTCAGAGAAACTTGAATTTTTATCAAAAAACCTCGTGAAACTTAACTGATATTCGCAATTTTCTTACCGCTGCAAGTCTGGTGGCTAAATATGATACATGCGGAGGTACCGTCATTGTTATTTAAAACATTCAACGTTAATTAGCATTGATTCTCACTATCAACAAATTATACGACTAGTGTACCTGTGAAAACATTGTATTGTAATATAGTGTACGAACCGCGCAGAAAATGGCTAAGTACAGTGTAATTTTAATAGATATCCGAATCTCCCTGAAACAGAATGGTAGCCGTTACCATATTTAGTATTATCTTATCTGTAGACGCTGATTCAGGTTTCGAATATTTTTTCTTTCGCCGGTGAACGGCGGATTTTTCACATTTCGTTCGTGAAGAAAAATCGTTTTACCGGTAGACGGAAAGTTTACGATCGTTGACTCAGCCTGCTGGAAAGTATATGCAACGGTACGCGATTTTACGATGAAGCATATGATTGTGTTAGGAAAGTTCGTAATTTGCATTAAGTTATATCTAAAAATTCAGATCCAAGTAAGCATTAATCGAGAGTCGACTGTGTTAAGGTATTCCGCATAATGAGGACTTCTGTTTGCACGACCGAGAAAAAATAACTTTGCGATAGAGTCCAAGTGTCGTATAATATACTTTATTGAAGATCGTTTCATCGCACGAAGATGCAAACAACGTGGATGGCTGATGAAATAGGGCAAATCTTTTCGACATTCTTATTTGCCGCGAAATGATTCCTTGTTTTTTGTGAATTTACCAGGTTTATAAATATGAAACCGGAATTTGCCCATAGATGGCTCTAGCTGTCAATGTAGTTACCGTCAAACCGCATCATTGGCGCCATTTCCTTGTTGACACCTCTGACAAAGATTTTCAACTCACAACAATACAAGTTTCATACAACAGCATAGTTTGTAATAGCGTTGAACATGTCCAATTTTGTGCCCGGAAACTACGATTTGTGGACAGCATTGATTTTCTGTTACCATTTGAAGAAAACTGGTGCAAAATCGCATCGAATGCTTGTCGAAGCTCACGGTGAACATGCTCTTGGTAAATCACAGTGCTTTGAGTGGTTTAGAAAATTCAAAAGTGGCGATTTTGACGTGAGAAACGAAGAACGTGGAAGACCACCGAAAAAGTTTGAAGACAGCGAATTGCAAGCATTGTTGGATGAGGATGACGCTCAAACGCACCAACAACTCGCGGATCAATTAAATGTGACACAAGAAGCCGTCTCCATACGTTTGAAAGCCATGGGAAAGATCCAGAAGATGGTAAAATGGGTTCCACATGAACTGCATGAAAGACAGCAGGAAAACCGAAAAACCACTTGCGAAATGCTGCTCGCCAGGTACAAAAGAAAGTCATTTCTCCATCGAATTGTAACTGGCGATGAAAAGTGGATATATTTTGAGAATCCTAAGCGTAAAAGAACATGGGTAACTCCAGGCGAACCATCGACATCGACTGCAAGGCCAAATCGCTATGGACGTAAGACAATGCTCTGTGTTTGGTGGGATCAGAAGGGTGTGATCTATTATGAGCTGCTAAAACCTGGCGAAACCGTTAATACTGAACGCTACCGACGACAAATGATCGATTTGAATCAAGCTTTGCGTGAAAAACGACCAGAATATCAAAAAAGCCAACACAAAGTGATTTTGTTTCATGATAATGCACCATTACACACAGCAAAACTGGTCAAGGAAACGATTGAGGCGTTTAGTTGGGAAATACTTTCGCATGTGGTTTACTCACCAGACTTGGCTCCGTCCGATTACTACTTATTTAGATCGATGGGACACGCACTTGCTGAGCAGCGCTTTACGTATTACTAAAATGTACGAAAATGGCTCGATGACTGGTTTGCCTCAAAAGAGCAACAGTTTTTTTGGCGTGGCATCCACAAATTGTCAGACAGGTGGGAAAAATGTATAGCTAGCGATGGGCAATACTTCGAATAAAATATTTTTTATCATTTTCATACAATAAACGTGTATTTTCTATACAAAAATTCCGGTTTCATATTTATAGAGCTGGTATAGACTTAACGCTGAGCAACTCAATGAGAAGATAAGGTCAATAAGGATGTATAGGTAAATGTATGTGATACAGAAAATACCAATTTCTAGACTAAAGGCTATACGTACATGGTAAAATGGCGAACATGGCCTAGCGTACTAAGACGAACCACGAACAAATTACTTGTATTTATTTGTAACTAATTTTTTTTCAATATTTAAAATTACGGTCCTTATAGACTTTCAGGAGGAAAAAAAGTAAACACGAAGATATATTTTTATGGATATTAAATATATTTTTCTGTTGGATTCACCGTACAAAGTTCTGTATGAGGACAGGTACATAAAACTGGGCCAGTGTTTCTTGACTATCCTGATAAAGATTTCAAGACTATAATATCAAATAATCGTAAATCTCGTGTGTATCGACGAGAATTTAAGCTTTTGATTATCGGGCTGGTGGCATTCATGGATTGACCTGAAACTCTTTGGAGTGCTCCAAAACGACATTTCACAGAAATGTTGCTAAGTTGTAAATACTATCCCCGTTATTTGCACGCCACACACAGACATTCTGTTTTATTAATAAACTAAATAAACTGTTTTGCCCGTGGCATGCTCGCTCGTGTAAACTCGCGTGTAAACAATTGTTAGGCAACCACCCAACATTCGATCGAAAATATTTTTACCAGCGAAGTTATCTCTCTATCTCTCTTTTAACCTCTCTTTCATTTCCCTAAACAATGCAGGAGGTATCTCCTGCTATTATTGTCCACGATAATTATTTTACTTATTCTATTTTGCTCACAAGAAGAAAAAAAAGTGATTGATCCAACATCATTTGTGTTATTGAGTTAAATTTCGTTGATTTAATTGTCAAATTTTTTGGTATACATAATCGGATTTATTAATCCAAAGAAAACGCTATTGACTTTAATAACATGATAAAATTAACATTTTTTATTCATTCAAAAATAAACAAAAAAAGCATTTTAATTGATAACATGTGTATTCTTGATTCGAGTACACAAGAAAAATTGAATTTCGCTCGTTTGATACAGATAAAATTTCTATTGAGTACATGTATTGATTTATTGTCTTGACCATATCCGATATCGATTTTCAAGTAAAGTAATATGTTATTAAAATCAATTACATTTCCCACTATTTTATAGCATTGTAACAATGTCATATATCATTGGCATTCCGCAGTCAGATATTTATTTGGGTCAAACCTTATTTTGCATCTATCTCTATTCATTGTATTTATTCAAAGCAAGGATACAAACATTGTTCCTTTGTCGTATTATCTTACTTTTCTATTTGGGTGGCGCTGCCCTCTCAACGCAGTTAACTTTTATTGCGACAGATCAGGTTTCGAGGTGGCGCGCTCTGGTGGCGGTTATCTGAACCTTCGGAGCATGTCACGCACGAACGATTGCTACTTGTCGAAATAGCACAAAATTACTAAAGTTAAAAATACATTATATTAAGGATATTTGGAGCAACAAGATAGGAGGGGAACTGGGAAGGGGCTGCCCTGAACGTGTACACGTCAGTGTGCGAGAGAGAAGCGTGCGTCGCGTGACCAACCTAATAAGAGATAAAAAGCTGTCGAAAGTCTTTCGTTTTCTCGACGAATTTCAAAGACTAAATGGTCAATCATCGTCTAATTGGGGTATAAGCTGTCTCGATGTATCTCCTCTGATTTGTTAGTTTCATATTCAAACCGAATCGAAACTAACGGTGAAAACGGCTACATTATCTGTCGTGGATCGGTTTTTCTGACTTTCAACGTAAAACATTGTAACGATGCGCTGCTAAAATACTAGACGGTTAATAATTTTGAAAAAGATTATGAACAATCCAACGTACTTTTTGTTTACAAACCAGCTGAATATTTATACAAAATAATTTTTAAAATAAACAATTATATTTAAAAAAAGTTATAATAACTTTTTATTCTAATTTGTTTACATGACCAAAAAAATGAATTGCCATTGTACATTCACGGCAAAAACTTCCCCAACCGTGAAAATAAAAAATAACAAACCATAAGATAAACAATAAAAACACAGCGGTGAAAAATTGATTTGTTACCATTGATACACACTTGTTATAAATGGCTATTGCCGTCGTGAACTGCAATTATTTTCATTTATACAGAATATTGTGGTTCATTTTGCACATGCATTTGCTGCGATTACCAATAATTCGTTGTGTCCGATGATAGTAACTTAAACTGCAATTGTTGTTCGTTTTAATACAGCAACGATAAATGTGATGAAAATGTTATCCGGAACAATATAATATAGTTCAAGCTGCTAGAAAACTAATAGATTTAACATTCCGAAGAAAAGGATGTCGTTACAGTTAGAACAAATGTTGTAGTAAATTTATTGATGATTGCACTGCAAAATTGCTTCAGCGTGAAAAAAATTTCTGTGGTAAAAGTTTGCTGTTGGACTTTGCTGATGTCGATACGCTGAGAAATTGTTTAGCGTTATTGTATACCGTTAAGTTCTTATCTTTTTATCGCAGCGATCAACGGAAATACTAAATAGCTGTCCACATAATACATAAATGTCCACATGACGTCAGAGCCTTGTAAATATGTCTTAAAGACGTCATTCGCCGTGTCATAAGAAGTTTATTTTGTCTAAGTGCACAGCGACGGCAAAGACCGGCTCGCTGCGCGCATTTACCACGTTTTCCTTTATTATCGTACAGTCGGACCTGGGGTTTCTTAACTTCACTTAAGGGGGCCTGGTCATTAACAATCATTCAAATTTATTAAAAAATTTAAAATAACAAAAAAATTAAATCTTTCCATTAGTGAATATTTTATTTGTAGCACAGTGCAACGTTTTTTTTTTCCATTTTCAGTTTGGAACTTAGTATTCAGGTTGCACTGATGGTCCAAATTGATTTTTCAAGGACTCATTCTCTTCATTATGAGAAGACCGTCCGATCTGAGTATAGGAATTTTCATTTCAAGCTCTTATGCAAAAGTTACAGAGGAAATTTAGTAAGAAATGAGTGCGTAACGATGAATTTATTCTGCCATTGGATGTTTTCTATGCAGGAGCTTTAAATCGAAATTTCTATACTCTTACCGGACAAAGTCTTAACAAAAAGAAAATGAAACTCTGCAAAGCCAATTTAGTCTATCGGTGCAACCTGAAGGATGCTCGCAGCAGTTGATCGAGAGTGAGGTTCTGCAGGGAAAATTAAGAACAGCGACAGTGTCCGTTGCCGGTGAATTAAGGAAAGCGTGGTCCTTCTGTATACGCAACATCATACAATTAGAGTATCTAGACATTACAATTGTCGTATCATCTACTACAATTGCAGAAGATGAATACTACACGTGTACTAGTAGGTACAACAATTGTAGTGAATGTAGACTTTCTTCATGGCACACGCGCAACCAGGAGCCTGTATTCGGTACTAGCAGTGTTTATATTTGTGAGTTTGTTGGCAACGGTGTTGACTGTTGCCACAACATTGCATGGCAGTCTCTGCGTTATAGCGTAGTTTAATTTACCATTATATTTCTATATTAGTTGCCAGTGTATTGTGGCAACAGTCACAACTTGCAGGATTGTAATGATTACAACACGTATTGTCAAATATACATATTGCATTAGTGCTTCTAATTGAACGATATTGTAGACAATCATTGAAGTATTAAATGCTACAAATGTACTAAATATAACAACATAGCTCTGATACTACAATGAAAGTGTAATTGGTATACGTTATTGCTTTTGTCGAAATAGTTGCTATCGTTTATTTTAAGAAGAATTTTTAGAAGAAAGAATTGAATTTGCCCTCATATTTTGTTTCCGTGCATTTACTTATTAATGTACAAAATTGAGCTATCAATTGCAAAATAAACAATGTACGATGTGTGTTAAAAAAATAACGGGAATTTTTGTTTTTCGGAAAGAATTTTATTTATTCGTCAACACTAATGTTATCCCCTTCAAAATAGTCCTCATTAGATATTATACATTTATGGCAGCGCTTTTTCCAATCCCCGAAACACTTTTGGAACTCGCTCTTTGGGATAGCTTGTAGCTCTCTCAGCGATGCATTTTTAATCTCATCTATACTTGCAAAACGACGGCTCTTTAAGGTTCTCTTTATTTTAGGGAACAGAAAAAAGTCATCATGCCCAAGTCACCAAAGTTCGCCATGTCTGGCGAATGTGGAGGCTGGCGCATCATTACAGTGTTGTTTTTGGCCAAAAAATCACGAACAAGCAATGAAGTGTGAGCAAGTGCATTATCGTGGTGCAAAAGCCATGAATTGTTTCGCCACAAATCCGAGCGTTTTTTTCGGATTGCTTCACGCAAACGGTGTTGAACTTGTAAGTAGTACACCTTATTGACCGTTTGACCTTGTGGCAAGTACTCATGGTGCACTATGCCGTTAAAATCGAAGAACACAGTGAGCATAATATTCGACCGCACTTGTCGAGCTTTTTTCGGTCTTGGCGAAATAGGGACGATTGAGCCTTCGTTGTTTCGACGTCATGTCCGTAAACCCATATTTCATCACCTGTTATGACACGTTTCAGTAGTTCTGCATCGTTGTTGACTTCATTTAACGACTCCTGAACAACTTACATTAGCCGCTTTTTTGTTCGAAATTCAACAATTTTCGAACAAATTTTGCTGCCACACGTTTCATACCCAAAACCTCCGAAAAAAGTTTATGGCATAAGCCAATTGATATGCCAACATCATCATCTACTTCTCTGATTATGATTCGGCGATCATTCATAATCATTTCTTTCACTTTTTCCACGTTTTCATCGTTTTGTGATGTACTGTGGCGTCCAGGGCGCTTATCATCTTCAATGTCTTCATGGCCATCTTCGAAACGCTTATACTACTCGTAAACCCTTGTTTTACTCATAGCAGACTCACCAAAAGCAATGTTTAACATTTATTAAACTTTGCTGCACTTTATTCCATTCTTATAGCAAAATTGAATACAAATTCTGTGGTTTATTTTCAAAATCGCCAATCCTACACTGTAAAAATGTTCTATACTAAATTTAATATACCGGTACCGGAAGTTTTTATGCATAAACCGTATATTAAATGTAAACCCTTCTTCAACTCAATATTAATAGTCACTGTGTTTGAATAAAATTGCAATTGTCAGTAATGTTACAAGTGTAACGTATTTGAATTTACTATTCCTTTGAGGCATTTTTAGGATTGATGTGTATAAAAATTAATGTATAAAGTTTCAGTTTCTATTGTCTTGTGGGTTAAATTCTATGCACATCTCTCACTAATATTTTAAATGACTGTCTGTTTTAAAAGGTATAACTGTCTATTATATCCGTACATTGATTTTCATATACAGGTCCATTAATGACCAAACCAATTACGTGTTTTGTAAATTTTCAACACGTATTGTAAATATGGAGTACTAGTTTTGTATATAAGTTATCCATAATATCGTTTTTAATTTACGGTATCTTAATTTCCAATCCAGTATTTGATCATTCTCAACTGATCTTTGATTTTAAAGCCCAATCGCGGGCAACATTTCCAAGACGCCCTTACTTTATTCTTGAAGTGCCATCACTTAATGTTCAACACTTTTGAACACCATTTCAATTAGAAAGAACGATATTAAAATCCAATTCGCGTTTCAAGTGTGCAAACCTGTACATTGATTTTCATACACAAATCCATTAATGACCAAACCAATTACGCATTTTGTAAATTTGTAATATTATTAAATTTCCAACTCGGCGTATATTAATTCTTCATTTATGCACCTGGTTCATAAATTTAATACACACTTGGATTGTAAATTCATCACCATTTTTTACAGTGTACTAAAACACATGTGACTTTTTTGACAGCTGACAATAGACTATATATCCAAGATGGCTAACACAGTATAGCAACTTTTCAGACAAGTTTACTAGCGCAACAACGAAAAAATCGCGCGAATCGGACCAATGCAACACGTGAAATTACAAAATTCCCGTTATTTTCTTAACACACCTTGTATCTACTGTTACATACGCTATGCGACAAGCACACGGGTGTTCGCGACAAGCATTATTTAATGGATCAGCGTTATCTATGTAGCTCGAAAAATCCGTGTAGCCAGACGTTCCCGCCATTATGCCACAATTAAATCGTGAGGAAGTACTAGATGGAACTCCGAGACACTATCCTAGCGTAACAGATGGTGGGATCGGCGGGACGGATAGAGCATGACTGAGCATGACGAAATAAATGCAAGCAATATGCGATGAGTCGTAGGGAAACACATTGACGGTGCTTAATCCCCACACGAAAGTCTTATAGGAAAATACATTGACGATGCTTAATTCCCACGCAAAAGTTTTGTTGCAGCGACGGTGTGAGAAAGCGCGCCCACCTTTCTATCCTCGCCTCCTTCGCTTATTTAAGTGTTATTGTAAAGGGTGGTTAAATTTTAAGGGCCGATGTTGAATGTGAACCACACCTAAACGTCAAGTTTTTTTCTGCATTTCATTTGATATTTCTCAATTTCAGACTAACTCAATTTGAACCATGGAAAGATACACAATCGAGCAACGCGTTAAAGTTATTCAGGCTTATTATGAAAATGGCCGTTCAAATCAAAATGCATATCGTGCACTTCGTGATTTTTTCGGTCAATTTAATCGTCCAAATGTGCGTACAATCGGAAAAATCGTGCAAAAATTTGAGGAAACCGGGTCTGTAGGAGATATTAAAACACCAGTGCATGCTCGTACAGCTCGTACTGCAGAAAATATTGCTGCTGTTCGCGATAGTGTGGCTGAAGAGCCGTCCACCTCAACTCGTCGTCGTGCCCAACAATTGCACCTCTCACGCTCGTCGTTGATGAACATTATGCATAAAGACTTGCATTTACACGCTTATAAGGTGCAATTGACTCAAGAACTAAAGCCTCCTGACCATTCCAAACGTCGTCAATGGTCAGAATGGTGGCAAGAAATGGCAACAGTGGATGATCAATTTTCGAAGAAAATCATCTTCAGTGATGAGGCACATTTTCACCTCAGTGGATTCGTCAATAAGCAGAATTGCCGCATTTGGGCGAATCATAATCCAAGAGTGATTGTCGAAAAACTAATGCACCCACAAAGAGTGACTGTTTGGTGCGGTTTATGGGCTGGCGGCATCATCGGGCCGTATTTTTTCCAAAATGAGGCCGGTCAGGCAGTTACTGTGAATGGTGTTCGCTATCGTGAGATGATAACGAACTTTTTATGGCCCGAATTGGAAGATACGGATGTGGGCGATATGTGGTTTCAACAGGACGGTGCCACTTGCCACACAGCTAACGAAACAATGGCTCTTTTGCGCGACAAATTCAATGGCCATGTTATCTCACGTGGTGGCGATGTCAATTGGCCGCCAAGGTCATGTGATTTGACACCGTTGGACTTCTTTCTTTGGGGTTATCTGAAAGAAAAGGTGTACGTCGATAAGCCAGCAACAATTCAATAGCTAAAGGATGAGATAATTCGGCACATTAACGGCATAGAACCTCAATTATGCCTAAGGGTCATCGAAAATTTGGACCATCGGATGGAGGTGTGCCGCCGAGATCGCGGCGGCCACTTGGCCGATATTTTGTTCCATATATAATTGAACCATACCATTTTATCATAATAAAAAGAATTGACAATAATTTCCTAAATAATTTGTGTTTTATTCAAAATCAACATCGACCCTTAAAATCTTAACCACCCTTTACATCCCACGATTTCGTGTATTATTCAACTAATTGAATACACGAATATCAAGGGTCTGAAACATCGATGGCGAGACTAATCGATAATCACTGTTGACGCGAGGACATATCTCGATCGCTAAGTCCACGAGCCATATCTCCATTTACATTTTTCTATATTTTACCGAGACCCAGACTGATTACATTAATCGAGCAGCATGTTTAACCCTAGATTCTTACCTAGACGGAGAATATGGCTTGGTGATAGCAAACAATTACTTGGTTAGGCTTAGCAGGTATGTCGCAGTAACATTTTTTATCCAAGTTGCACCAATCAAGCCTTTTTCTCTGTGTAGGATCAAACTGATCCATAATCCTTTTATGAAACGTACATTAGAGGACTATGTTTTTTCTTAAAGTATCACAACTTGAGAGTAATACCATCAATTTTTAGCTACAAAAGTTGAAAAATAATAAGTTATGACTTTAATCGTGTTGTTTTTTTTTCAACAAACCAATTTTTATTTTTTAAAAACTGAATCTGCAACGTTTAAAGGATGTTCCATAATTTTTTCGTTCGAAACTTGTCTCAGTGTGAAAACAGCAAGACCTCTCAGAAGTGTTATAACAAATAAAATACATTTTATTTACATAGAACAGGGTGTTCCGTTTTTTAAAATATGCTCAAATATATCGAAAACTAAGAATTTCATTCAGAAATTTTTCGGACAAAAGTTACTGTATATGAAGGAGGTCATTAGGTGAGCATATCAGTTTTTAGGTCCGGGGTCTCTGCTGGACCCATTGAGGCCCACCTTTTGTATTTTAAATGGAATCCTCCATTTTTTATTGAATTTTTTAAATTTCTCGTTAAAAAATGAGTAAGTTTTACTGCGAGTCATATTTCGTTTTTCGTCTTCCAACAGGCCCAAAACGTTAAAATGAGTTCTACGATGAAATGTTAAACATTGAAGAGTTTTTATGCGTTCGTTTGCATTGTTTTTTAAGTATTGCTAAGCGTTTAAGTAAATCGTCGGCATTAGCATTACCCGATGTACACCGTGGGAAGCTTGCTAGGTCGGATTTCATACATCGTGTGGCCTGGAAAGGGCTGATTTCATCTAAATTTGTTAGTCAAGTCCACTTCTTAATCGAGGTGTTCGGTTATTAATTTCTCTGCAAAGATTGACGTATTGCCACTCTTTCAACTTTCAAAACTTCGAATAACGTTTTGGGCCTGTTCGAAGACGAAAAACGAAAAATGATTCAAAGTAAAACTCGAAACATTTTTCAATTAAATTCTTAGTTTTCGATATATTTAAGCAAATTTAAAAAAATGGGACACCCTGTATATACATATATGCGGATGTCACCAGCAAAGGCAACACATATTTACGTACATTCGATATATATTTCATATCCCTGCGTACGTACAATAAGGAAATGAATTATTATCAGGAGTACAAATTGAAAATGCGGGATTTTTTTCTATTTTTGAACGTTTATTCTGAAAAAATGGTAACAAATGAATTATTCAAAGTATTGTCCATCGCTAGCCACAACTTTTTCCCATCTTTCTGGCAATTTACGGATACCGTCGCGAAAAAATTCGGCCGGCTTGGCTGCTATCCAGTCATCGACCCATTTTTGGGCTTCTTCGTAAGAATGGAAGCGCTGGTCAGCTAGGCCATGTGTCATCGATCGGAAAAGGTGGTAATCGGAAGGAGCAATATCTGGGCTATACGGCGGGTGGGGTAAGACTTCCCATTTCAGCGTTTGTAGGTATGTTTTGACCGGCGCTGCAACATGTGGCCGAGCGTTGTCATGTTGCAAAATTACTTTGTCGTGTCTTTGCTCGTATTGTGGCCGTTTTTCTTTGAGTGCGCGGCTCAAACGCATCAATTGAGTTCGGTATAGTGCTCCTGTGATGGTTTCGTTCGATTTCAATAGCTCATAATACACCACACCCAGCTGGTCCCACCAAATACAGAGCATGAGCTTGGCGCCGTGAATATTTGGTTTGGCCGTCGATGATGATGCATGGCCGGGGTAACCATATGATTTTTTGCGCTTCGGGTTATCGTAATGGATCCACTTTTCATCACCAGTGACAATGCGATGCAAAAAACCCTTCCGTTTTTGCCGTTCGAGCAGCAGTTCGCATGCAAAAAAACGGCGCTCGACGTCTCTCGGCTTCAGCTCATACGGCACCCAATGTCCTTGCTTTTGGATCATTCCGAGGGCTTTTATACGATGGGAAATGGCTTGTTGTGTCACTCCCAATGAATCTGCGAGCTCTTGTTGAGTTTGACACGAGTCTTCATTAAGTATTGCCTCCAATTCAGCATTCTCAAACTTTTTCACTTGGCCCGGCCGCTCTTTGTCCTCAACGTCAAAATCACCACTTCTAAACCGCACAAACCATCTCTCGCACGTTGAAACCGATGGAACATGACTCGGATAAGCCTCGGAGACCAATCGATGTGCTTCAGCAGCACTTTTCTTCAAATTAAAGAAGTAAATTAAAACTTCCCGCAAATGCTGTTTTGTTGGCACGAAACTCGACATATTGAGAGCTCAAAAAAACTATGAATTTGACACTGCGACAAATTGACACATACTGAAAATTAAAGCTATAAGACGTAGCTTTGACATGAACATAGTCACAGTACTGCCTGATGCGTATAGCGTTAGTAACGCCATCTGTTATCAAACCCGCATTTTCAATTTGTACCCCTAATTTCAGGAAGTATCTTTCACAACGGGTCGTTATGCAGTAATATTCATAATATTATTTATTTCATATTGAAAAAAAGGAAATCGTTCATAATTATAATGTTTTATTAACGCTGACCGAGAAGTTATGCTCGTGGAATTTAAACCTAAGATCTGTACGGTCCACCTAACTATACCTAATTACCTAACTATACCTAATAATCTATTAAACCGAACCGACTACATGGATTTCTTATATTTATTTTTCATAATAGGTGCACGGAAAAAATCCTTGGTTAGAACTATCAAGTGCTTGGTAAGCACTATAAAGTACTTGGTTACCTATATATGCACCAGTTTATTAATTAGTCAGACAAACCAAGTTATTAGATACTTCAACTTAGTAATCTGTAACAAAACCAAGCACTTGGTCGCGATAACCAATACCTTGGTAGGTCTAACTTATGAATCGACTCGCGCTTAGTGCGACGCTCTGTCTAATCCTTAATTTATCGCCTTTATTTCCTTTACTTCGTGGATAACGTGTCGTAATAGTACAACGATATGCGATGCGAGTTTTGATAATTTTATGTAGGCAGGAGTAGATTAACAGATAGATCTTTCCATTAAGTTTGAAAGGTCAATCGTATTCTACGCTGTGATGGGGTACAAAAATTGTCAACAAGATTAAACCTCTATTCTAACTATACAATAGTTTCGTTGTTTATCACGCTACTGTTAATTTGGACCTTACGTCAATCCATTTATGTACAGGATTGGCTAATATCGGTCAAAGCAATCTCAAGTAGTGAAAATATGGAACTGCTTTGAATTATAAGACTCGACTAAAAGCAATCGCAGCCAAGTCGATTTTAAGTTACAACTGAGATGCCTGACTTAAAACATAAAAGTACTAAAGGCAATCACAGTTGAATCAATCTTAAGCCAGAATTATGAAACCTTGCATGAGCGATAAAGCTCTACTAAATGTAATCTCAACGAAATCTACGCTTAAATTATGCTTTTGATTACGACGGCAACAGGAACCATGTGTGTGCCCACACATTTAGTTATATAACTCAGATTTAGAACATACTGTATGTGTCCTGTTTGAAAGAAGGCTTAGTAATTTGGGTTGCATATGAGTAGACGTTTTGTGTTGTCGCCTGTCGCATACCAGTGGGCTTCATAACTGGTCGTCTTATCCCCACTTTTCGTCTGGTTGACTATCTGTTTGTCTAGCTGTCTGTCGACGAGCGAGGTCTATTCCTTTGTACATCAGCCGGTTCGTTATTCCGATCAAGACGTAGTACTCCACAAGACGTTCAACGAGAAGTTCAAATCCTTCACAAAAAGGCAGATGTTATACAAAATGTTGAAGAGGAGGGTCGAAAACGTCAACTACCTAATCGCTCTACGAACGAGAAAAAATCTGTTAGGTACATTGGCGCATGAGTGAAGCGGAGCAACTTGCACGGAATGAAGTTGGACTACGCAGAATATAAATAGCGCTGCGCTATATATAGATATAAGCTGAACTCTCAAGTGAGAACGTCGGTTGAACTGTAGCGAAGGCTGGGTAGGAATGAAGTCACTCACTCCACACTATCAGCGGGCTCTTCTATCCACGTAAACAGGAAGCATCACGTTGTTGATCTTGATCATGCATTAAGTTCAATTTATCGTGAGCGACAGAAACCATTATTCGTGATGAATCTATGCATATTTATATATATAGGGGAAAACAGCCCACGATGAACCACCGTGCACGATGAGTTACGTTGATTACACCTAAATTACAAATCATAAAATTACGAAACAGTGGTATATGATGAGTTATATCATGTATAACCTTCCTATCAACTTTGTATCCTGTCAATATCGAAATAAAAATGTCTCAGATTGTTAGTTGCACGTCAGAAAAAGAAAATTTTCTTCTAATGATATTCTTATCTTTAATTGTTATTTACTTTCTCCGGCAAAGTGTTTGTGCATACACAGAGCTTACAATGTTTTGAATCTATTAAACTGTGTTCTATAGGTGAGCTATGCGATTTAGTAATCGCATGTTTACCAAAAACCATTCCGTGCACGAACTTGAAGACGGTAGAATTGTCTAATTCGTCTGTATAATGAAGTTAAAACATATACCATTACGCTAGAAAAATATTGAACTAATTCTAAATATTGGAATAATTAATACATGACTTTATGGAGAAGGTCGGCTGTCCACATTTCAATATAATAATTCGTGAACCAAATAACAGGAGATTTGATATCAACTGCCCTATGCATTCGAAAAACTCAATAGATTCCATAGCGCCGATAAAAATGTAGTCACCGAGTGCTTAAACAAGATATTTATGTTAAAACTTGGTGAAATGTAGCTTAGAGACGAATTTTCCCAAGCGCGATGTGGAGGGGGTTACGTTTGGCAACGCTGCAAGCAGCGCGCGGACGGTTCACATCAGCTGTTTGCTATTGACACTGGTTATACCACGTATATATATATATATCGGTGGCCTTAAAAGTCCGTATCGTATGTGTATAACCTATGCGCCTAGACGCCTTTCTGGCGTTAGACCATCGCTATATATATATATATATGACACAACATAAGAATTGTAAATATATTAAGTGGCTATGGCTAAAACATTCATACACGTATACACGATACAGGGCTGTGTGGACATGGCCCCTTGCGAGGCGCCAGTGCGGCGTTGCCATATAGTTCTCGCAGCCAAATTGCCAAGAAATATAAGAATTTGAAAATTTAAAGAAAATTTGATTTGATTGATGAACAAGATTCTTGTTGATTGTTACGTTAACATCCTAACATTGCTTCACGTGGGTCTAGAGCTATATATTGGAATTTTTTGGGGCCCCTACTTCAGCGCCTATAAATTACGCTCCTCCATGAAAGGAATACCTTAAGTCTGCAATTGGCTTCAATACAGTATTTCCTTCTTGTCTTCGTTATGGATTCATCGTAACACACTTTTTGAGATCATTTGGCGTATACGTCAGATTCATGCTGCGTCATAAATTGTCTGAAAGTATTTTATGGTGTATCCGTAACGAATATAAGAAAAGAAGTCTCCATTAAATCTCATCAAACACTTAAGATGTCGATATTATTGATAGCTGTTGTATTGTGCTTCTTGAAAACATTGTTTTCATCGCGAAGGACGATTGGTCGAAATATTATATCATTACGTCCAATAATGAGATATGGACAATTAAGGCATTGGTTCAAATATATTATATAAACTGGTTGAGTAAATATTTTCATCATTGGCTCACACGGGAAAATATATTACGGTTTACAACGAAAATATCAAAATTCGGGTCGGGGTACAAAAAAATATCATTAGAAGATAGCACAGCGCGTTAGGTGAGAGAAATATGGAGTTTAGCACCAGACGTCAAAGGAGATTCCATTGCAAATGTTTATTGTTCAGTTTTATGTGTGTTTCAGTGTTACCAGAGTAAACGAGAAAGTTAGCTAAGGTGCGCAGGTAGCATCAGTCACATCCGAGAAGGTCTGTTATTCGGTCTGTTATTCGGTCTGTTATTCGGTCTGTTATTCGGTTTGGCCATCCTCGTCTTTCTTCTCTATGCTGATTGAAATCTTTCAGCAAAACGAGGCACTTGTTCGCACCGCCTACCGACTGAGCTAAGCACGCTACCTCACGGACAAACACACGGGCAACTCGTAAGCTATAGCATATGTGCGTCAATGCACTAGGCTTTGCCGTGAGCATCGCGTGCTATTCACGTGATCATTTCACGAGTATGAAAGAGGATCAACCGCGTAGTATAAAAATAAATATAGCAATATAGTACACTATGTGTACCTAATATTAACCCGTCATGAAATGCGTGTTTTCGTAGGTGTTAGATGCTTACCACGAATATACCTCCAGAATGTATAGTTCAGAAAGGTAAATGCCCCAATAATCATCGATACAATAGTAATTGATACGAAAATTCCAAAAAAACATATTTTAAACATCGAAAATATTCTGTGATTTTGCGTTTACTTTTTTTTCTTTAGTTTTCATTATATTCATTATATTTGGAGTACAAGTCGTTGTCTGATAGTGCTTTGATATTGTAGAGATAATACTTTTCATCAATTTAAGTACAAAAAACATTTTGGATTTAAATTGGAATCGAGAAACTTCTGATAGAGCAATAAATGTGCCAAGTTATTTCTCTAAATCATTTACAGTGCTATAGCTAGCTATAGCACATGTGCAAAAATAAATTGGCTGGGATGGAATCCAGGATGAAAGATTTTCAGGGAGATTTCAAAGTCTAACAAATTTCGTAATATAACTTCTTTTTTTCTTTACTACATGTAATTATCTATTTTTATTTATATTTTTTTTCATAATGGAAAATTGTGCTTTTCCGGTGAAAAATTTCCGGTCCCTTAAACCCTCGCTTAAGCAGATTCGACTGTATATAGACGACTAGAGTGAGAAACATTTAGGTGATATCAGAGGAGCAGTGGCATAGTATGCTCGTCATATAGTGCTCATCTCATTACACGCAGTGGGTGTTCGGGTTCGATTCCCGTCGACACCAATGAAATGTTTTTATATTTTAGTTTTTTTCTGCGCTCTCTCCGGTGGTTGGGAACCCACTGTAAAAATAGTAGGTCTACGATTGCATTGGCTTGGCCAATGACCTTTAAGGTTCTCGGGTTCGGCTACCAGTGCTGAAGAGCTAAAAACTGCTAGACAACCATGAGGCTCCAGATACAGGACGTGACATTCGACTGTAGCTGTTCGTCTGTTGATTACAGTAAACAACACCTAAAGACTAGCTCCGGTACCACGAACGCCAGCTTCAGATGACGTCGAGGGGAAAGGGTGGGGGATGTGTGATCAGAGGAGCCCAGAACCATAAGAGAATCGGATCAAACTTACATACATTTAGAGCGTATCAAGCGCAGTGGTTAGCACCATTAGTATGTGAACAATCCGAATTCTATCCTCGGTGATCACCATATATCAGGTGTAGTAAAAAGAAATCCATTATTTTTCCAATAGATGGCTTTAGTTATCTGTATATCGCGTTGTATAAGTCCGATCGGGTTCCACCGAATGGCGTTAAAAAGATGAGATTTCGTACTAAAAAAAAATACGCCATATTTTACAATTTTTCTTCGATTAAGGCGAAAACGCAAGCCAGGTGGCTGAAAATGTGAATAGTGTTTATGGTCCTGATATCGTAACAGCCAATCACGCGCAATTTTGGTTTCGTCGATTCCATTCCAATAATTTCGATGTCAAAGATGCACCACGCACTGGAAGGCCAATTGTCGAAAATGTCGATAAAATCATGGAAATTTTCGATTCCGACCGTCATGTAAGTACTGTTTCGATTGCCCAAGAACTAAAGATTGCACAAAAAACCGTTTGGAACCATTTGAATAAAGTATTTTAATCGTTTTATTTGTTATTCATGATACCTTAGGAGCGTAACTAATCAGTTCAAGTTGAACCGTTGCACTCGGCGATTTTCCAGTGAAGGATTTTCGCACATACTGCTCGTAGCTGTGGGGGAGAACAAAAAAATTAGAAAATCTCTCAATCAAACAGGACCCTCGAAAATCCGCGACCATACTCGTCGAGAGCGTTTCATTATTTCCCTCTGGAGGACCGAATGTACGGACCTGTTGGGCTCCACCAAGCTGAGCAGCGCTTCGCTGCCGTAAAGGATTTTTCCCTTCACTCCACCAATCAGAAGGAGGGTACACGAACCCCCGCCAGCGTCCTCGAGACAAAAATGACTTTTCGATTCATGAGTCTTGGACAAACACTTTGACAAGAAACATCACTTTTCAACCAGCACCTCGACAAGGTGCACAACCTTTGAACGAACACTCCGACAAGACACAGTCGGAACACAACACACTTGCGAGACGTACACACGTTGCAAACACTGATGAGATATCAATTACAGTTATTTAGTTTAAAAAGCGATACAAAGCGATACTTCCCATGTAGAAGTTCAGTTACAGCTCTAACATCGCCCCTTCTAACTTGCCTCAACTGTGTTAAGGGCCCAATAACGAAATGTAATCATCACCTTATTAACCTATTGATACTTGAAAATACTTTATACAGTTATATGATTCTTACTAAAATAATAGATATAAAAGTGTATTGAGTCATTTTACACGAGAATTGATTATTTCAGTTATAACGTGTTGTCCCGATTAAAAATTCTGCGGGTTCTCAAAATATTGATGAAGGCATAGCACACATATATCATATAGTGTGTTTTTTTTGTAACGTTTACAATATTTAATAATTGATTGATAATTTAAGTAAGTAACGTTTTGTTCAGTTAACGATAGGTGAATTACTATTGATTGACAATCATTGAATACCGATTAACAATTGAATAATAAACTCGAAGGTGCCGTATACACTGTACATTGTACTTTTGTATGCACAAAAGCTTTTTCGACATAAAAAATTACTTTAATTTTCATTAAACTCGATTCTAGTAGTTCTTTTAGCCTCTTCAATATGTGTACAAGCATTCTGCTCGATAGCTCAAGATTTGGTAGAATTGATTCTAATTTCAAAAATTAAATTTAAAAAAATTCAAAATCTTTGTAAATTGCTACTCGTGCATAAATTATTATCAAATTCGATTCTAGCATTCCTTTGACTGCATTAAGCATTCGTACATACAGCCTGATCGGTCTAGATTTGGTGTAGTTCATAACTTTATACAACTTTTCCATAGCATTCAAATAATTAAAAATCACCCAAAATAAAAAGTTCAATGGATTTCCGCCAAATTTAGTAGCCATCATCTGTTTTTACAAGTCTGTAGTAGAACAGCTCAAAACCTCAAAAATAGTAAGTGATATTGTGTAAACAAACATTGTTTTTACCAAATTCAAAACTCCGTCAAATCTTAAGGTAGTACCCGGGTAAAACCACTTGAGACAGATTTTTCTTAAATTTGAATAGAGTTTCATTCACAATAGGATCTAAACCTCTTTAAAATTTTAGAATGATCGTCTCACACAATCCGGAGATAAAAGATGTTGAAATACGGTTGTTTTCCATGCATCGCATATGCTATGTCACTGTTAATGTCACATTCTCACTAATTATGCTTCTATCTTGAGACATATTTTTATGAAAAACAAATATGTTATGAAAAAAAAAAAATTCATATCAGGGGTACAAATTGAAAATGCGGGTTTGATAACAGATGGCGTTACTAACGCTATACGCATCAGGCAGTACTGTGACTATGTTCATGTCAAAGCTACGTCTTATAGCTTTAATTTTCAGTATGTGTCAATTTGTCGCAGTGTCAAATTCATAGTTTTTTTGAGCTCTCAATATGTCGAGTTTCGTGCCAACAAAACAGCATTTGCGGGAAGTTTTAATTTACTTCTTTAATTTGAAGAAAAGTGCTGCTGAAGCACATCGATTGGTCTCCGAGGCTTATCCGAGTCATGTTCCATCGGTTTCAACGTGCGAGAGATGGTTTGTGCGGTTTAGAAGTGGTGATTTTGACGTTGAGGACAAAGAGCGGCCGGGCCAAGTGAAAAAGTTTGAGAATGCTGAATTGGAGGCAATACTCAATGAAGACTCGTGTCAAACTCAACAAGAGCTCGCAGATTCATTGGGAGTGACACAACAAGCCATTTCCCATCGTATAAAAGCCCTCGGAATGATCCAAAAGCAAGGACATTGGGTGCCGTATGAGCTGAAGCCGAGAGACGTCGAGCGCCGTTTTTTTGCATGCGAACTGCTGCTCGAACGGCAAAAACGGAAGGGTTTTTTGCATCGCATTGTCACTGGTGATGAAAAGTGGATCCATTACGATAACCCGAAGCGCAAAAAATCATATGGTTACCCCGGCCATGCATCATCATCGACGGCCAAACCAAATATTCACGGCGCCAAGCTCATGCTCTGTATTTGGTGGGACCAGCTGGGTGTGGCGTATTATGAGCTATTGAAATCGAACGAAACCATCACAGGAGCACTATACCGAACTCAATTGATGCGTTTGAGCCGCGCACTCAAAGAAAAACGGCCACAATACGAGCAAAGACACGACAAAGTAATTTTGCAACATGACAACGCTCGGCCACATGTTGCAGCGCCGGTCAAAACATACCTACAAACGCTGAAATGGGAAGTCTTACCCCACCCGCCGTATAGCCCAGATATTGCTCCTTCCGATTACCACCTTTTCCGATCGATGACACATGGCCTAGCTGACCAGCGCTTCCATTCTTACGAAGAAGCCCAAAAATGGGTCGATGACTGGATAGCAGCCAAGCCGGCCGAATTTTTTCGCGACGGTATCCGTAAATTGCCAGAAAGATGGGAAAAAGTTGTGGCTAGCGATGGACAATACTTTGAATAATTCATTTGTTACCATTTTTTCAGAATAAACGTTCAAAAATAGAAAAAAATCCCGCATTTTCAATTTGTACTCCTGATAGTTTTCTCGATCAGGTTCCAGAACCGTTCTCATAAGTTTCCGATATATTAATGATCAAAGAGTGATATTCATGCGCCGCCCGCTGTGGCGCCGAGGTACTACCTTAACGTCTGCACATATTTTCCTGAAAATTGGAACAAGCAGTGAGGACCAATTCCTCATCAGCTTGATAGCCTTCTCGAGTTATAGAAATTTACATTTTTTGAGTCTGATACACGCACACGCACACGCACACGCACACGCGCACACACACACACGTGTGCGCATGTCCAGACATTTTTTATAAACGTGATTTCTGTATACTTTGAAACATTTTGAACACATTGACATGATAGTTGCGAAACAGATAAAGTTCACCTGAATAAAAGTTCCTACATGAGGGAAGTAAAACATTCAAAAAACGGGGTTGGCAAAAAAAAGAGATTTATAAAGAACTCGGAGAAATCCCACGACATCGCTGAATCAATTCTTAAATTTCAGCTCCTGTTTCAAGCAGCCGAAAAGTGCGGATGTAAGATCTCAAAAATAGTTACGTTGTCATACAGTACAAATCAACTCCAGAAGTAATTCTAATGGTGTGCGATGAAACAACTGACGTGAATGCGTAATAATTATAGATATACCATTTTCTTCGTAATGTTGGGTTTTTAAATTGCCTTTTTAGATTCTCAGAAGTGTCATGCTTCTTCGTTTTACGCTTTGAAATGCAGAAAATAAAAACAAATGTCAAGGTAAAAACGGGTACGAATACGTCTTATTGATAACTCTTTACTACCTGGATGCATCCCGCCACCGTAAAAAGTGCATCATCTGAAAGTTTTGTCGCTATCAGTAGTGATAAAAAGGTGAAAAAATCTAAGTCCAGAGCAAAGAAGAATGAACGGAAGCCACTATAACCAACTTAGAAACAAAACAGCTAAACAAATACGATGTTGTCAATTCTTAAAAAATCCAAATGGTAGTCGGAGAAAACCCACGAAGTCGCTGAATTAATTCTCAAAATCCGGATCCTGTTTTAAGCAGCCAAAATGTATGGGAGTAAATATTTTTATAAAATTGTTTTGGCATCTAAGCGATAAAGCAAATAAACACAAGGAGTCATTTAAGGATGTAAGGTTAGAACAACTGACGTGAATGTGTAAAAAACATAAATGTACTTCTTTACGTGTCATCAGCTTTTTGAAATGTTTCCTTACTAGTTATAATTAATCTTTCTTAAATATATGTATAAATATTACTCTTTGTGCTAGGTAAGCCATAGCCCGTCTTCGTTTGTCACTTCGAAGCGAAGAAAAGAAAAATAAATGCCAAGGTAAAAGCGAAAACGAATACGTCACCCTGATAACTCTTTACTACCTGGATGAATCACGCTATCATAAAAAATGCATTATCTTGAAGTTTTACCGCTATCGGTAGTAATAAAAGAAGGATGTAAAGTAGAACCTTGCACATTGCTTCCTCGTTATGAAGAAGCCACGTGGAAGATTCTACTTGGCATTCTTGTTTAAATAAAAGGCCATGTTTTATAAAATCCGAACGTCGTTACTATGTCCTCAGTCCGAGTTCACCTGAGTTTATTAGTAATAATACGAACTGCCCCGTCGTCTAACTCCAATCGTCATTATCTCCATCCATTAACCAGTCTCGATCGGGAGACGAGCACTAGCGGTCGGTAAAACTATTCTGTTTTATCCTACGCATCCAATATGGCACGTATACGGTTAGGTGTATGTACGGTTTCGACATGGCACGGTTTCGCCGTGTACAGTTGCAGCACAGAAGAATTTTTCTGTGTCAAGTTAGTGGTATGCCGAGTTTTGATGTGTTCAGTTTCACCGTGGGAGAGTTTTGCTGTGTCGAATTGTCGAAACGTCGAGTTTCTCTATGTCCAGTTGCGGATGTGTAAAGTTAGGTGTGTACAATTGCGTGTGTACAGTTGGGACTGTGTGGGGTTGGGATCTGTAGAATCGTGGTACTGCCTTCGAAAGAAGAAACAGATGAAACTTAAAAGATTCATATCGCTATACAATCAAAATCCTTCTACCGATCTTCACCAAATTGAACATGTAGCACCGCTGAAGATGCCTGAAATATATCAAGTAGAATTGATACTTTTCATTAAAATGAACATTAATTCGTGTAATTTAACAAAAATCAATATTTTTATTATTTTGGAGACTTTCGTGACTACTCGTCCTGATTAGGATTTGTTCAGGCCCGTAACAGGCGCTTGTCCGTGCCTGATTGAGTCTGATTAGAGCCTGATCAGAATAAGATATGGGCCGAACATCAATCTGATTAAATTTCTGCTCGGGTAGTTGGAAAGAATTGTAATAGAAATCCACAACCCCTCGACCGGGGGTTACACAGCACCATGAGGTGGCTCAGATTCGATAAACACTTTATTTCTGGCTGTGTCGAAACGATGCGGTGGTACCGTATGCCGTGCACCACTAAAAATACGCAAGTTCGCCTCTGCCACAGCGAGTTAAACTGCACGGACAAAAATAACTATTCGAAACACCTGGCACCCTGGTGTTCTATTCTGCGTTGAGTGCGTAACACACACGCATGTTGCACATTCTCGACACGAGCATACCACGTACCGGTAGCCGACGATAATTAGATACCTACAAGAAGATATCTGTACAGTAGAAATATGTATTTTAAAAAGGGGGACGTCCTCGTCATTTATCGCATGGCAGTACTTAAAAAAATGCCTCCAGAAAGTTTCTGTCGATACGATCTTTCTCTAGTTTTTTTAATTCAGAAAAATATATTACTAGTTTATATTAACAAATGTTTGAATCGTTTAATCAACCAATTATCGAGTCAATAATAATGTTATCATGTCCCTGACTATGGTGCATTAGTACATTAGCACCTCTCAACGTCAATGAATAACTTTCGAGAAATAGCAATACGCGTGATGCCAGTAAATAAGTTAATTTAATTTCAAGGGTATTTCAATTCATAAAGATAATATAAACATTGGTATGACTTTCTGATTGGTACATTATTATTGTTGTCGAGTTAAGCACTATCGTTATACATAGAGACTGCTGCAAGTTCTGTACCTCGTGCAATCTTTGTGGGTTTTCTTTCAGAAGGAGAAGCCCATGCCACCCATTACATGCCACGAGCTCTTGCTCGTTATCGTCGTATCATATATAATACAATTACGCCTACTCTAATTGCATTATGTCATTGTTCCGTTATCGCGTTAATTAATTATTTAATTTCCGTTTTTTATTTGCAGGATGTCATTGAAAAATATGCTCGATTGTGTAAAATTGAATATGGGGGCGGGGGGGTTTGTGAGGTGGCCTCACCACGTGCTCCGAGGGATAAAGAAAGATTAACTCGGCAACGGACTAACGAGTGGGAGAAAGTGGTTTCGCGACTCACTATAGATAAATATAAGTGTTTATTGCTTTGCATCTCTATCCCGGTACGATTTTTCTATATCTCGCCGTGCTCGATATATATATCTTTACCATACAATTTTTTATTTTAGTCCCGATTTCTAATTCGGATCCTTATATATAGAGATATCTCTCTATATTATAAAAATTAAGATATTAAATTATAATAAAAACAACTTACCATCGCCGCCTTCGCCGCCGTCGAGGATAATCAAAATGAAGGGGGGTTACGGGGAGCAGGAGGGGGCCTGGGGAGTGTAAGGAGACAAAGCCCTGGGTTTTCCTCAGAGTCCGGGTTCTCCCAGGGGGTTGATCAGCGGAGCACGCAGGGGGCGAAGCCCCCTTAGTACAATATAAATATCATAAACATACCAGGGGGGCTTCGATCCCCTGCGACAACCGCCCGTCTACGTTACTCATTATAAAAAGATCTCACGACCGCAGTGTATGAGAACCTAAAGAACCTAAAGAACGCAAAGAATTTATAAAATCAGGGCTTGAGCATCTCTCGGATCACAGAGACATTTCTGGATGCGGAGACGATTCTCGATCTCGCATGGCGACGGCGGCGAGATTTTTTTATAATATAGAGAGATAATATTTATTCCTCATATATATTCTCAACGATGCCGACGATGAATCGCTTGAATCTCCAGCGTGTGCTTAAAGGCCATTGATTTTATGCGAGCCTTCCTACATCCAATAGATCTGTATTATTCATTAGATGTGTAAAAGCAATGCTTAAACACCCAGATCGCGGATACACTTAACCTACTTCATAATATATTACCGCAACTTTTTCGAAGTTCCATCTATACTGTTCCTTCCATGCAGAAATTTCGACAACGATCCAACTGAACCTTGCGTGACATTTTCGATTTACGGTCGAGATCCAGTCGGGTAGCGGATGGGATTTTAGGCATGAAACGTAACTGTCGTCAACTGGAAACCAGCCGGTATCTCCGGTTAGATCCCAGAGATAGGATCACGGATAGATCTGAAATGGCTTGCAATAAAGAAACAAGTCAGAGGACGTATTTTTTTCACCCACTCCAACTGTAGCGAAATCCGAAATCCACCGAACTCAAACTCGAACTGTTTACTTTACTAAAAGTATCATCCATGATAGGGAAAAATATGATGTGATTACAATACAAGTGATAACAAATGACAAATATTCGATGCATTGAAATAAAAAATTAATTTATGAGTGGATGATAATATGATATGATGTTTGGTTGCCCGATAATGTGAAATGCTATTGTTATATCGTATTCCGCGCGTTTTAACCTTAAGCAGGTAAATGAAAAATATAAATCTTAAAAATCTGGTGATAAAATTTAGTATAGATTTTCGTAGACAATTATTTACATTAATTAAATTGAATGTTTTATACTTTTTTCTTTTTAGGGAGTACAAATTATCGTGTCTGTGAAAAATCCATGGTATATTCTATGTAACTCCTAGTAGCTGCATACAACGTTTTACTTGATATATCCGTATCTGCTAAATAATTTATCATTCTCATCCTGTAAGAGTGAATGCATAATAGAATAAATAACTCAGTTTTATTAGACTATTTATTATTTGTTCAGAATATTTGTATTTATATAAAAGTAAGACGTTTGCAGACAAAAGTAATTTTGGTTCCTAATTTCAACTGCAGCTAAAGTACCAGAAGAAGTTGTGCAAGTGTACTGAAATCCAATGCCAAAACTAGGTTTAGTAAGTAGTATGTTAAATTTAGTCATTACCCACAATCTCTTTCAAAAGTTATTATGTTTTCGGGTGATACCGACATTGTACATACACGCTTAGTGCACCTACTCATGTTTCACGCTGTCTTCAGTGGTTTTCGATGAGGAATATGATGATAATTATGCATACCGAATGTTGAACTCGAAAGATTGGATCAACACAACAGATTCAACGTTGAGGTACGAGTACATTGTGGTTATAAGCACACGTGCACTTGCAGTAATTATCTCTGGCATAGCATGTCATAAACAAAGTTCGCGATCGTATTTCAAATAATTTCATCCACCTATGGGCCCAGGAATTCACGCATCATAACTTTTGATAAATTTGATGTGAAAAGTACTGAGAAGGAAACCCGACCTCTCGAGCTATTGATGTAGGCATACGGAAGGTCGCTTGCGGCGTCAATAATACAGTCGAGACGAGACACCCTGTTTACGGAGTATACATGGCGCCTCCCTCTCTGTCGTGTCTTCCTCGGAGTACCAATTGGGCGCGTAAACAAGGTTCAAGACAGACCATTGCCGAAGCACAGTCCACACAAAGCCATGTCTCGAGCACGCTCCGTAGCATTTATTCTACGAAATTAAAAAAACTCTGTGTATATCGTTTTAACTTTATGCTAATAGTTTGACGACACCACTTCATACCAAATGAAAAGTAATAAGAAAGTCACGAGTTACGATTACGCCATTTGCACCTCTTTCTCTGAGATATCACAGCTTGATTTTAGGTATCTGGTATTATCATCCCAGTCTCTATTTGATATTGATTGGTACCGTGTCCTTTCTTTTTTGAAAGATCAAAATCTGACTTGCGAATCATAATAGTCTTGTATTTCGCCAGATTCAAAAAGAGGTTCCATGCCATGTGACATTTATTTATTTTTCTACAAAAATTTTTGAGTTCTTCTTGAACTGGCATCGCACGTTAACCAGATATTGAAAAACAATTTCCGAATTCAATCTAATACCAAGTCTGGTGTTCCTCGATCATTAAATGTTCTCAGCTCGCCCGATGGTAGGCGAGGAAATTCACGTTGAATAATTCTGTCGAGCTGTTGGGCATGAGACGCGTCAAATGATGAAATTGGCTACCTTGGATATTTTTCATGGGCGAAGTCAGGAAGTTGCTGTCATATTGCTGCCCCAGTGAAGTTATCTTTGACTCCTTTGAGTATCAACGTCTTACGTCTCTGGTTCTCCATCGTGATCGTGTAGTACTGAGTATTTTCTATGGTTACGATATCTTTAATCGCTGGATAGTCCACATCCATTTCGCGAGTCAGTATGCTGTGACTGTCTTCATCAGATTGTAAGATTATGAATGATTGCTCCGGAATTCTCTTGCCAGTCAACAAGTCGCCATGTTGTTTAGGTTAGTGTTGATAGATGTGTGTCTAGGTGTTAGTCTACATGGGTTTTCCTGCATTTCGATGACATTTTGCGAAAGTACCGGTCCGTCTATCTCGGCCTTCTATCTCGGTATCGGAGAGGGCTTTAAATCTGTTCGTCTCGTAAGACGCGGTGGCTGCTTGGCTCGGCGCCGCCCTTTGGAAACTTTTTTTTTTTTGAAAGCTGTCACTCTTTCGTCGGTACCTGGCTACTTGTAGCTTGCTGGTCCACACCGGGTGTTGACTCTGTCGTCTTAATCACTGTCTCCAACTTGGACACACTCCCGATGTTTGGTGCCACACCCATATATCTTGGTTATTGGTGCCTGAGAACGTTTGTTTATACATAGTTTATCCAACACCATCGAGCTCAGTTAAGGCATTTTTGTGTCGCATATTTTGTAAGTTTTTGCTTCGGTTAGGTCCTCATTCCCAGAGTCTTCTTATATGTGGCATTCAACTCGCGACGCAGCAATATTCGGCGCTATCTTGTTGGACGGCGGGCACTCACCTGGATTCTATGTTAGATTTTCGAGTTTTACGCATGAATTCCTGCGTACTTACCCAAACGATTCGTCCGGAACGTTCGGCGGTTTATTACGCACAGATTAAACGCCTTTTTATTGCGTTAGACACTGGATTTATCATTGTTTAAACAAGTTAAACGTGGAGCTGATGCAAACACATTCAGTCACGCTCATGGTCTTACGAGTCTTGCAGTCTCATGCTCTACAGACTGAGTTTGCGAGGTAGTTGGTTATGATAGCTAGTACATGTCCAATAATACTCGCATGAAAAGTATCGAAAGAAACCGCGGGACGAGAGTCGCCGTGAACGACATCTAAGCTGTATTTGCGATCAGCAAGATTGGCAAGAGTCCAGGGGACACTTGCAAGTGTTGAGCGGCATTTTTAAGAGAGGCGTACGTACGATTTCTTGCATACCCTCCGGCACATATAAGGACGAGACACGTGACTGATCACCAGCAATAATACCACCTGGTCTTTTCTGGGTTAATCGTCAAACGCGCTATCTACAAACACGCACGACTATTACACACTTCCGGTTGCACTACGGGGCCTACTTTGAATAATGCATCTGTGTCGTCGTTCAATGGCCATTGTCCTATAGACTCATTATTTTTCTAATAGTTTTGTTGTAACATATGCTATTGAAAAGAATTTCGAACATACCAATGAATCACTAATATTCATGGAAGTGGAATTAATATTTTATATTATAAATTAATGGGTGCTCTTATCTTTTACAGTCACGCAAATCAGGCAATTACTTAAATATCTGTCTGCGTTCAGTGAAGATAGGGTTGATTTCTCAATCGTTCATCATTTTCAGAAATTACTAAGGATTTTGTAGCGTTTTAGCTGGAAAACAAGTTATTATTATTGCGTACCGTCTATGAATGTAAAACTAAAAATTAATATGCGTCAGATTCACAAAAAATTGTCAGGATATTATGTGTCAATATTTTATTTGTTCGCTTGAAAAAGACAAAACTTACCTCCATCTCTTTTTAACACATGAGCGCTTAGTTAATCCATGACCTCCCGTCTCAAGCGCTTACTCGGCTTTTGAGCGCTTATTTGGCTGCTAAGCATCCGCCTCGGACGCTCATTGGGGTCATTGACACTTATCCGGCTCCGAAACGTCTATGCGTTTTTGGTAAGCTTGACCCATTGCTAAAGTCTGGCCGAAATATACAGTTTGTGATTTTTACGTTCGTTAACCCTTTGAAGCATATATTTTTCCGTAGCTACGATTTGCTGGAAATTGGAGATTTTAAAGGACGTTTTATTATAAATGTCAATTTAAAATTTAGGAATCGAAAATTGCGGATCGAACATGACGGACCATACCATAAAAGACTATCATTTAGGAGTGCTAGAGATTCATTTTGGTAAAAAGGCTTGCACACATAATAGCTCTGCAACTCGTAAATTATTTGAGCAATTGATCGAAAATTTGTCACACCGGTTATGCAGTAAGTATTTGTTATTGGCTACAACTTTCATTAACATACATATAAGTAATGACATTTTAAAGTAATTTAAATATTTTTATTTCTTTATCATTAAAAATTCGTAAAACTTTAGTTTCTACAATACTTTTAAACAAAGATGCAAAGTAGAATCTTACACGTCGGTTCCTCATTCTATCGGTTCATCGTCCAGAAAGCTTTCTCTACGAGGAAGCTAATTTTGATCGGCTAATTGTCTCACAGAGTAGACTGTTGTGGACGGGATCACCAAAAGAATAAAAGAATCAGGAAGCAATACGTGGAAGGTGCATACATGCAAGGTGCTACTTTGCGTCCTTGTTCTTCATTAGTAACGGTACATTTAAATTATATATATAATTAGGTACTATTAATGCATAATGCGCGATGACACGAAAATAATGAAGTCTGCAAGGACCTTGCAAATTGCATCCTTAAATTATTTTACACTGATCACAAAGCAATCTCAATGAGGAAGTCCATGATCGATGTAGTCTTCCTCATAAACAAAGCTTCCAACGGTTTAAAATAATGAAGAAACAATTTGCAAGATTCTTCTTTGAAAGCTTGCTTTTCTATTCTATAGACCAATTTGCATGTCACAAAATTTTCCGAAATTGGAGCGATGGTATAGGCACATTTACATCTCTACCAGATACAGTTCAACCATGTCACAACTTTCCCATGTCACAACTCTTCGGGCGATATAAATTCACTCGGATCAAACAGAGGGCCAACATTTTTTTCTAAGTGTGATTTCTGGACGTATCGGCGACTTTGAGTTTCGACATTGAAAACGTATCGGCAACTTCATTTCGTCATTGAAAACAAAAAAAATTGTTAATCATAAAGTCTTTCGCTATGAGAAAACAAAAAGTAATTTATTATATATAACCCGTGGCTGTGGCTACGTACTATTTATAATTTACGTTTAAGCGTTATAGGAACCGTTCAATATAGTTAATTTATTGCATATCTTCGAACACTTCGATGTACTCGCGACGACCATCGTTGATGGAGCACTCACGTTATATCCTTCGACACGTATTTCGTCGTTCCTCGACTTTTGGTTGAGCATGATTGACAAAATTGCGAAAACCGTCGGCGAACAGAATGCTATCTAATGAATGTATATTTGAATAGTGATTTCAAATATATTATTCATTCGAATTAAATAACCTGTTTTTTATTCTGTCTTTCAACTAAATGTTTATTCAAAGGAGATACAATGTTCTCATCCCGGTTCAAACGCGATGTATTATGTGAATAAAGTAAATATTTTTATTAACACGATTAAATATTCAGTTGACTCAATTTTTTAAAAAATTCAATGTTTACATTTATTAATTAAATATCGAGGACTTGATACATGGAAAAGCCAGAGAGCATCTTGAATACCATCCAAATATCTTGTTGTCGAGGAACCTGCCGCACTTTGCAGCTGGACGACAACCCATAGGGACCCGATGCGAACTGTCTGTTCGTGTGTTCTCTGTACGTTGCTTCTCTTACTCCATTATTTTAACGCCTCCCACATATATAATTAGACCGATGTTTTGCGTGAGAACATAAACACTTGTTATGCATGTTACCCGTGCTTAAAGGGAGGCTCTTCGTGGGTATTGCCTTCTCTCGATAAAAAATGAGTTTTTTTCTCGACAAACGACTGTATGCAAACTCCCACGTATTTCATGACCATTTAGTGAAATATGGACAAAATAAATCAGATTTATTTTCGTCTATCCGATTCATTGAATTAATATAATCAATATCATTTGACAGAAAATGTAAATGGCATGTTTTGGGTACTACATCGAATTTAACATAACAGCAATTTGCGACAACTAGCATAGTCCTTACTTGAACAAGAACAATCGAACGAAACATGACAAAGATATCAACAGTGTTCGAAATGCTGTACTTTAGAAATTTCGTCACAGCAAATACAAGCATAAAGCCGCACGTGCGTTGATCCAGGCCGATGGTTTCTATTTTTGAAGTGTTTATCCACGCTCTGCCAAATACGACGTGTCCCTCTCTTCCTTCCTTCTTTCACTCTTCCCTCTACTACCGTTTGAAATTTTCAAATCGCGCATGATATCTCAAGACAGATTTCTCTACGAAAAGCATGCTCGTAAAACTACATATATATTACACTTGGAAATATAGTAATGTATCGTATGTTTTTCGCTCGATTGATATGATTTTCCGTTTATTACACTCGAGGTAAATAGCGTAAATGGGGCATCGTCATCATTGTCACTTCGTGTGTTCTCATACTCTATTAACGTCTCACCCCTTTTCATTATGCGTGGATAGAAAGGAGGCCACTTCGTTATATTCTAACATGAATTATATTCCTGATCGAACTTAACACTGTTGTTGCATATCCATTCGTGAATTTGTATATTATTACCGTGTATTTGGCAAAATCTATAAATTATCGGTACGCCCGTTGATCGAACGGCTAGTGACATCGAACGTGATCGAAGAATCTCGACGTTTCGATGTCACGCCTGTGAGAAAGCTAAACATTGATATATATCCAACACGAAAGGTGACGAAAATACATATGTTAGCAATAAATATGCGAGTAAAAATACCGGCATAGCTGAGGGTCGTTGCTTCGCATAAAAAAATACTAGTCTGACGATGTTTCGTGTCGTTTGAACTTTTTATTTTTGATCATTCACTAATGGCAGTTAATGCGTGCAACAAACGATTAAGAATTGAAATTTTAGACTTCAGATGAAACCAATAGACGCGGTAACGTTTCGAATCAAGAACATTTACCTACCTTACCGAGTGACCGATGAGACGCGACAAGACTCTCTTACTTTATCCAACTAATTTTAGTTAGATTTTGAGAGATTAACATTGACGTATTGATAAAATAAGAGCGTTATGAATATAGTTCGTACTGCACTTAAAAATAAAGAAAAATATTCAGTTACGTGGTCACTGCCTTCCTATTTCCTTTTTTTCTCTATCAGGTCTGCCTTCCTGAGAGAGATAATATGTAATTGATAAGTGACAGTAAATGGCAGATAGAAACGAGGGACAGAATAATAATACAATCACGTAGTCAGTATTTACGTAGTATCAAGAGACGCGATAGCGTACGGAAACGTTTTTGTCAGTTCGTGTTGTCATCTTTAATTAATTATATCATTTGAAGGGTGTACTGTGCGGTGCAGTGAGATAAAATAGTTCAAGACATTTCAATTGAGACGGACATGCTGAATTTTAATTCTATCAGTCATAATACCAGACAACTATAGGCTAACATATGTTTAAATAGTTTAAATAGGCGATCAAATACAACCAAACTGTTAGTAAAATTGAAAATGGCAGACGACTCTTAAGAAAGATAAATTACAGATAAATTAATCATTATTTTTTATTTTCCGTAAATGTAAACGTAAATAAATAATAGTTATGGGGTATTATAGTCCGACACGGAAAGGTGTAAATTTTTGCATACGTCCTATTAGACATATTAGAAATTAATATATATTCGGTCAGGAACAAAGGGACGACACCCGATTTATTTTTATTGGTCATTTAGTACAATTAAATTTAATATTGATATGTCTGAAATATGATTACCATGATGCCATGAATTCTTTAACTTAGTGTCTATTCTGGTACAGAAAAGTCAGCATATTCGCATTTTCAGGAGAAAGACAATTTCGCTTTGTACTTATGATGCTTTCGGCTGTCGAGAATACTCGTTCTGAAGGCGCCGAAGTAGCTGGTGTTCCTAAACATTTTAGAGCTATTTTCGACAATCGTGGAATCTTTCGTTGTCGAGATTTCCACTAGTGCAGAAGATCTTCACCACGAGGAAAGCGATTTGCTCTTAACTACTCCTTAAGCTGTGTAGTAACCTGCTCCGAAAATTGAGAAAGCGTAACTGGCGACAACCTCTGTGATATAGTCGTCTTCCCATCATCAAACAAATAGTCGAGTTCTTTTCCACGACTGGCGTTTCAAGAGGGTGGCTGGGTTGAATAAAATAAAAGAAAAAAATAGCGAAAATTGGCAAAATAAATTATTTAATTTTTCAATTGTTTATAACAATAGACATTTTACAAGTTTATATGTTCTTGTAAAATAGCTCATGAAAGCTTATTCCTTAAACTCCGAAACGCGCTTTGGGTCATTTCTCTAAGACAAATAAAACCGAAAATATTAATTTTTTTAATTTAATTCGCCCTCGTTTTTCGAAACAATGTCACAACATATAACTGTTAAAAAAAATTTGCTTGGTGGAAAAAAAATTCCGTGTTTTCCTTTCGTGTATAAATAACGTTAAAAAAGTTATGTTCGATTAGAAAAATACGCGGTCAAAAAACACCTAAATTTGGCCGATTTCATGATGAATCTTTCATATACGCTGTTTCTATGTGAAATAACTGTATATTTTGATAAAATATATTTTTGCTGACATTTTTTATATTGTATCTGATCTGAATTAAGTAGCTCTCCAGACGTTCCGTCGCTTAAAAGCGAAAAAAAGTGAAATTAGCCGCTGGTGATTTTAACTAGCTTAGCTGCTGCTAATTTCTAGCTTGCTAAGCCGGCTTACTACGTCATAGTCGGTCCAACGGTATTATGCCGCACAGTGAAGCTGTGAGAGCAAAGTATATATTTTTAAATCTGGAAAACCACGAAAGCGTTAGGGGCACCTGTTTTCTGAATATATTCGGGGGTAGTCATAAAGTAAAAACAAGGAAGATGTTGATTTTATACAACACGAGGTTTTATTGATAAGATAAAGACGATAGAATAGTTTGAAACCTTTCTTCATATGGAAATAACTCGCGACACGGAACGATAGAGGAGTGACGTACATACATGGTTCATTAATTCGAGATATATTTGTCTGAATATAAATGATTGTACTTGCCAATTTGTTGTATTCGGTTGCAGTAGTTAAAGTGCATTTGATTTTGGATCAAGCGACATCTCAAACAATGCGTACGGTGACTCCCTCGGGACTTACGGTTTATGACCGCACTCGTACACGCTGTTCGGTCGCCGATAATATAACGACTGAAATGGCTATAACTGAGTTCTTTCGCGTTACACTCATGTCAGTTCTTGAATACCTCGCTTACTCGCGACAGAACTATAATCACGTACACCGCGATGACTTCCCGTTTCCTCGGGTGAGAACGCTTGGTCGCGAACAACGGACGATGCGTAAAACAGCGTTTGCGGAGGAACGAGGCAAAACTCTATTACTTTGACAGGAGCTCTTCGGTTGGATGTTCGCGAAAGGCGAATTTTCATCGAACAGTAAGGAGCGCGTGAGATTGATTACCCCCGATTTTAATGGCAATGCCCTGTAAAATTGTCGAATGTGCAGAAAGAGTCGAGCCTCGCATCTCGCGCGGATAATTAAGCAAGAGCGCGGGGTCAGCCACTCGGCTTTGACCATAGGTGATGGGGCAATCTAAGAGTTCGATGTGCCGAAAGGAATTTATTTTTTGAATATCCTCATTTGGATATAACGGTACAGCCCTGATATACGAATTTCATGACTAGTGAACGCGATCTTTCTCCCTTCTCTAACAATACTAAAAATACTTAATCGTAAAAGAAATGGACAAGTGAGAAAATTGATTTTTTTTTAAAGCAATGAATAGTTAAACATTTCCAAATAATTTATTTGCAAAGTCTATAAACTAATCTAGGTTGTCGAATGAACGTAGTTATTGAACAAAAAATATTATAATTGGTACAATTAGGGTCTTCTCCATACTTTTTACTTTAGGTAAGCTTTTCAAGTTTTACGGTAGTAAATTTGTCAAAATTAACACTAATCTGAACTTGTTTATAGTGACTTTCCTGACAACCAATCAGAGCAGGAATAAAATCGTAACAATTTTTGATTTATTAATACAACCGTCAATATAATTATTAACTATACAGCCCAAATAATCTTTCTTCATATTAATGACCCCCCATTCCAATCATTGATCCCACCCCGTGTCACTATTGTTGACCCCGCCCCGTGTTACTATCATTGACTCCCTCCCTCTGTTCCTATGGTTTAAACCCCCCACCCCCCGTTCCTTTCATTGGCCCGCCTCTCCTGTTCCTATTATTAAGCTTCTCTCCCCGTTTCAATCATTAACCCCCTCCCTATTTTCCCATTATTGACCAGTGGAGGAGGTCATTAATAGACTTGCTCTTCGATCCCATATCCAACTGAACACCGCTCGCTTCTCGATCCCATAAGCAACTTGACACTGCTTGCTCCAAAATAAAAAATTCGAAATAATACCTTTGACATGAAATGCCCAATACATTTTTGACACTTGACACTGAATTTACTGTACAATTCTGGCACTTGACACGGAATTCCATATACTCTTTTGGCACCTGACATGGATTTTGGCATATCATATGGATCGAATGCCCTGGATGTTTTTTAGGGTTGATATAAAAACTCTATACAAGTATGTTAGTGTTTTTTTAACAGTTCAGTTGATATGAGCTATCAATCGTGGTATATTGTATAAAAGCCACATCAGACCCTCACTCTCCAACGCCCGGATAGCTCAGTCGGTAGAGCATCAGACTTTTAATCTGAGGGTCCAGGGTTCGAGTCCCTGTTCGGGCGAATTTTTTATTTTTTTATTTTTTTTTTTTTGAGGCACCGGATTGCTTCCGCGTCAGCTGATAATTAATAAATTATTTATTTATTATATTTATATGAATGAAAATAATTAGATTTGTGTACGAAAATGTTCATATTATCTTTATAACCAAACTCTATCGAGTCAATATTTGTATAACGTGTTTGGGGATAAAGCATTTTTAAACGACAATTGAGCCGAAAAATGTTGATTCTTAATTTTTTATTCCATGAAATTATTCTATCGGGTCACATTCAGAAATAATAAATTGATTCGACCGTATCAGCGCACCGGTTCGTTAGCATATTGCCGGGCGCGTCCATACTTGCTGCCGTAGAAAGGAATGTACCGACCCACGAGCTACCAGTCGGTAATCCAGACGACAGCCACGACGGCCGCCGCTCCGTAAGCCGCAGCTGAGACGGTGAACTGGTAGCACGTACCGGACTTTGTACCGTGCACCTGTATTTTATTGCCCCCGTATAGTGCAGGGATCTGTAGCTATATAGTGGTTTAATTTAGTTCTCTCGTAGTCCACTGAATGTTGTGCATTGTGTAAGTACAAACAATAGTGCAGTGCATGTTAAACAAGTTTAAAACCTATGGGCTCATGCCTATGCGGGGTCGCCTATACGAGGCGTGTAGCGTAATTGCCAAAATTTTAAACCTAGTTGACAAATCGTTGCTATTTCTTGCTTCTGCCGAGCATTTTATATTCAGCTATAGTTCGGTGTCAATCTTTCATCGCGTGAATGATTCAGCTCCGTTTCTCGTCATGCGGCAATGGTGATTCACCCTCAGAGACTAATGCTCCCTTTTAAATTGATGCAGGAGTTCCTGCATAAGGTTATAGTCAAGTCAACCAGTGCTCAGACTAAGTAAAAAAAAAAAGAATAGTGAACTACCCTCTGTTTCGCTATTTTCTCGCTGTCCGCGGAGATCCACCGTGACCTAAGCTAAACTCGACCAATTTTGATTTCATTTATAAGAAGATGTTAAAAGAAAATGCGTAACCCTCGACTTAAAAGCTGGGACTTGATCTCTTTGCCACGTGTAAGCGCAAGATTCCCGTATGAATGGGTAGTGACCCAGTGGACCCGTTACAACAACGAACACAGCAGATCACGACTAACGACTTGGAGCTACCTAAGAAATCGGCGAAACACCGTCGTCGGTCTAGTAATAAACCATTTATTGAGCACCTGACCGATAACAACCGCTATCAGAAGAAAGCGACATGGAGCATGATAAGCCCACATCGGAGAAACAGCCGCGAAAAAAAAACGCGACCGCCGCCTGTGTACACTACTAACTCTGATATCCTCACATTAATTAACATTGCTGAGGAGCTTAGCGTTCGTAAAAATGAAATTAACGTATCAGAAAATGACAAAAATTATGGATAGCTACAAAAAATGTATGGAATCTGCCAAAGTTTACACCCAACGACTGGAAACTAAAGTAACTCCTAATTAAAGGGATAAAAGGAAACTTCTCCACGGAGGATATTCTTACTGAAATCAAGAAGTTGAAAATCCCTCAAATCAACATAGTTAGTGTCAACAAATTCTATTTTAACAAACAGCACCCTGAAAGGTACCAATATATGGGTCAACTTTCGTCGGACAGCGTAACCTCTGACATCCGCAACATCAATTCCCTAGCTTATCAAAAAGTTAGGTGGGAGCCACGTAAAAAAAATCAATCCACGATCAATCAACAATGCAGTGCTAGCATATTGGCCACGCCAGTGGTAACTGCAATCTGTCATACCGCTGCGCGCTGTGTCGAACGCGCACGTCTTATGACCCAGGCTAATTTAACATCACCGACCAAACCGATAAATCCATGCTTAAGTGTGCCGACTGCGACCATGAACGTCACGCAGCATCCTACAAAGGCTGTCCTAACATAAAGCTGGCGTGGAGCCGAAAAAAGGACCAATAGCGCAATTAAATCGCCACCATACAGCGCAAACTGACCAACATCGCTGCTAATATAACTCCTGGAACATCTTACGCTAGGTGCTCTTACGAAGACATCAACAACACTAGCATTCCGTCACCCTCCTAGTACACGAGCACCACCACCTAGAAGTCACAGAAATTCATCCTGGACTGGGTAACAACAATCAAAGAGGCCTCTTGTGTTGTAGCACGGTTCAATGCAGTCTAAACACAAATTGTTCAAAACGCTAGTAGGATAAACTTTATTTATAATATCTGTATGACTGAACAGACTCAGACCATTAACAGCTTAAGTATCGCGGCAATTAATGTCAACTCTTGGACCTCTTATCCTCCGTAATTATAAATACGATATCATACATATCTCTGAAACGAAATTTACTCCAAGACACAATATTGCCCTAGACGACTATAACATCATACGTACTGATCATCCAAACTCCACGTAAGGTAGGGACGCGGTGATCATCTTCAATAAAAATATCAATATGGTACTATCAACTACCCCTCATCATTGCATAATGATATTTTAGAATTCACTGCCGTCAAATTAACCACTGTCGATAGGCGAATACTGTATATGCTAGACATGACAACTGAATTCTCTTTATAACTGAGCATGACCATCTTTTTAAAACGCTCAAACTCTATAAAGACGGTACGAACTATATTATTGCTGGTGATCTCGATGTCCGCAGAATAGTTTGGGGCGATAGAATAAACTGCCAATGCGGCAACCACTTTTACCGCTGGAAGTCACTACGAGATATAACATATAAACTTAGTGTTTACGCTCTAGACTGACCGACCTATAAACCTGCCGATTCTTTTCTAGACATTTGTATTGCCGACGTAAGGTTACGTCCAATCAATGTTACCAATAACCAAGTTCTTACGTTGCCATATGACAATGACCACGCTGCGATTACCTTCCATTTACCTAATAATTTACCTAATGATAGCTTAAATTTCCTGACAGTTCCACCTGTTCTGTAGCGTCTACATTTCAAGGCCACTAATTGAAATAAATATGAAAAAAAATCAACCAATATTATTGTATTACCATTCCAGAAAATAAGAACTTAACAATAAATTAAATTTATACGAATGTAGTTATCATTGGTGACGTAACCATTGACTCTATTGCCGAATGTGGTTCCTAAAATTGAACAACGTAACCACTTGTTAAGCTATCTCAACCGTAAAATAATTAAATTCCAAAAAAAAAAAAAAGAAAAGTACTTGTCACCTTGCTTCACAAACTCGCCGTCACAGATCCCATCTCCAAAACCAATCTCACTAAAACAACGAAAGACGCACCGAAAGGTACAGTAGTAACCCTTCAGGCCGAACTCAACAAATCCGCTGAGAAATTCTGGACAAATCAAATCAAGTGTATCGACCACCGTAATCCGAGTGCCTGTTTCTCCAGAATTTACTGGTTCCTACGAGGCTCTCGGTCTTTCGATATTGCCAATATCAATATCCCTCACCACAACCACAACCTTATACAGCACAGTAAATACGATCTTGCCCAAGCCCAGTCACTCAACAATAACTATATCTTCTCTACACCTTTCGACATACTCAACATTATTGGAGCTCATTATGAATTCTTAAACTCCCCGAGGCACCTTAACCAGGAATAAAAAATCAGGGCGATGGTCGACTGGATCGTCAATCCCCTTAAATCTGATTTCACCACATCTCGACTCCGCGGCAATATCACTACCAATTTCGATAATAATAATAAAACAACTAACCTCACTCCTCAGGGTAGCTTTCCTAACATTTTTTGTAACATAACACAAGTTAGACAAGTCCTCCAAACCTGACTAACAAAACATCTAACGGCATCGACAGCATCCCTCCCATCGTCCTTAAACACCTTTGCGATAACTCAATAATAGAACTCACCATTCTTTTTAACAATTCTATAAATCTAATTCTATAAACTATTTTCCGGTAGCCTGGAAGTGAGCAAAAATGTTGCCAGTTCTTAAAACACAAAAACCTGAATGATCTTGACAATCTTGTGGAAGCTGCTCTTTTAAATTTGGAAAAGGCATTCGATTCTGTCTGGTTGGATGGCTTCCTTTTTAAGCTTTTTAAAAAGCAATTCCCCTTATGGTTGATACGCTTGATTTGAGACACGATCACTGGTAAATATTTCTATATCTGGGATACCAAACCACCATCGTTTGATGAATTCCTGTGTTTAGAGGATTTACAACAAGGAACTGTCAACTCGCCTATTTTATTTAATATTTTTACCAGCGACATTTTAAATCGTTTCAATATTAACAGTGTCAGAACCTCTGCCCTGGCATTTGCCGATGATTGAATTGTGTACACAGTAATACATTACTTGAGGTTCAAGAGGAGCTAAACAGGATAGCCGATAAAATTAATAACTATTACATGACTTAGAATCTGCGTCTCAATCCGGATAAATGCGAAGCTATCCTCTATTGATAACCCGTCAACTATCTTTCAAGAGCAAATAAAAACAGTTCTAAAAACTTCCGCATTGAAACCACAATCTCTGGCACAAACATAAAAACTCTGATACCTCATAGAACATCGGTTTGATATCTCAGCGTTCTAATCGACACTCTCCTCCGCGGAAAGTACAACATTGAGAACCAACTCACAAAAGCGAGAGCTGCCTTTATGGCTAATGATAAGTTATTTTACAATAATTCCCTATCTAGTAAAACTAAGATTATTTTATACTGTTGTTAGCCCACCCCGCTATTACGTACGCGGTACTTTTATGGTGAAATAGTAACAATGTTATTATGGAAAAGCTCTGAATGTTTCAACGAATGAGCCTGAGAACATGTCTTAAAGAACCCAGAGCCCTTTACTCCAAGTTCCAACATTAAGTCAGCAATAAAATAATTTATCAAATAGCCGATACTACCCGTATCGACCATTAAACTTACACGCGGCTATTTTAGTAAGCTCCCTAACAGTGTCAATCCAATTATCCGTTCTTTGTCCTTCATTGATACTCGAAAATTACGACACGAGGTTTTGTCTGGTTATGCAACGCTTCGAGCTTTTTCCTAGGCAATTGCGTTAGACCCCAATGATTTCATTAGACACAGCAAACACTGAGTTCCAATTCTTCACCACTAATCCTAGAAAGAACTTTAACAATTTTACAAGGTTTAATTTCAGTAAATAATGGTAATTGTCAGCAGATAATCCCCACTTGCCAGCACTAAACGAGCGCACAATGCGCTCTTTAAGGAGGTTGATCACATAAAGAAAAATGCATAGGAAAATCTAAAATTTGTGTGACATTTTCTTCACTACCGTAGAAACTTGCCTGGATTATTTGGAAGTTTTCACCTACGTTGTTGACATAAAATTTTAGTATATCATTAGACTCTCTTAACCCTTAGCGGCCACACGGGGTAACTAGTTACCCCAGACTCAGGAAAAGTGAAATTAGAGGTCTAAAACCTTTGAAATTGATACAAGTAACGTCATCTGCTGGTAGTAGACAAGTGTGAGATGTGACTCCATTTCATAGTAAGCCACATATATGACCAATTTTTAGAACGCCATCTATAAATTGACGCATAAAAATCATTTGAAATGTTAAAAAAATCTTCAACAAACTTGAAACGATCGGTTAGAAGTCTTAAAACACCCATATGTTTTGTACAACTAAGTTCTTCAGCGTGGGGTAATGAGTTACCGCATGTGGCCGCTATGTGGCCTGGCTGACCGTGTGGCCGCTAAGGGTTAACACGCGTTCGTATGACGTTTTTGTAAATTGCTCCGTTTTGCTCCGTCATAACTCTAGTGAAAATGTAGAGGCGAAAATATATAAACTGATATTTCAACAACGCCCAGATGAATAGAGCAGCATGACAACAAACATATCGATTGTGTACTTAGATCATGAATAGCTAGCACGAGTGAAACGGATCTTCCAGGTTTTGTCTCGGTACGCTCGGGATTTCGCACATCGGACCTCGCTCCCGCATTACCTGCTCCGAACTGCGCATGCCACCGGGTCTATCCCCCCGCCCCCTTCGAGCCCAACACTCCACTTTCCTTAAGTCTAAGATAGCCTAGCGACGCAGACCACACGTAGTTTCATAAGTACCTATCCACTGTAATAAAGGATTATTCTCACTTTGTTCGTGTTTTAATTTGTATTATAATTTTGACTGGATTTTAAATTTTTGGACACTCGTTAGCTCCGTAGAGCTTTTTAAAAGTACTTAGTTACTCTTCTCTTCGTTTCCCCACGCATTCATACTAAAGTCATTGGTCCTGTACCACGACTTTGCTGATATACTCCAGTATCAATAACCATCATACGCTACCCCTTCTTCCCTTAGTTTTATTTTAACACAGAAAGTTCTATCTATGAGCTCCCCAAAATGTGGACATATAGATCATTTATTCATATCAAATTTGTGATAGTATATTGTCGGTTTTTTTTGGTTGTAGTATGTTTATTGCAATCGAATTTTCTCACTGCCATTACTGTACAACCTGCAAGCGATAAACAGGTTTTAAAAAAAGGAGAGCATCCGACTTTTAATCTGTGGGTTCAGGGTTCGAGGTCCTGATCGGGCGAATTTTGTTTCGTTTGTTTTTCTCTTTTTTTAGGCTCTGGATCACTCTCGCATCAACTGACAATTAATAAATTATTTATATCGATGGAAATAATCAGAATTGTGTTCGAAAATGTTCAAATTATCTTTATAATCAAACTCTATAGAGTCAATATTTGTATAATGTGGAAAATGTTGATTCTTAATTTTTCATTCCATGAAATTATTCTGTCGGAACATCTTCATATCCAGTAAATTGATTCGACCGTATCAGCGTACCGGTTCGTTAGCATATTGCCGGGCGCGATCATACTTGCTGCCGTAGAAAGGAATGTATTGGCATACGAGCTTCCAGTCGGTAATCCAGACAACCGCAACGACAGCCGCCATTCCGTAAGCCGCAGCCGATTTCCCCCTGTAAATTATATGTGGTTGGTAATAATGTACAAACACATGTAACTGTTAAAAAAAGTACTCGACATCCAGATGCGATAATTAATTAAACAAAAATTGTTATTTAAAAAAAATGCAAATGTACTGAATTAAGAATTAAAGAATAAATTAAAAAATTCAACCAATGAAGAATGCAGTTAAGATTGCATCGACGCCGCCCTTCGTATAAGATTAATGAAGCATTGATGCCATGTGGCGTCGATACGCTAAGGATTGCGTTCAACCATAAGCTTTGACGAAGCTGAAGAACATAAAAAAGAAAAAACAAAAGTTCGATTTAGACAATGTATTTATTATGAAATTATTGCTGTTCAGAACTCGTTAATTAAACTTTTTAAAAGCTTTTATTTACATTTTGCACTTTTCAATTATTTTTGCAACCGAATTACAGCGAAACGTTTCGCTGTAATTCGGGGATTCCGCGTGTTGTGAAATAAGATTCATTGATAATACCACAATGAAAAAGACAAACCTTGAGATCCGTGAATATTTGACTGATCGCAAACTTTTGAATAAGGAATCGACCTCAATGGACGGTAATTTGATAGATTGAACGTGCTTAATCGCACGCGAGCTCAAGTCCTCTATCGACTTTAAGCTTCCCGACAGAGTCTTCTGGCTCATTGCTTGTGTTAATCGGTTATCACGTAGTCGACAAGATACTTTTCAGTAATAATTGATGTAATCGACGAATCAATTAAGATCAACGTAAACAACCCCGTGCGAAGATGACGATGAATAAAAAATATTAAATGACAGGGGAAAAACAAATGCAGTTCCCTGTATTCACTCCCTGAAGTTTTGACAGCGATAACTTCATCTCGCAGCCAAATAAATGTCGATCAATGATCACGACAGGACTGATTTATCATAATAACCTCGTACGTATATGCGATGTCTTCCACTCACCAAATTTTTGCACGATCAAAAAGCATTTGTCGCTGAGTGAGCACGGATGATCTTCTTAACAGTTTTGATAACATTTTTTATACAATTTTTATTACGCATATTAAACGTAAAAAATACTTATTACGAAAAATACAAAATTATTTTCATTGCCTACTGCAGACGAGTGTAGACTTTGTTCTCGCGATAAGACAAACAATCTAAAAGTGAACGAGAAATAGTTGTGCAATACGTAGTCAACTGTGGCATTATTTTGTATCTTCGCTTATTATACATACGAGAACCGAAAGTTTAAGAGAGATCGTAGTTCTGTGCGCGATCGGTGCCTTTGAGCATAGCGATTGTGCAAGTATATACGGGCAATGAATACGCAAAGAGACTTCATCATAGAGGGCGAGGCGCTAGACGTGTGCTTTGCACTTTGTTCCTTGCGTAGATATACGTAAACATGACTGACACTGTTTCGACTTAATTCTTGTCTATGTCAGAAAGGTTTCTGAGAGAACCAGAAAGAACTATCGCTTGCAATACCTTTCAGGGTTTGAAGAGTAAAATTGAATTCAAGTTGCCTCTTTAATTATCGAAATTCTAACAAACTGTAGCGAAGTTAAAGATTCTTCATCTCATTTTCACCGAAGGTTCCAACTTCCACGCCGGTCGCTCCATCCAAACTTTTCTCGTCAACGTTATTTACAGTTTTGAACTTTTTGGCAATAGACTTGCAATCTGCAGCAATGGAGTGTGCTCAAAATGGAGCAAGCGCTTGAAAGTTAATTCTCTCTAGTAATTTCGAAGCGTTATGTTATTTTGTGAAGCATAACTTTGACGTAATTCTTAATTTAGTATCCGTTTGTACTGCTGAACGTCTTGAAGAGTTCCTGTAGCACACAGAATAGAAGTAGTTGGCTACGATAAGAAATAATGAAAACGGACGCTGTCAGCAGTATTATTAGCAGGAGAAGCGTTAGGCAAGGAGTTGGGCAAGTGAAAAATTGCTTTGTTTGCCAGAGCTTCCCAATTGTACCAATACTACCAATATCCCTGAACTCGACCTCGACGTGACGACTGCTCGAACGTTTTTCTTTCGATAGTATTCGTCTTTGTTCTTTTCCATCCTTATGTAGTTTTATTGTCTATACCCCTTCTCCTCTCGTTCTCGGAATGAGTCACTCAAAGCTTTTTCTTGACTGCCACAAGTTTTTTGTCACATCAGAGTCACTTTTCCTCCTCGCAACCATAGCCCGTGTTTAGCAGTGGAGTCCTGCCCGTATCGGGGAAGCATCGTTCAGCTGATTGTTCAAGCTATGCCGAAATCTCTCGTCTACTTTAACCTTCCTAGTAGATAAATTTATTCGGTTACGTAAACCCGATAATGGCGGCCATATAGGACTCTGTATGTGACGTGTCTCACGACCGAGAATGAGAAAAAAAAAACATTATGCCAGTTTCGAGCGGCGCCAACTGTTCAGCTGACGTAAGAGTGCGATAGACGAACGAGACCTTGACAGAGACCTCGAAGATAGCCGTGGGGCATAAGTCTACCGGAGCGTGGTATGCAAACCTAAATATGTTATCTAATCCGTTCACCTTTATTTATAATTTACCTTGATTCATTATTAATTACACAAATTATTTATTTATTTATTTATTTATTTATTTATTTATTTATTTATTTATTTATTTATTTATTTATTATGATACTCTTTCATCGATTTCAGTACTCGAAGTAACCTTTTTAGCAATGCTAATAAATATATACAGTTGAATCCTAACATTACTTGTAGTAGGCGCGCGCGCGTGTGTGTTGAGTTTCAAGCGATATTTGTCTTGGATATTTAGTCTGAAAGTTGACTCATAGGTTTACTTATTGGTCGAGTAGTTGGGTAGATGTTAAAGTTGTGACGACACTTTAGCTTTTCCAATCTATAGTTTAACCAAATGTTAAAACCGCTTCGTTTTCGTATGGTCTGACTCATAATAGGATATAGTTTGATATTCTCACGATTAAAATGGTACAGTTTCTCTTTAAAATAAGAAAATAAAAGTTACAAAGTCCAACATTTTACCAATTGTGTCACAGATGCTTTTAATGAATTTCTACACTGTTGAATGCAAATTAAATTTATATACTCAATGAATAATATCCGAAAAGTGATTATGGCTATAAAATATTAGGAATGAGTACAAATGGTACAAGGGCCACAATCGGTACATCTACCCTAACTCGTCTTTGATTGTTGCGACATTGATTTTATGCCGATTAGAAATTTTTGAAAATTTTCTGCGATTGCTCCAAGTTTCACTAAATTTTCGGATTGTTTGGATCAACGCCAAACAATGTTTTATTGTTGCAGAGACATTCTACGATGTTTTGTATTGAATTTCACCGAAATCATAAATCAGGTTAAGATTTTATGGAATTGAATGTTTCGAATTGAATATCGATGTTATTGCAATAATTATCGCAAAATCTTAGCTGGCGAGCAAAAACTTTCTACATAAATAAGCTACTAATTGGCGGTATTTGGTTTAAAGTTTTGTCAACATTGAATGAGTTGTTCTTATTTTCTACATTTACTTTTTTCATTTATAGGAAAAAAACCAACCAAAAATATCTACACACTCCTAATAATGTTCAAGGATGTTTGGTTAACAAAATTGATGAAGACGCTTGAAAGTTGGCATATTATATTGTTTATTTCGTTGTCTATTGCAATTCTCGTTAAGACATATATGAACGATCGGACTTAACTGCATTTTACATTCGTTAAATTGATAATTCTAATTTCTTAAAATTTTGAACTGAAGCTTCTAGAAAATATGAAAAACTGCTTCTTTAAATGTAAACAAAAAAGTTGTAGAGTACACTCAGAGCAACGGTGAAAGCCCTGACAACTGTTAAGTGACAACTATTAATTCTTAGTCCATGCAACTACTTTCATAGTTGAATAATTAGCTATTCATAGTTCTCGTTTCTAATAGTTACCAATACCATTTTTTCTCCTAGTGTACAGGGTTTTACGTTACAGCTTTTTTTTAACGTGTCGAAAACGGACATTATTCAAGGTCCTTAATGCCTTAATGTTGTAGTCACAGGTGCGATAAACCTTGTACCATGAAGATCCTAGAGTAAATTATTTCGAGTACTATAAAAAAAGTAGAGAAATCGTTTTCATCGAAATAAATTGAGATTCTCCGCTAAAAGGATCCCTTTCATCGCATTGAGAGATTGTTCTTAACTCCCTCCCTCCATAATTCTTGTACAACGGGAACATATAGTTGTCGTAGGTTTAACGTCTGCTAATTAAGAGGCGTCTTTTGTACTCTTTTTATCTTAACACAAACCACGCGTGGCTGTCTCGTGGCTCAACGTCCCCACCATCTCGTCTTCAGATAGGGTCACTTCGAGAAACTTTAGCGAGAGACGTATATACATATAGATAATCGCTTTCTTCCCTTTCTCGAGACAGAAGAAACATCAGAATCGAGCACTTTACTTCTGAAACTTTCGTCCTGCAAGAAAGGGGTGTAAGTCCGTCCGGTCGTGCACTCGACTGAATCGCGAGATTGTAGCACTTTCCTCGTTAGAATCAGTAAAAACCATGAGAGTTTGCGGGTTCCACTTTTTCACCGTTTTACCAAAACCTCTGATAAGGGTCTGAGATACAAAAAAAAAAAGCATATTTTGTGAATTTTTTTCCAAAGTACCTTATTTATTAATATTTTTTAAATTTGTTACATTATTAAGCATCATTCTAAGTATATTCTGTTAAATTTTTATTTAAAAATATTGAAAAATAAGCCAGTGGTAGTGGTGAGAACCGAGTCACCTAAAAAAAAAGTTTCCATGTGGTAGTCAGAATAACTCTTGATTAGTTCATCTGAAATTAAAAAACTAAAAAGATTTCTTTAGTACATAAGTTTATCTTAGATTTGAAGGAAGGAATTTAAAAAATATTCATTTTTGAATTTTTAGTAAAGGTGCAATCAAAAAATTCTGATTTTTGCCAAAAATTGCTCTTTCTTTTTAATAAAAAAATAAGTTGTAATTGAAAAAAAAATCCTTCGTTCAGAACCGAGTATTTAGTATGTAAAAGAAGTGTGCAAAGTTTAGGCGAAATCGGTCCAAAGGTTTTCGAGAAATTTTGACTACCGACTTAAAAAAAAAGTTTTGAAAAAAACGCGATTAAAGTCTCATGACGGTCAAGGGAGATCGAGCGCCCGGAGACTCAATTGTCTATAACTCGAAAAGTTTTGCTCCTAATGATTTCAAATTTTATGACAATATTTCTTATAAGTTGTAGTATCAGAAAAAAAATTACTTTTCCGACCCTTTTCCCCCCTTAATACCTCCAATCCGTAACTGGGGCACTGTACTTTTGAACTCTCTGACCTTTACCTCGCTTACAAAGAATTTTAAAGTAGTATATTGTCATTTTTTTGTATTCTTTAGTATCCTTGTTATAATCAAGTTACTTTTTTTTGTTCTAGTGTCATTTATATTCTCATGTTTATGGAAATGAAATGACAATCTGACAGTTGTAAGATTAACAATTTAACTACCAGCTGATGTAATAAATTTGTAAAAAAAATTTCCATTTATTTTGCACAGAATTTTTAACAACTGGTCTTACATTATGTAATAGAATCGAAAAGTAATTTTTTTCTCTCAAAACTATCTATATCTGTATATTAACCTGTTTAATCGCTAGCGCTTGTAACATTTCTCGAGAGATTCAATAGCTGCTCATGTATATAGCCTTCCCCCACCCCCCAAGGCAGTCAGAAAGACAGAGATGAGTCAATGCTTTTGTTTGTATTGTAGCGCACAGAAAACATATATTTATACTGGAATTTAAGAATTGCATTTTTTTTTTACATTAGAATACTTTCCATCCTTACATACTCCGTATGTGATGAAAAAGTAAAAACTAAAATCGTATTAATTAGCGAATAGTAACATTACGATGTTGTTCAAACATTGTTGCGAAAATGCTTGGTTTGCCAGGGATAAGTTTCAGTCCATGGTTATTCGAAATGACACGTTTATAACTGTACCATTTAAATCTGTACTAAAAAATCTCATATCACAGTTCTACGAGAAGCGAAAAAATTAATATCTCCATCATGAAATGACTCTACCATAATTCAAGTCTCCCCGGGAACGTCTATACCACAATTAAATCTTCCCGAATTACAAAACCGAAAATTATAATTTGAAATAACAGCCTTATGTTAGGTAGGGTTGCAATTGTAAATAACACCTGTATAGAATCCCGTTTGTCCCGTTGGAATATTTCCTCTACTACCTGAGTCTCTACTTTAATTCAACAATGTCCGTCGTTTACGTTAGACATGCTCACGCTACTTTAACACCAAATACCGCGTTGCACTAAAGTGAATACAACATGTGTAATACTTAAGGTAATCGAGAGGTCAAAAATGGATTCAATTTCTGGAGATACGTAGCCAATTTACTTTACTCATTTTTTTTCATAATCAATATGTTTAAATTTCATATGAAAATATGAGTTCGTTTCAATGTCAGTTTTAGTTAGGTATTCAACACCGTTCACCTAAATTTCGATAATGTGCTTTAGTTTGTTTTTTTTGATACCGTAATTTGTCAAAAGAAGCTCCTAATAGCTGTCATTCTTCGAGTATGATTCTTTTACCTCCTCATAGATAGGGCTTTGTTTCTGTGAAATAAACAATATATAAATAAATAATTTAATATATGCTACAGTTATTAAATATTATCTATGTTTATTTGATAAATTCGTTTAATTTTTTATTTGCAACTCCAGAAACTACCGACCACCTGTTTTGTAGAGAGAAACGTGATTCGTAATCAGCAACACCAAAATCCCCCGACCACTAATTTTTGGCAGATTAAAATATATTTAGAAGACTTCTTGATCCGTCATATTGGATTGGTCGTTTTCTTATTTCGTAACTTTGACACGTGATTCGTAATCAGTGACACCAAAAACCCCTGATCATCAATTTTTTACAGATAAAAAAATATTTTGAAGACTTAGTTCATCATATCGTATCGGCCATATTTAATTTCATAATTTTGAGACGGGATTTTGATACGCGATTCAAAAAAACCCTGAGTTTTATGTCGATACAGTTTTTATGTCGATAAATATAGTTTTAGGGGTTTTGGTCATATTTTCGTGAAAATTCTCCACCCTGCGGCGTTCCAAGACTGATGGTAAGTGTTTCCGGTTAATACAGGGAAGATTTATCGAGTTACCCAGGAACCTTTACCACCAGTCTTGAAGCTACAAAGAGCTGTTTCTTATTAGGTATACGTAAACTGGTAGACTTGCAATTTTTGTAGTTTTAATTATGATAGAGATGTTCCCGGAAAGGCCTGAATTATGGTGGAATTATCTTGTCATAGTCATCTTTTCACTCCTATTAGAGTTGTATTATGGAAGAGCATATCGATACCAGCTAATAACACCGGCCATTAACATGGTCGTTGGAGTAGGCTCACATTGATACCGCGTAGAATCAATTTGTAATATCGGGTTTGAAACAGTGCATTGGCATTCTTATTTTCGATTCGGATTCCTTGCGAGATAATATTACCTAGATTGTATCCTTATATGGAATTTATGCAATGTTACGGAGGGCTCTTGCACTTATTTTTCACGAACCATAGACGAAGACAGCCTCTGGCACACCAAGTATTTTCATTGCAATTTCTGAACAAAATCGAGATGTTTCACTTGCTAATTTATTTATACTCAACCCTCTGAATACTAAGCTTAAACCTTCCTGGGGGGGGGCTCGAATAAAAACTTAAAGTAATGCGAGCCTCGGAAGGGGCTCCAAAGAGAACAGAATAATCCAGGACTGAATGGAGACTCCAAGGGAGAAAGTTCGAATAATTCGGGCCTGAGGAGTCTTTCGGTTCTGAGTTTGTGTTATTTGACACAGATATTCTCGTTTCTCGTACACAGAGGTAGCGGCGAAATATTTATATAATATGGAAAGATAACAAATAGTGTCAATAAAAACATTGATTTCCTCCTAAGTTTTCCTAAGTGTAATTTATAAGTAACATGTACTTGACAATGAACGGAGAAAAATGGGGAGCTGCCAGAACCAAATTTGACGCCAGACTACTAATAATAAAGGGTGATTTTTTAAGAGCTTGAGAACTTTTTTTTTAAAAAAAACGCATAAAATTTGCAAAATCTCATCGGTTCTTTATTTGAAACGTTAGATTGGTCCATGACATTTACTTTTTGAAGATAATTTCATTTAAATGTTGACCGCGGCTGCGTCTTAGGTGGTCCATTCGGAAAGTCCAATTTTGGGCAACTTTTTCGAGCATTTCGGCCGGAATAGCCCGAATTTCTTCGGAAATGTTGTCTTCCAAAACTGGAATAGTTGCTGGCTTATTTCTGTAGACTTTAGACTTGACGTAGCCCCACAAAAAATAGTCTAAAGGCGTCAAATCGCATGATCTTGGTGGCCAACTTACCGGGCCATTTCTTGAGATGAATTGTTCTCCGAAGTTTTCGCTCAAAATGGCCATAGAATCGCGAGCTGTGTGGCATGTAGCGCCATCTTGTTGAAACCACATGTCAACTAAGTTCAGTTCTTCCATTTTTGGCAACAAAAAGTTTGTTAGCATCGAACGATAGCGATCGCCATTCACCGTAACGTTGCGTCCAACAGCATCTTTGAAAAAATACGGTCCAATGATTCCACCAGCGTACAAACCACACCAAACAGTGCATTTTTCGGGATGCATGGGCAGTTCTTGAACGGCTTCTGGTTGCTCTTCACTCCAAATGCGGCAATTTTGCCTATTTACGTAGCCATTCAACCAGAAATGAGCCTCATCGCTGAACAAAATTTGTCGATAAAAAAGCGGACTTTCCGAATGGACCACCTAAGACGCAGCCGCGGTCAACATTTAAATGAAATTATCTTCAAAAAGTAAATGTCATGGACCAATCTAACGTTTCAAATAAAGAACCGATGAGATTTTGCAAATTTTATGCGTTTTTTTTTAAAAAAAAGTTCTCAAGCTCTTAAAAAATCACCCTTTAGATACCTGCGGAGAAAAAAACAGTTCTGGAACGAGTCCCGGAATCAGTCTTGGAGGGAACCCATTCGGGATTCCATTCAAGAGGTTTTCCGGGGTTCCTTCCGGAACTATTTTTTTCTGCGTAGATAGGTGAACCAATTTATGTGTCGGGCCAACCAACTTATTCGTTCGCTCAACCAACCGATTAGTTCGTCCAGTTATTATTAGTTTTCTGAGGCCCAATTTGGTTCTGGCAAGACACTATTTTTTTCCGTGTACGTACATGCATTCCGGATGTTTTCAGTTTATTTCACTACTTTTTTAAAGGAGTTACATGGGTTTCAAAGCCAAAAATGCATGTTTTCTCGATTTTTTTTCCACGTTATATATAAATTATTTTATTCAAAATGTTAAGTACATCAAAGAGTAACATTTCAACAGTATTTTTAAAAAATTTCATTCAAAAATGTTGGAAATTCAGCCGGTGAGACCTGGTTTCCGGAGACCTCTAAAAAAAAAGTGTCCTCGCAGTGGTCACGATAACTCGTGATAGGTTTATCTGAAATTAAAAAACAAAATATTTTCTGTTAGTAGATAAGTGATTGAACGAAGAATTTTTTATAAAATTGAAATTTGAATTTTTGGCAGAGTTGTATGCAAAATAATACATTTTTTGGTATAATTTACACTACGTATAGCCTTGTAAAATTAGTTGTAATAAAAACAAATCCTTCGTTCAATCACTAGTGAATGCTATTTTGAAGAAGTGTGCATAATTTCAATAAGATCGGTGCATTAGTTTGTACGAAATCGTGTCCACCGACTTCAACAATAGTGTTTCGAGAAAAACGCGATTAAAATTTTAAGTAGAAATAAAACGACGAAAAATTTTTTTTTTATCTTACATAGAATCCATCGATTCCAGCTCCATAAAGTAAAGATCCTGCAGCAGCTGCGATGTCCAGGGGATCCTTTTGTTCCTACCTTATACGAATTCTTGCGTCTCGAGTACAAGTCTTAGCTTTTTTCTCAGCTATGAGTATACGATGTTTATCCTCTTTTCGCGCGTACTCGTGGTTATTTCGGCGAAGTTTGATGTCCATCCCGTGCATAAACAGTAACAGAGCTGGAATCCCTTCGTTGAAAGTACAAGCAGCAACTGATGCAGCAATTTCAACTATTTTGGTACCAGCAGGAAGTATTTTTAGAGTGATTTTCAAAATTAACTAGTTTAGACTCTCATTATTATCTTGCGTAAACATAAATCTTTTTCTAAGGTCCTCATAAATAGGCTTGATAGCTGACAAAACATCACTTGGCAATGGAGGATAATCATGTTTGAGTGATGATAAGGCATTAATAGCTAAAGCACGCTGCCAAACGCACCATCAGTCAGGGCCGCTTGGGCATTTTTCGTGCTGTGTGTTTTGATCCGTACAGCTATAGTCGAAGTACGTTCCCACATAGCGTCCTTCATGTTTTGAACTGAATCACAATTTCTTTTTATAGCCAGTCCGTAATAAACTGTTAATTTATCCGTAAGTTTGCCTTTGCCGGATAGAGTTTTTTTACTAACCGTTTTACCTTTGATTTTTTTTTTGGCAACAGTAATTTTTCACTAAATTGCGTAAACGGGTGCCCATTCTCTTTTTAACGTGTCCTATGCATTCATTTTTTATTTATTTGAACATTTTCACCATAAGGTTTCGAATGAAGAACTCCGGAATATGTTTTGGATGAAACTTCCATATTACCAGCTGGTCCTTGGTGATTGGTACTGCATTCGTTTTTTTCTAAATGCTCCTCTTGCCACTTTTCAAATTCTGCCGAATCTAGTTGCTTCTTCCAAGTCTCACATAATTTACAATATGAGCTTGTCATAAATACATCCAAAAGTTTTCCAGAATCCAATCAACGTAGCCACACCGTATAATGATGAATAACCGCGCTTTTTCCAATTGCCATCGCCAGATTCAATAACATCTTTCGTATGTTCAACACCGTTTTCATCGCACGTTAGGTCTTGTTCTTCTTTTGCAGCTGAAGAAAAGAGTTTTTCGGCAACCGTCTTCATGCATTCATGTATCTTACTGATGTAAAAATCGTACGTTGATCGATTCAAGAATGAACTACTTATATCCATTAAGCCACAACGTTTTTTACATCCGGCAAGACCAAAGCCTAATACTCGCATAACAAAAATGAATCTGCGATTTATTTTATACACTTTACCAATTTTTTGACACGAAGAAATATATCTAGGCTGACACTTTTCACACTTCACCATAATTTTAAAACCAAGACTTAATTTTATGCATTGTTTCAATTCAACTTTGCCATCACAAAACTTTTTCTCTTCATTTTCGTTTATAATGTTCGAACACTTCACAAAACTAACAAGTGTTGAAAACACTAAAAAATAGTCTACAATCGCATATTGAAGAGTAGCGGCCATCCGGCACGTGTTTCTCTTCATTGCTTCTAAGTTTTTTCGCCGATGTGCTGGCGAAAGATACATCGTCGATTTCTCCAGTTTTAGGATTAAATGATTGTCTTCTTTTTCTTGGTCTATTTTTTCTTTTTCCCTCTGTTCGATCAACTCTACGAACTTTATGCGGCTCCATTTTGCAATTAAATGAGTAAAAATCTCGGTACAAATTCATAACGCCCACGTGTATAACCTCGAAGCAACCTCGTGGCTCAACGAGCAATGTGAAACTAAAATATAATAAGTGACCCTCAGAAAGTGAAAGAAAGGAGCGAGAGAAACAGACAAGCAATAGCTATGCAGCTGCCTGGATATACCTGCGTCGCGCCCGGCCGGTTTTTCCGAGTTTTAATTCGATTGACTTCAAAATTTGGGAGAATATTCTAGACATATTGTACTATCAGATAAAAAAAATTCATTTTTTGAAATTTTCGAACCCAGTAACCTCTTAAGGATAGACCGCTCACGTCACTGTACTTGTCTCAAATTTTTTTCACATTGCGTTTTCGTGGGATGTGACACAATTTGGAGTAGAAATTGTTTCGGCTCTTCGTCAACTGTGATACTCATGTTGAAAGACTGGATAAACGCAGTACCTTGCACTTCAAGTAGTTAGGGATCACGATCGCAGATTACAAAACTCAAGTAAAGCTATACATAGTGGTACGAAACTTAAAAAAAAACTAGCTACCATTTATTAGAAGATCGACTTGCATAACGTGTAATTGACGCTAGTGACAAGTCATAACGATAACATAACAAAAATGCTTATCAAAACATGTGATACTTATCTCTTTATCGTTTCGTGTAGAGAACTGAAGTATAGTGATGGATGTGTTTTTTACCATGAGTTCAATTGTATTTTTTCGTCATTTGAAAATGTGATTTCTCAGACGCAATATGACTATCTAAATTAAAGAAGCACTTTCTCTCTCAATACACTTTGATCCAGCAGGAAAATACTATACGAGGTAAATAATTATCATCATCTGTGAAAGTTGCTAATCTAAGTAATAAAAATATTTATTTATTTATTTATTTATTTATTTATTTATCTATTTATTTATTTATTTATTTATTTATTTATTTATTTATTTATTTATTTATTTATTTATTTATTTATTTATTTATTTATTTATGGGACGATTCCCCCCGAGATTCAACGTTTAGATAAGCAACGTGGTGCGATTTACAACTAGCGTGTTGCTGCTCACTTTGACTGGAGAAAAAGTCTTGTAGCGTCTTGTCATCGATTGGTCGGTAAAGTAGGTAAATGTACTTGTCTCGAGACGCTACCGGGTCTCTTGATATGTTCATGACGGCACCGTTAGAATTGAAATATCCGCTAGCGTGTCGAACGCTTCCGGCCGGAATCGTTGTATTGGACTGTAATACGTATACACTGCTACACTATAAATGTCACTGTCCTATAAATTCTCTTTCGATCATATACTCGTATTACGAACGAACTGCTGAGACTTTACGAGCATGTTACCGATCGGAAGTCTCGCCCCCGAGACTTCTCTGGCTCGAAAGTGTGAACCCGAGCATCAGACTTCTATCGTTTAACCCAATTTCACAGATCATTTAAATACTGTGGTTGTCGCGACTCCGAAGAGAACACGTATATGTATATAGTACATATAATTAGTGCACACTACACTTTTACGCGAATTAAGGTTTTCTTTTGCCCTAAAATCCACTCGACCGTATAAAATTCTTCTCACTTTTACATCCATTTTAACGAGATACTAAATCTGATACTTGGGATTTTTTCAGACTGACGGCTGCAAGTAGTTTTAGAATTTAATAATATGTATACCCTTAACCGTTGACTTTGATGAAGTGATTTTTTTTTTAACGATTCTATATAATATTACGGTATCCGCGGTCGCAAACTTTCGCGGAAGTTTCACGGATTAAAGAGGCTATGGAGTAATATTATATATTCTAACTATCAGTAAAATATCAAAGCGAGTTGCTAATAAAGGTTAATTTAAAAAAACGTTTCTAAATTTATTAATTAATATTTGCGCCCGGAATAAATAATATTAGTCACCTCAGTTTCGTCACAACGATAAGAATGTGTGCAACGCGAACAAAACAAAAACGGGAGACATGATTTGTTTTTTCTAATAATGTTGTATCAAGAGCCGAAAAACGGTGAAACGCCGATTGTTAGATTGTTACTCAAATGGAGAAGTTTTTGAAGGAGGCTGGTGGTTGACTCCTTTAAAGTAAAATAAAGTAAGAACAAGCATCCCAAGTGAACCTGCCCAATATGGCACGCTAGGCATTACAGAATTTGGTGAGATTCGCTCGAGAGATTAAAAATTTAGGATTTGAACGAAATGCATTCTACTATCGTTATGAGACTGAGCAACAAATAAAAGTTTCATTGAAGAAAATGAAAGTAATTAGTTGGCTTAGATACAATTTTTGATTCAATGCCACCGCTTTTGATTCAAGTCGCGAGCAATTAAATAAAAGATAGTATTAACTTAAATATAATCTTTCATTGACGGCAAATCAAAGTTTCATAGGCCAAGACGTCAATGAAATATCTTTGATTCCATGAAACTTTTTCTCTCGGTGCATAGTTTCACCAAACTCTGTCTATATTAGTTTTTTTGTGCAGAACCATTTAGCCCAATAGATACAAAATTGTAAAAGTTGCGAACAAACATTTTTGATTAAATTAAACGTTTCATTGACGAATGAAATCGACAGCAAAGATTGAGCCAAAAATTAGATCAAATAACGAGGAGCGACTGTAAAGATTCCGCTGAAAATTGGAACATACGATGAGTATCGACCCCTCCACTTGTATGATAAATCTCTGCTTGATAGCTTAAAGCGTTTTCGAGTTACAGAGCTTTCATTTTTTTGAGTCTGAAACACACATACACAGTTTGGTTTGCAATAATAGCATACAAGTTTCACAGTCTGTGTTCGTCCACGCTCGCTGGCACCAAGCGGTCTACTAGAATCGTCGATCATGGTAGTCGACAACGCGTCTCGTCGGGGCTTGCAGAATTCTCGGCGAGCCTGCCAATTGCACTCGTGCTACTGATCGCCTCGGCCTGTATGTAGACTGCGAAAAGCCTGTGCGAGCGGAACAGAAGTCTCACAGCCAGTAGAACCGATCCGCTGACATATGCGACTCAACGCATCTATTTCCATGGATCTCACTGCTGCTGCTGTTTGCGAGCTGCCTGCGGGCTGCATTCTGCACTAGCTTTTACGAGCTCTGCCGCGCGCGACACGCCCGATTTCCCATTTTCGGTCGTCGAGCACGCGACACAAGCCTGCGACACCGAAAACGAAACCGCGTCGTCGCCCAAGATGAGATTATTCTATTCCGCTTTGAGTTTTAGTAGGGCACTTCGAGTAGGCGAGAAATTAAACTTGCAATATTCTTCGTCGTCGAAACCTTAACACCTCCGGTTCTGGCACGGACCTATAATAATTTTCGCCAATCATGTTTTTTAAATTGCTCACTCTGTTGGAAAATGTCGTTGAATAGCTTTGGAAAATTTCCTATATAATTATCTTAAATTATTATATTTCGCTAGTTCGGTAAAATACTGTTTTCAAGTTATTATTATCTTAACTTTTTGTTTATTTTTATTTACCATAAATAATAGTTTTGTTAAAATGTATTAATATAGAAAAAGTAAGCTGCAATCGCTTCCTCGTTGAGAATGTTTTGTTTTCATAAAAACATTTTTTTTCGAGATTTTCATGTCAGGGTAACCAACGTGATGGAAAAAGTTGAAGAAAAGTAGCAACTTTTCTTTGAAAAAATGTTCATTTTTAATGTGCGCTTGCGTACGTGCGTGTGTCCGTGAGTCTAACCTCGCCGCGCTTTTCGCACACTTGTCTTTATCTTCTCCTCCATCTATTTATGCTTTCACATGGGACTTTCATTGCAAAGATTTAAATTCGTAATCTCCTTGAACAAGAAATATTTGCAGCCTTTGTTAACTTTGGATTATCATACAATGCACTGAAATGACAAATAATGAAACATTTATGTATTAATAATGATATTGTTTTGTGTTTTTAAAAATTAATTAATTACTGTTTAATCAACGAAATATTATAGCATAGATTTTTCTTTTTATATAAAGAACTTAAAGATTTTTTAAGTGTTTTATATTTAAATAACGTGGAAGACTTCATTCTAATTTTCGTAACTTTGTCGAAAATATACCGAATACAAATAAATGAAGAGTTACTTTGACTCACGGGCGCTTTTGCGCCTACTTATATAGTGGGTGGATGGTCGGTGATTGGTCGGGGATATGTAGGTGGGGTTGCTAGTCCCGACGTCCCACCAACGCACCAATAGCCCGCGCGATCGGCCGCAGGCGGAGCGGCGGGGTGGGGGTTTCCGCGTACTTGCTAAACCACCCCCGGTCAGTCGATTCTCGGACGTGGTTGAGCAAGCGTCTGCGGAGCTAGTCCCGATTTCCCGCCGGCGCACCAATGCCGTGCGGGCCCGGTCGGCGTGGTGGGGGTTTCCGCGTACTTGCTAAACCACCCCCGGTCAGTGCGTACTGGGAGGCGGTCGAGCAAGGGTCTGTGGGGCGAGCAATCTAGCCCCGACGACTCACCGACGCATCGAATGGCATGATTTCTCTTATGTTGTTATCTTATATTCTAAAGATATATTTATAATGTCTAAATACAAGTATAGCTATAGGGCGATTCCTCACAAGTGAAGGTAGGGGGGAAAACGCAGTTGAAGCTTTATTGAAATATGCGGATAACAACTTTAAAAAATTAATAACAGAATGGCTATTTCAAAATGGTGAGAGATGCCTATAGATGCTCTATATCACTGCAGATTAATTTACTTCGCACTTGCGAGATCTTAGTCGTCTTTACGTTCAAGATCGCTAAATTCCGCCTCTTTCGATAATGAGATCTCTTTCACGTTCCACCTCAAAGTCTCATGGGAACTTGTTGGGCGAAGTGCTGTGCTCGCGAGAGCTTTCTGTCTCACGCAGCCACTTACGCATATTCAATTGTAATTGGCACTTGATGATACATACCGACGTCAAGGGCGATCCAAGAGATGTTTTCGATCAGTTGCGCTCAACAGCGCCGACACGATCTCTTTAAGGTGAGTTCGCGCCTCGTGTAATGCAAGAAGTCGCTGTGCCTTAATTGCGAGAAATGCTTTCTCGTTATAGCGATTTTAATTGTATCATAGTATAACAAAGTAAAAAAATTTTTTAGACAGAGATACGAGTACAAATAATTCCAATCGCTGTTATAATCAATTCGTGAAGCCTCCTCCATTTAGATAGACAAACTATTTGTTGATTTGTCACATGTTTGTGTGATAAAATCGTATAGATTTACAAATTTAAATGGTTTACATTTCAACTGAAATTATCCAGGTAATAATATGTTATTGACGGTGTCATTATAAAATTGTATACGGAATAATACAACGAAAGCAGGACGGAATAAACGCAATAACTGTGTTTAACGATGCTACGTGACATTTGACGGATTTTTTGAGTTCGGCTAAAGGATAAGGAGTAGAGTCGTTGGCCTCATATCAAGATTGGCTTTATAAAACCCATGTTACATAATTTTAAAAAACCATAGCGTCATCTCTGATACGAGTAAAAATGAGATCCTGGTCAAGCACTAGCCAGGACCATATTGCCTTGGCAGGTTCTTAACAAAGTTAACCCGAGTTGAATCTAGCGCTATAGATTTTTATAATTCTGAAAACATTCTTGAACATGAACGTATATTAAGGTCGATACTTTTAATTTAACTTCTTTCCTTCTTCAAAGGACAAATTACCAAATAACCAATATATTTCAGGCACGTCTCTTTGAATCCACGTGTCGAGTGTAACCAGCTCTTGGACATACGATCGCAAAGAAAAAGAAGTCCATGATGGTTGCGAGTCAGAGGAACGGAAACGCACGTGTGTATCCTCACTCCAATACGACTTGTAAATTATACGACAGTACAGACAGCGACTAGCGCCGCTCGAGTGGTATACCCGTACACAAGCCATCAATGTTGCACTTCAGCTAATGCATCTGGGCAATGTGTCGTCGAATCGGAACGAATTTCATTGTCGTGCCACGCATTCATGCAGCAGAAGCGTACTTTTTAGCTACGTTACAATGAGTCACGTATATAAATACATACTGAAGAGAAAGCTTATGAACTAGGAACGCTCATGCATCACGAGCACTCTCGATCAAGGCGATCAAGGGCCTTCCTCATTTCCAGTAGCTGTTCACGTTATCAATATAAAGGGTGATTTTTTAAGAGCTTGAGAACTTTTTTTTTAAAAAAAACGCATAAAATTTGCAAAATCTCATCGGTTCTTTATTTGAAACGTTAGATTGGTCCATGACATTTACTTTTTGAAGATAATTTCATTTAAATGTTGACCGCGGCTGCGTCTTAGGTGGTCCATTCGGAAAGTCCAATTTTGGGCAACTTTTTCGAGCATTTGGGCCGGAATAGCCCGAATTTCTTCGGAAATGTTGTCTTCCAAAACTGGAATAGTTGCTGGCTTATTTCTGTAGACTTTAGACTTGACGTAGCCCCACAAAAAATAGTCTAATGGCGTCAAATCGCATGATCTTGGTGGCCAACTTACCGGGCCATTTCTTGAGATGAATTGTTCTCCGAAGTTTTCGCTCAAAATGGCCATAGAATCGCGAGCTGTGTGGCATGTAGCGCCATCTTGTTGAAACCACATGTCAACTAAGTTCAGTTCTTCCATTTTTGGCAACAAAAAGTTTGTTAGCATCGAACGATAGCGATCGCCATTCACCGTAACGTTGCGTCCAACAGCATCTTTGAAAAAATACGGTCCAATGATTCCACCAGCGTACAAACCACACCAAACAGTGCATTTTTCGGGATGCATGGGCAGTTCTTGAACGGCTTCTGGTTGCTCTTCACTCCAAATGCGGCAATTTTGCTTATTTACGTAGCCATTCAACCAGAAATGAGCCTCATCGCTGAACAAAATTTGTCGATAAAAAAGCGGATTTTCTGCCAACTTTTCTAGGGCCCATTCACTGAAAATTCGACGTTGTGGCAGATCGTTCGGCTTCAGTTGTTGCAGGAGCTGTATTTTATACGGTTTTACACCAAGATCTTTGCGTAAAATCTTCCATGTCGTCGAATAACACAAACCCAATTGCTGCGAACGGCGACGAATCGACATTTCACGGTCTTCAGCAACACTCTCAGAAACAGACGCAATATTCTCTTCTGTACGCACTGTACGCATTCGTGTGGTTGGTTTAATGTCCAATAAAGTAAACTGAGTGCGAAACTTGGTCACAATCGCATTAATTGTTTGCTCACTTGGTCGATTATGTAGACCATAAATCGGACGTAAATCGCGAAACACTTTTCGAACCGAACACTGATTTTTGTAATAAAATTCAATTATTTGCAAGCGTTGCTCGTTAGTAAGTCTATTCATTATGAAATGTCAAAGCATACTGAGCATCTTTCTCTTTGACACCTTGTCTGAAATCCCGCGTGATCTGTCAAATACTAATGCATGAAAATCCTAACCTCAAAAAAATCACCCTTTATCTCGTGAACGATGCGAGACTGATTCTTTTTTCACTGCCTGCGCGTCTTCTCATTATCTACAAAGACTTAAATTGATAAAGTTATAATTGATATATCAAAGTATATTTTTTAATCATGATATTTATCGCGACTTTTTCAATTTTCATCTTTTCAACTTTTTCTATTCGCAAACGAGTGTATTTTGTCTTCAAGTTGAAGAATCAGGAGAAAAAGAGAGAAATATCACGATTTTTAATAAGTTTTTTCAAATGAATTTTGAACATTTTTCTTAATTTTAGTTTTTTTTCAGGGATACGTAACGCTAAGATTTTAGATTTACGTTTTTATTTCATGCAGTATGTATGCAGTATTGGATGAAGAGTTAGGCGAGATAAAAAGATTCTACCAAGAGTATCTTTTATTTTTCACCTAACTCAACCTCTCTCTGACCCTGATGGTAGATTTCCTATCGAGCATACCTATGTGATGCTCATAGGATAACGTTCAAGGCGTCGAATGTGAGATCGTAGCGACTTCGTATGATATGGTTTGGCTTTTCTTTTCCCAATACGATATTTTCTCATATACTGTATGATATGTGATTTAACAGATCGATACCTGCGAAACGTGATATCTTTATAATGATAACACTTTCCTCCAAATGGGTTATAATATAGATTCACAATCGTCTTACGAAGATTACAGAATTAACGAATCGGTGATTGCGATTGCCAATATTTGTTAACGATTGCCAATATTTGTTAGCGTTATTTGTTTTTTTACAAAACGCGCGCCGATCTCATGAGTAATAGACCGGCGATACGATGACCGCTGTAGGAATGCTGTTGAAGCATTCTGATGGCTGAGATTATATTTATGAGTGTATTTTTTGTTTTGTTAATGAATCACAGTTAGCTATGCTATTATTTTTAGCACGCATATTGTTGACGAAGATGAAAAATGTGATTTGATGCATTTCGTTAAAATCCTACATTTTTAATCTTTCCAACGAATCTCACCAAATTTTGTAATGCCTGGTGTGCCATATTGGGCACGTTCACCTTGGATGCTTGTTCTTACTTTATTTTACTTTAAAAGAGTTAAGGTTAAAGTGTAGTAACAGAAACATTGCAATGAACCAATTTTTATTGCAAAAAACGGTGTTCTATTATGTTTTTGGATTGGAAATAACGCACAAAAGGCGTGCGATACACACAAGTAAACAAACAAACAAACAAACAAATACTATAATGATATTTTGGCGTCAGAGGATAAATGCGTTTCGCAAATCATGGCGCTTTGTTTATATGTGTCTATAAATAGGTCATGATGCTCATCTATGCTTATATTATAGGTTATGTTTTATTTTTGCATGCTTGCCGTTCTAACCACGGAAAGGTTCAAACATTCGTTTATGTTTATTTATTATTGCAAACCTTCGAATCTAGTAGCGTATTCGCGGATACCAGCCTTCTTCAAAAACTTCTCCGTTTGGGTTCTAACAATCGGCATTTCGCCAGTTTTGCATTTTTTATACAACACTATTAGAAAAAATAAATCACGTCTCCCGTCAAGCGGTAGCGCGCATGATGTCGGAAAATTAATATTTCTTTGAAACTGTGATTTTGAATATATTATTAATTTGAATAAAATCAATCGTTTCTTTAGCAAATACTATCAAATAAATGTTTACTTGAAGGCAATGAAATATACTCATCGTGGTTTAAATGCATCACATCATTGGAATCAAGTAATTATGTTCATTGAACCAAATAAATGTTTAGTTGTTAAAATTTTAAGTTTAAATGTTAAAATTCAAAGAAATTTTAATGTACCGATTTATTCGAACCAATGAAATCTTGTTTTCTTTACAGAAATGTAGTACTTTCATGGCTTGACCTTGTTTTTTAAGCATTCTTTCAGCGTGGATGGAAGGTTGACCGTTGATCTTTGCATTTTGGTTATTGGGGAATTCTAACATCATGTGCTCTATTGTGATCTGAGTTTTGCACCTGTTGTATGTATTGATCGGGGTTCGATCGAAGTGAAATTGATCGAACGAACATGTTCACCTGTGTGTTGTGTTTGTGTGACCAATTCTAAGCCGAGTGAATGCACTTTGGTTCTTTCGGTTTGAGAAATGCGGTGATTTTTCCCATATGGAATCTCTAATGTTATGAAGCTTCGTGGGGTGACTTCCTGTCCAAAGGTCGTTCCATTTGTGATATATGACTTTGCGTATTTTATATTTAAACTCTTGGGGTGAAATGGGGATGTCGTCGATGCAGTTTGGTGCTTCTGATGTAGCGATTTTAGCCGCAGCGTCAGCCTTTCCGTTGCCGTCGATACCTTGATGAGCTGGCACCCAGACCACGGCTATTTCTTTATGAGAGTCTTCGAGGAGAGAGAGTTTTTCTTGTATTTCTATGATTATTGCATTTAGATTTGCCTCGTTTTTGATGGCTTGTAATGTGGATATGAAATCTGTAAAAGTTGTTGTTATTCCGGTTTATTCAATAAAAGTTAGGGCCTGAAAGATAGCGAATGTCTCATACGTAAAAATTAAGAAGGAAGGTGGTACCTTAAAGTGTAGGGCAGTATTCATGTTAATGATAGAACAGTCGCGTATACCAGTGGTTATGGGAATATCCGTGATCAGTTTTACGTAGTGAGCATACTCCTTCTTTATCAATTCATTGTATAAGCTACACAATTGGATCGTAGAGGTGGCGTGCTTGCTGTCTGAGTCGTTGTATATGTCTACGTCAATTTTTCGAACGTAGATGTTTCCATGGCGGCAGTGAACGAATTTTTCTGGCCCGAATTGTTGGCATATGAAGGGGGAATTCGGCCAATTTTTGATCTTTTCTGAATTTGAGAGGATGAAAAAGGCGCGAGATGCATTTGTAGATTTCATAAAAGGAGCTAATTATTGGCTCTATAGTGGTTAATAATAGGGTTCGACCCATTCTTCTCAGTGCGAGGGGAGATTCGAAATCTTCGGTCAGCATACTAGAGTTTGGGCTCGATCTGAATGCTCCAATCGCTAGGCGAATTGCAGAGGTTTGGATGGGGTCCAGCTTGATCAGTACATGGTTTGGAGATGAATATAGTACTTCCATTGCCGAGTTACGCTGTAATTATGGCTTTGTATGTGGTCATGTGGATGGAACGACCCGCCCCAGTTCTTTTATACTGAAAGGCGAGTTTATAGGATTGGCGATTGAGTTGTTGTCGTTGTCAGCCTGTAGTGGGATCAGAGAGATATTCTGCTCGGTATCTTCCTTAACACGTTAAGCGCCACACCGAATTTCTGTGCCGTTCCGTTCAAGCCACAGTTAGCCGTCAGGCGGGCTCTGCCGGGCGTGCCGCGACAGAAGAACGAAAAGTGTGCCGCCGGTCCCTAGGGACCGGCGTGGCGCTTAATGTGTTAAACTTTGCGAACTCTGGGCTGTAATTTTCGGCGCTGGAGTTGGAACCGGAGGTTTCAGCCAAAAGAGTTGTCATGTCATACGCATCAGATTTCAGGTTGCCTTCGGGATATTTCAGGCGAATAGTGAACGCCGGTTTGACCCTTGTATCCGTTTAATAGCGTTCCACACCTCTTTCGTCGGCGTTTGGTTATTTAAGGAGCTTATGAAAATCCTCCAAGAGAATTGCTTGCTAGATTTGATTACTCTTCGATAGTGAAAGTAATTTTGATTTTTTGCATGCAACGTTGTCTTTGACGAAGGTTTCTACTCCACCACTAGCATCGGTTTAGGAAGATTGATCGGTTTAGGAAGAATTTCTGAAGTCTCTCATGGAGGCACAGTAAACGGCTTTAAAATTTGTCTCTTGTAGACAGATTATCTTCGGTAATACTTATTTTTGTAGCAGTTGAAGAAACTCAATGTAGTAAAGACATTGCGTTCATTCAAGATCTCTTCAAATTCCATCCGAAAGATCATCGTCGGTTCCATCGATTTGTGCCGTTGACGTTGATTCGTCTCGATTACGGTTTGGCGTTTGAGATTCGGCTTCTAGTTTTTTAACCATTTTACTGAATCGGCATTTGTTTCCGCGAACTAGTAGGAATGGGTAGCCTTCTCAACGTGTCGCTTAGTTGAAACTTTTCGACTGAGAATTCAGTTGCGATTTCGTCTAGGTTTTGTTTCGCCTGAGCTTTCTCCCAAGAGTTATTTAATTGGGTAGATTTCAACGGGTAGTCTTGTGGGTTGGACGTGAGTTCATTATTTGTATCATTAAAGAGATTTTTTTCTGTATTGCTCGTTGTTGGTGCAACTGGAGGTTCACGAGGTTCTTTTGTGCCCGTGACTGTGCAGCGAGCTCGTTTGGCGACGCTGGGGATTTCAAATAGTTTTGGGTGATTAGAGAAGGAAAGGGTGATGAGGAGTTGGAGAGTTGTCGTTTTTGAGATGAAGCCGGTGCGAGAAAAACACTTGATCTCCTTCGAGTGAACTGTTAGGAATTGCATTTGTTCTATTTATTTCCATTTCATCTTGTTTCTCCTGTGAGACAGGATTTGCTGACGAGGGGCAGTTTTTAGCCTCTCTTCGTTAACATTTAACAGATTTGTTAACAGTTACCAAATCTATATTTGAGATAAGTACTGTCCATTCGTCATGACTATTATGTTTATTGTCGATCGTCGCCCTTCAGCGGATAAGTTCGGTCTTGCGCGAGCTCGACACTATCATGCCACACTTGTAGCTTTGTAACGCGAGCGAGTGGACAGTAGGATAGTGTTGCATAAAAAGTGAGAATTTATCGGGATTATTGATGGATAATCTTAACGATCTCCATGTTTCGTGTGGTCTGCATGTAGCGTCGAGGCAACCCTTTGAACGTAACTACGACAAATATTAATTAATATAAGTGTTCGCGATAGGTCTGTTCAACCTCTGTTCAACGAAATCATTTTGACGGCTCATACAGTACAGTTCGCTCAATCTACGAATTATTTTCTATAAATTATTACAATAGTGACTATTAATAAGCGTTTTTTAATAATACCAATGCTATGTCTAGTTAACATGATGTTTATCGGGCCCTATTAAAGGAACAATTTCATTCAAATATATATTTAACAAGTGTCAATAAAGAATTATTCGTGCCAATTCAGAAGTTTAAATAAACGCTTCGTTCACTCTAACAGAATATTTATATCGCCATATCCAACTTTACAATTTGTTAACAGTTAACAAATCTTGATGTTTATCAATAAACTCTTTTCTGATTTGTATACCTATAACGTAATTAGCGTCTGTATGTGAGTTACATATACAGCATAGCGATATAGATATATAAATCTCAATGCCAGTTGAACACGGATGGAAGTTGGAGTGATAAGACGTGCCACCGTCCTTTTGGAACGATGGAATTCGCCATCATCCCAATGTGAGATCGATTTCTCTAAAATGTACAAGAAAATTTTGCACAGTAGGACATTTCCTAATTGCTTTCTCATTAATTTACACCGTTCACAAAGAACCCTCGATAATAGTGTACGTTGATCAATTTTGGCTTCCACATGGAGGAAGCATTGTGAATAACGATGTGAAATAAGTAGGAAGCAATTTGCAAGATTCTACTTCCCCTGGTAATTTACATGCTATGTACACCAGTGACGCTCAATAACTCGAAATTTGCGAGAGTAAGAATAATCGGACATTAAATGATGCTTCCTCCATGTGGAAGCCAAAATTGTACAACGTACACTCTCGTCGAGGATTCTTTGTGAACGGTGTAAATTAATAATCCATAACATCGGAACGTTTCAATATATTTTTATAAAAATTGCAACATAGAAATAATTCCTATTGCTAAATCATTTAGCGTACTAAGATTTACAGGAGTTAACGCAATAGCGTGAATCCTCAAAAAAAAATTTGTTTCATAAAATCCGAACCTTTTTTTACGATTTCAGTCAAATAAAATACTAAACACCGAAGAACGCACCTGCAATTAGTACAAAATATTTGCGGAAATAATCCCTATCGCGGACATTTTTCAAAAAATTGGGAAAATTATAATACCTGAATACTACTTTCCTAGTGTACTAAATATCTGTCCGATTGCTGTATCGATTCTTAAGTTATAGACGATTTAATTTTAAACGCCCTGCGTACGCACGGGAGCGTATACGTCCGGACACTTTTTAAAAACCACCTTTCCAGACGTTTGAGATCATTTTGAGTATTCTGGCATTAATATCTCTAAGAAATGTTATTTTATCAAATCAAAGCTTCCTCATGGCGGAAGTAAAAAATCGATTTCCGTTTAAACAGTGTTGACACAACCTTGTGTCATCGATATCGGCTCGAATAGACACGTCACTACCGTAGAAGCAGAATCAACATGGTCCTCGACAAACATATTACGAGTAACCCTCTCGTTTCGCTTACCACATAATAAACATATCTTTTTAAAATTTGTAACCATATTATCTTTCTATTAATCCGACTCGCAATGTCTTCTTAGTTTTTTACTACCATCTGGCATCTAGCACTATATGTGTTTGATTCTCTGGAAAGATTAAAGCGCTCTAACCGCCTGAACCCATAACCCTGGCTCCCCTGTTGCTGCGATACGATGTGACGACGTTTAATTTTCCAGCCTCGACGGTAAACACGTACCCCTTTCTCTAAATCCAAGGCCAGCTATCCGTTGAGAGATAGAGGCAGCCGTGAAATCATAAACCGTGGAATGTTTTTTCTTCTGGATGATTAATGTACATATTGATCAAAAAATTCTTTCCACAATACTGAATCATTGCTTTCGAATTTTTCATTCACGTCGTATTCTCGTGAAAATAAAGTAAAAATGTTCGATCGAGTGAAGTTTTTTATTGAGCTAGGCAGTTGAAACTTGATCTAAATTTCAAGACTGCAATTGTTAAACAAATTCATAGTGTTTTTACTCCTGACAGGTGGATATCCTAGTTTCTATACGTGCGATGTTCTCCGAACATGTCTCCGGCCAAAGATGTCTCAACAGAACTGGAAACACAGATTCTGTGCATAATAACCTTTATTTTTGTCCTAGATTGTATGTATTAGGTGAGATTTCGGAGAGATAAAAGCGTTTAAAAAATCTATGAGAAGCAACGTTGTACGGTATAAATCGAAATTCCACGAGATGGCCGTCATGTCTGCTATACTCGTGCATCTGTACCTAACTTCAAAGCGCTTACGGTGGAGTGAGAGAAAGAGCACGAGGGAATCAGTCAATATTTGTACATATGTTTTATTCAACAGCATGTCAATTTAAATAAGTTTGCATACCTTCGTCGCTTTAATTTTAAATACAAGAGTGCAAACATGATAGTGCGTTTCAATAAAATAGAGTTATTAAAGGTTATTCAGCTGTTTTAATTTCCAAAAATATAATAACTATAAAAATAAATAACAATTATAAAAATGGTGTAGAAATTCACATTGAAGTAGCTTTAAAAAGTATGAAATAAATTTTTAAATACATTTTTTAAACTCCCAACTGCAAAAAACTATAATACAGAGGACTTAAGCTTTAGCTTTAGCTTTCATATGTAAATAAATCTAAAAAGGATGAATTAACTTCCGATGTCATTTTAGTTAACTTCATATCTAGATTACAATAATTAATTTATCGCTGTCACTACAGTTGGAAGACGTCTCCTGAACATTGCAACCATCTTTTACATATCAAGAAATATACTGGCATCTGAATTCTAAGAACAATTGTATACAATATTTTTAAATATGAAGTTAACTAAAATAACATCGGAAGTTATTTCACTCTTTTTAGATTTATTTTGATATGAAAACTTTTTAAAGCTAAAATCCTGTTTATTATAGTTTTTGCAGTCGGGAGTATTTAAGTTTTTTTATTTTTATCTATCATATTTTAGTCTCATTTTAAAAATTGGAATAGTTGTTGTTTTATGAAAAATTATTGCGGTGTAAACAATTTTACTATGAAAATTAATATACTCGTATACGAAATTTTCATGCATTAACTGGTAAATGAAATGTATTTTTAAATACAAGAATGACGTAAAATAAACGTACAGTACTAAACTCGTTAAAAAAACTCATGTCTAGCAGACAAGTACTTAAATATTGCTCCATAATTGTATCTATATTAAATTTAATATGCGTGATTTATACATAAAAAAAGTCTGTACACGTGTATTTATTTTCCTAATATATGTTACAATTTATAATTAAAACAAAAAATTTTAACCAGATTTCCTGGCCAGCTGCTGACCGGCAATACTACCTAGGAGCTAGGTAACAACTAAAAAAAAAAAAAAAATGCGATTAATACAAATTTATAAAGTTGGATATTTTTGGTAAAATATTAGTTGACGAAAAATTATTTTATCACGTTAACCTCTGTCATTTCTTTCTTTTCAATCTTTATAAGGTTATCGTGTTAAACTGATAGTATGCGTAACGATTTTTTTTTACGTTAACCGGCGACAATCGGCAACAATAAAAACGGCTCTTGTTCGCGCGTATGTCACCCGTAACGGTATCGGTTGACTACTGGTCGACATATCGATAGGCGAGTTGACGGGGTTCGGGAATGCCGGGGGCGTCAGTGGTAAACAAGTCACCCGTGTTGTTGCCCGCGATTCCTCATTCGCGTTGACGTAACGAGCGTCGAATCGCTATTTTCGTGAATAAACATGCTGTCGAAGGACCTACAACCGTATCTACGGAAATTGCATTCGGTAGACTTCATTTCAATCGCTGCAAAGACAAATGACCAAAATATATAATAATACGATTTTTCTAACCAGTATTTTTGCATGTTGATTTGTATCGCTTGTATATATATATATCCGAGGAAAAAAAATATGTTTCCGGAAAAAGAAACCAATTTTAAACACATTTATAGTATAAAACAAGGCGTGTAAATTTGAAATTCTTACATTGCTTCTTCGTGATTCTCGCCAGCTCACAGATTCTCCTCTACGGGAAACGATTATCTCGATTCTGGCTTTCTCATAGAGGAAGTAGTATTGAAATTTTCAATGAAATAAAAAAATTGGTAACATTGCAAATCAAGTTAAAACCCCTTAATCAATGTTCTTCAAATTTGGGACCAAGTATCGTTGTATCCTAGGCATTTTGTATGCTAAGTTTCAGTTTGATTGATGACAATTTCCGAAAGTTAGTTAACGCTAAAATAGACGTTTTTTCGAAAAATTACAAAAATTCATGGTTGAATAAAATCTGAACGTCTTGATCGGTTCATGCCAAACTCAATACCGAATAACCTTTTCCACTAACCTATTCTTTTAGGAAGTTTCAACTGGATAGCTAAAAATTTACGAAAGTTGGAGAGCGTATCTCCTTTTTTCGATAAATTCAAACAACCGTAAAATGAAATAACCGTTCGCGATTTGAGCAAAAATTGTAGCAAACTGACGGAGGTTGTGAACCGACTCGTGTGAAAAGTTTCAGGATGATCGAATAACACGTTCTCGAGATATATCCATTGCAATTTTGCAAGCTCATCACATACACACACACGCGTGCGGACATCTTTTCTATATATAATTTCTCGACGTTTTGGGATTTTTTAAGTACTTTGACATCAAAATCTCTATGATATGCGGAAGCAAAATCGCTATTTTCCTTTACACCATGACAAATAGACAAAATTTCCCGAGCTGTTATTTCAATTTTTTCAAATAAATCATTCAAATGAAACAATATTTTAATCTTGTACTGTTTTTAGTGTTGAAACAATATTTTAAATCATATAAAATTAATTAAACAAGCAAATGAGGCTGAACATAACTTTTCTTATCGTAACTTATACTTTTTCTGATTGAATGACGTTGAGTATGCCCAGACATGCAGAAGCAGTGATCCCTGGTAGGGTAAGTAGGCTAAGCGAACGATCGTGATGACGCTCCAATCAGAACTGACTTGGAGAGTGAAGTGCTTGAAGACTGCCTTGTTGTCTAGCGGTTCGAATGCAGTCACATAAATGAATAAAAATAGACATTCCTCTATGAGGAAGCAAAATAATTAACAAAGTTATACGCCAAATTGTTGTGCCAGATAGATAAATATTCGAAAATAAGACAGAATGAAAATATATTGAATTATTATCGTATTGAAAGAGGCTCGTGTAATCCATCTAGCTTGAAATTATAATATCAATAACCTTCGTGTAGCACACACAATTCATATATGTGATTTGCATCTATTACATAGAGGCATAGTGCGTATAGCACATGCTATAGCTATATATCGAGCACGTATATAATTACATTGGTCACATCGAGGCCGATGACGTCAGCTGCCTATATCTACTTCGGGACGCGAGCGAGTTCATCAAAGCTTCCACGTGCACTTGGCTCTCATGCTCCGCTCTCATCGAGACATCGTGTCTGTCGTAACTGGCACGAGCCAGGAATCGCCGCGCGAAAAGAGAACCCACATCTATACTAGATATATATATACACACACATATACCTCACTGTAAAAATGCTTTTGATGGAAATTAATAAAGATTGTCAAAAGTTTTTATACATAAACTGGTATAATGAATGTAATATAATATAATTGAGATGTTGTTGCTGCGCAGCTATTGAGAATTTTTTTATTGAGCAGATACAGTAGATACGCCGTTAAAAATATTTCGAAAATTGATATATTTGCATAGGACGTTTATATTGTATACGTAAACTGATATATTAAATTTAATATACGAATGTGATGTAAAACTAATTGACGGTATACCAAAGACGTAAAAATGATTTGTCTTTAATATACAAAGACGACAATCTCCTTTTTTGAAAAACAAATGCACTTTGTATACTTGTATATTACATTTAATATACCAGTTTACGTATACAAACTTCCTATACAGTATATTAATTTTTGAAATATTTTTAACAGTGCATCTACTGTACCTGACCAACCAGCAAATTCCGCAAGATCTAGCCGGCGACAACCCCTCAATTCTCGGAAACGGTAAGATATACTTGTTGTAAAATAATCAAAGAGAACTGCCGTCGAGAAGCTTCAACTTATCAAACTTACTCATCAGTCTTATCTCACAATGTAATACATAGACAATTATAAAATTCTACTTTTAAGTGTTATCAGCTATAATCGGAGCCTCGTGAAACCGCACGAGGAAAGTACTTGTAAAAACAAAGAAATAACGGATGGATAACAGCATATTCGTATGATTTTTAATTTATTTTCTGGATTATGTACATGGATATCGAAACTAGAAATTCATTTCTGAGCAATAATACTTTATTCTTTATGTTTTTTAGAAATCAGTATACTTAAAAAAAATTGGAAACTCAAATATCTTTACATATCGATGGTTTAACATAAAAAAAGCGTAGGAGCATAACTTATACATATCCACGATATACCCTTTTGACTTTAGGCTATCGATATACGTGTAATATTTGTAACCGTTATAACTTTTGAAATTAAACAATTTGAAAAATTGGATGTCAAAGTTATTCTGAAATGTAAGTAAAAAGTAATTTTTTTCGTATTCTAACGACGATAAATGTATATTGAAATATTTGTAAAATTTCTTAATATAGTATTTGTATATGAGGATTGTCCTTATTTGACGTTTTGATTTCTTTAGCTAAAAATTCTTACACCAAATATTCTTTTTAAATTGTATAAATTTTGAGCCCAATCGATGAACGTTTACCTTTGTCGAATCGCACTTGATGATTAAGTCCTTTCCATGTAACTTCACAGACAAATGTCCTAATAATTTGCGGTTTATGCAATCTTTAGCCTCAGTCATTGTTAATGAAACTTAGCCAATAAATCAAGAATCATTTTGGAGTTGAGTTATGGGGCTATTAGTAAGTAAAAAATGATTAAAAATCAGAAAATTAGCCCTGTAACTCAGCTCCAAAATTATTTTTCGGGTATTGGCTAAGGCAGTTTCATTCCCAAAACCTTAGATTTAAAATCGTATAAGCCCCAAATTTTCAGAATTTTTTTTTTATAAAGTTACATAGAAAAGACTTTCTATATAACTTTCTTTGTATGAAATCCAATTTTTTCCCTATTTGAAACCATTGATAATTTTTAAGTGTGATGCGACAGGGGTAAACGTTCCCCGATTGGGCTCAAAATACACACAATTTATAAAAAATTCTTGTTAGAAGCATTTTAGGGTGTGAGAGCTAAAAGATTCAAAATATTGTAAAGGCACATCCCATTGTATATTGAACACAACTTTTTTAATGCATTTGGTATACCGTACACTCATTTTACATCATACTTATACAATTAAATTGAATTAACCAGTTACTACATACAAACCTCTTATACATATATATTAATTTCCATACAAATTTTGTTTTACATTATAAAGTAGAATATTGTTCCTGCTGAACAATATGGCAATGTATACGCCTTCAACGTCAACTTAGAGTACTATTGTCATGATTTGCGCCTATATTCAGCCTAATTTTTGCGTCATGAATAGTGACGCCGTTGCCAACGAAAAATATGCTACAAAACAACAGTCAGTCACTTTATTTTAATGAAGCTGTTGTTGCTTCTGATGAAATTATTATCAACAATGTTTTTATTTCTGTACAAGTTGCAATTTAAGTTTTATGGTAGCGAAAGTACAGTAATGTCTTCTATAATTTTATCTTAAATGCTATTAGCTACTTGAGTATACAACCAAAAAAATGTGACGAAAGCGATACAGTAACGTGTCAACTCGTACGTCTTCGCAACGTCTATCTTCCATGACGTAATAAAGTATAAGTACTTATGTTCGCTCATAAGATAAAAGCCACGGTTTGTAGGGATAATCGATGTGCCATCGACCGAGAAACGAGAGTATCATTCGGACAACAGCGTGTTTCGTTGAGGGTTTCCTACTTTTCGTGTTTGTCGATAAACATCATCAGACAGGTCTGATTAAACGGTGGCGAAAGAATCCTAATGATCCTTTGTTAATATCTATCGGACGTGATCTCAACAAGCTTGCGAGAATACGACCAGCGATTTCGAGCATCTCGAATGTCTATTTTTAATCGAACGCTAGAGTTCCATCCATCTCCGCACTCGTTCGCGCGAAACGTTGGACTCATTGGCCCCCGGTGGAGGTATTCGAGGAATTGGTTTAATTTGACCTATGGCACACCTACCTGTTACGTCGGTAGGCTTAATTATCCAGTGATTCAACATTCAACTATCCGAATTCTCGTGTCTTTCGACGCAATTTATGACAAATGCGAGTTTTTAAATAATGGTTACATGTATTTTTCATCTATGTAACTCGTATAACGTCAGTCTGTGAATACGTCAATATAGAACGAAAGTTTTATTTCTATAATCTCTCTAAAAATTTCTTCCATTAGAATGCAGCGTTGAGAATATCTATAAAAATAATATAAAATTACTGTAATTATGAGAAAAATAACACCGATTCTTTGTTCACTTTTACTTATGTGATTTTTTATTCCATCCACAATCATATGAATAAATAACACGTAGGAAAAGTATTGCCCGTGTTTCTTATAATGAGATGGGGGAGGGGGGCGAATAGTAATTGCTTCAGTAAATTTTTTCTATCTCCTTATGTATAATTACCCAAACAAATGTTGCAATGTTAATAATTGTTTGCGACCTAACCACCCGTTTACCCCGAATATCATCGACGCCTCGACTATACACCCCACATAGTACGCGGTATTGTTTGTCTGACCCATCACCCTGATTACGCTTATCCTATGAAGCAATTATTCGTATTATATACAATTTAACGGTATATTCATCCATGAGGAACGTTAGCAAAAATGTTATGAGATACTCGACGGCTCGCATATGTCATCGTCAACGGTTGTTGCATAATTTATCTTTGAGTCAGCTATTTTGAGATTCCCCTCGCACCAACAGCAGTAGTACAATGTCACTTTTTGCTATTTTACTACTAAATAACACTAACGCAACGTTGAAAACAATGTCTATAAAAAGAGCAATGGTAACATTGAACTCTCGCGGTAATTATACGAATTCAAGGAGCCAGCAATGTCTTCATAGCAAGCTAAAAATATATTGTCAAATGAAATAAGTTGAAGATTCCGATTAAAAATATTCGAAAAATTTATATCAAATTATCGTTTTGAGATTATATTTTAAGTTGAATTAAATTTTACAAATAATTTGTAATATTTTTATCATCCTTAATGCAATTTTTTTTAATTACATTTTTTAACGCAACGCAAAATTTTTTTTTAAATTCTAATTCTACTCAAGTGTAGAGACCGGAGCTGTTAACGGTATTTATAGTAAACGTAAGCACTACATATCAAAGGTAAGAAAATTCTTATCAAATTAAAAGTTGCTATTGAGCATGTATCAATATAGCAACATCAATAATTTCGCCACTTTGCGTCACTGAACGTAACGCGAGAATTAGTCGGATTGAAGGTATAGTAGACACGATTATGTCGACTACATACTAAAAGTTCGGCCAATACCGAAATATATATTGGATTTAGATCTATCTACACTCATTTCGGTAACCATTGTTGATTAGACTGATCGTATTCATTGCTTTGCAGCGCTTTAATCATTGTAATAACGAGACGATAGTTTTCTGGAATTCATTCATCAACATGTGACGGGAAAAACATTCGATGACGACACGTTTACCGTCCGAATATCGAATCTCGTGAATCTCGTGTACGTGAATCAGCGCGAAAATTCTTTTGACGACATTTTGGACGTAATATTTCATGGAAAATTCGTTAAATCTATAGAGCGATTGAGAGGTTCGAGTAAATTACGTTCTAAATATATGTTTTGAGTGTCCTAGAATACAAAAAAGAAAGCATTGATTCATTTCTGTCTGTATGTCTGTCTGTCTGTCTGTCTGTCTGTCTGTCTGTCTGTATATACCCTCTGAAAACACAATACCTTTTCCAAAGGGCTGTGGAACGCAAATTTCGTATGTCTCTTCTATGAATGAGATATAGATTTGGTATTGAAATTAGGAAGAATAAATCAATCCCTTACGATATTTTATCTGAATGTGAAATAAAAAAAATTTTTTTTGGTCATCAGACTGATTAAAAAGTTATTGTGCTTTGGTCTGGGACGTACAGACAGATTTATATGCAAATACCGAGCATTAAATGAGTGATTCAGTACAAAGATGCCTTTGTTACCTTATGTAGTCACTCGAATGAAATAAAAACAAAACATGGGTTATGAGTAATGTGCGTCGAATGAAATGTGAATATTATCGCAGACAAACTACAAAGAATTATCACAAAATCAGTGATTTGAGAATTTTTGGATGAAAAATATACAGAAAATGATTTACTTCTATTGTTAAACTTGATATATCGTGTAGATGCAACAGATTTGACGTTTAGGTACGTTGCGATTATAAACACATAATCACTTACAGTATGTGTCGCAGATATTTTATAAAAATAGTTTGTGATGGTATTTCAAGTTATATTATCCAGCTGTAACCTAAGGATTCAAGCACCATAAGTTTTACTAATTTTTCTATAATAAGGGTCGAGAAGTAGATCCAACCAGATGCAGCCGTTCGGAACGGCGTTTACGACGATTATAATATGGCCCAGTTGAGAGACAGCCCGTTAAAGCCCAACGCCTTTACATTATAAAGGGTGATTTTTTAAGAGCTTGAGAACTTTTTTTTAAAAAAAAACGCATAAAATTTGCAAAATCTCATCGGTTCTTTATTTGAAACGTTAGATTGGTCCATGACATTTACTTTTTGAAGATAATTTCATTTAAATGTTGACCGCGGCTGCGTCTTAGGTGGTCCATTCGGAAAGTCCAATTTTGGGCAACTTTTTCGAGCATTTCGGCCGGAATAGCCCGAATTTCTTCGGAAATGTTGTCTTCCAAAACTGGAATAGTTGCTGGCTTATTTCTGTAGACTTTAGACTTGACGTAGCCCCACAAAAAATAGTCTAAAGGCGTCAAATCGCATGATCTTGGTGGCCAACTTACCGGGCCATTTCTTGAGATGAATTGTTCTCCGAAGTTTTCGCTCAAAATGGCCATAGAATCGCGAGCTGTGTGGCATGTAGCGCCATCTTGTTGAAACCACATGTCAACTAAGTTCAGTTCTTCCATTTTTGGCAACAAAAAGTTTGTTAGCATCGAACGATAGCGATCGCCATTCACCGTAACGTTGCGTCCAACAGCATCTTTGAAAAAATACGGTCCAATGATTCCACCAGCGTACAAACCACACCAAACAGTGCATTTTTCGGGATGCATGGGCAGTTCTTGAACGGCTTCTGGTTGCTCTTCACTCCAAATGCGGCAATTTTGCCTATTTACGTAGCCATTCAACCAGAAATGAGCCTCATCGCTGAACAAAATTTGTCGATAAAAAAGCGGACTTTCCGAATGGACCACCTAAGACGCAGCCGCGGTCAACATTTAAATGAAATTATCTTCAAAAAGTAAATGTCATGGACCAATCTAACGTTTCAAATAAAGAACCGATGAGATTTTGCAAATTTTATGCGTTTTTTTTTTAAAAAAAGTTCTCAAGCTCTTAAAAAATCACCCTTTATATCTACGGACATCGTTACAGCCCATTTCATGCAACGCCATCTCGTAAGGACGTTTCGTAGGTTCAGGCTATTTCTCGTATTTTGTGACGTGAAAATGAAAAATTCGTAACTGTACTCCAGTAATATTATGATAACCATTTTATAAAAAGTAAAATGTGATAATAAAGTCATGAGTTTCAATTGGGACATTGGCATATTGTATCTATTTAAATCGTATAGTACACGAGAAAGAAAACACTTGATTTTTATTTTTATAGAAATCTGACAAATCATAGTGAAGAAACGAAAAATCAAAAAAACTGACTTATTTATGTAAGTTTTCTAGGAAAACTCGATCTGTTTCCACCGCTATCGTATTTCATTTCCCGCCGATAGTTATTTGTTTCCTGCCGATCGTCCTCTATTTCTCCGAATTTCTATAGTCCCCTCCTCCTAATATTTTGTTGTTCTTAAATTCATTTATTTGTCCCATCGTTCTTATCGTTTCTCGTTTTTGGCTTCTTTATCGTTTTTTTTGTTTCTGACTTGTAGTCATTTATTATCGTGATCCTTTCTCTTTCCCGAACGATTTCTTCCCCCGCATTTCTTTAGGTTCACCCCGGGCGTCTTTTGCATCCCATCGTTCGTCAATCATTTTTCCAGATTCTCTTTGGTTTCCTTCTGATCATTTTCTTGTTCCCATCGCAATAGTCCCTTATTATTCTTTTCAATTATGTTTTCACGACCCGATTGAACCTCTCTTTCCCTTCGGAAGATGTTTCCAATATTTCCCTATTGTTTACCATCTGTATACACTGTTGATTACACCTGCTCGGGACTACAGCTATGCTTGCACTTTAGCCACTCCGGGACGTGAGCCACGCCAGGACTTTAGTCTCTCCGGAAGTTAGCCACATCGGAGATTTAACTACTCAGACACTTTAGCCGGTCCAGGACGTTAGTCACGCCGAGACTTTAACATATAGTCTGGACTCTGGTTTTGTACATAGTGGCGGAGGCGGCGATATGTTTTTATAAGGTAGAAATATCGAAGGCTCACCCGACACGGCTCATTTTTTCTAACTCAAGATTTTTTCTGATTATATTGTAGCCATCTTATTAACCGAATCGTAGAGCCCATCGTAGAGGAATGCGCTTTTTGCGCTGAATAAGAAAAACGAGGTAGGTAACGATATTAACATAAAAAAAGATTGCTATATTCGGGGACTAAACGGGCTTCACCGAGGGGAATCGAGTACGGGTTTTCCTGAAGCCATAGACAGGTATACAGGCTCGTGTTCTTTTTTCCGCCTTCCTTCGTGCCCATTTTTTTTCAGCTTGCATCCGAAGCGAAGGCAGTCACTGCAGGGTTCGTCTTTACTTGAGGAAAATGCGCAAAGCAGCATAATACAAGCCGCAGAGTGAATTACAGTCAAATCCTATACTGCAACCTCAACTCTTCGTCGACCCAATAGACCGAAGAAAATCCCAACCGTTTTCATCCGTTCTCCTTTTCCTTTGTGTAATCGGAATATTCTCGTTCAAGCGCTGGGGTCTGAATAAGTATCCAGGCTCAACCGTCTTTCCATGAGTCTGTCCGGAGAAACGACAACTTCGAATTTCTCTTCGGGGGACTCTCGACTCGCTCATTAATTATGTCTTGCACCTCTTCTACGAGATAGGCAAGACATAGAATCTTCATTTCACGCCAGTGATGTCACAAATTCAAAGTAAATTCTTATTGATAATACCCTTGTCGTTACAACGTCGCCATTCTTCAACCTGTAGCACTCTTGCACGTTCAATTCTTTTGCATGTTCAATGAAATTACGTGATTTTCTGTAACTACTTGATGTAAAGTCAACAGATGTTGATCGAGTGATCCTCACCGGGAATTCAGAAAGATTCAAGATACAAAAACCTGATAAGTTTACACAGATCCACATGAGAGACTTGCGGTAAGTATACATTTTTTACAATTGTGAATGCGTGATGGACAGTCGTCAACGTGCATTCATCCAACGGTTATGCACTGTGTATTCGTTTCTAACAGAATTCTACACCGTTAACCTGGAAATCGAGTTTAACAATGAGGTAGTCCGCATTGTCATACACATGGATAAAGAAAAATCTTTATTAGGGATTCGTTTCTTTTCACAATGAATCACCACCATTCGCAACATTTGATTCTTAGGATATAAATTACAAAACGATTCAATTAAGATTTGGTAGTCGTATTGTTAAAGCTAATATTGCTTCAACGTTAGCTAAATATTCTGACACAACCAGAATAGAATAAAATACTCTTAAAATACCCCAATACAGATACTTAACGTTGAGACGCTACTGTCGAGTGTTGATACAAAAATTACAAAAGAAATTAGATTTCTAATATCTCGTTAAACGTTTAAATCGTTGAAAAAAATTGTATTGGAAAGAATAATTATTCTACTTAGATGGCAGAGTGAAGGAAATGAGTTCACTCTATAGATTATATAAAAATTGGATAATAAACTATTCAAAAATCTTGTGACCAATCTACATGTTGACATGCACGAGTCAGAATTTATACCAACGTGGTCAACTATCTTTCGTAACATGTTTTTAATATCTACACATTGGCTATCTCGAGGAAGAGGTGCGTAATAAAATTATTCGATTAAACGAACTTATCTGTAATTGAAGTTCTATCGTTATTATATTAAGACGACATACTCGTCTTATAATTAAATATACCGCCTAAATGACTAGCCTAAACGAGACCCACACACACAAACACAGGAATCCATACCACACAGCACGCACACCTATAAAGACCATCTACCGTTACTCAAGCTATACTGCCAAGCAGTAAGACTATAGTCTCAAGAAACGTATGAAGAACAATCTAAAAGGAACACGCTAAATCACTATAACCAAGAAGAGGAAATTAACGGGACAAATGGGCTACAGAAGATGGGCTACAGGACGACTAGAAGATATAGTAATACCTTGCAATACCGACAGAAAGGAAAGAAGAGCGGTGAAGCCGGTATAAAAGGGCACAACATACCACAGTCGTAGAGCATTCTGTTCACAGACTTTCGCCAACATCCGGAATCTTCCAAAGGAGGACCAGCTAACCAACCAAAGGAAGACCATCTAATCGACCAAAGGAGGACCAGCTGACCAACCAAAGAGAGGACCAGCCATCCAGCTAAAGTAGGACCACCTAGTCAACCCCAGGAGAAGCATCTTCAACCGCACCACTCCAAGGACCAGGCCTGATACCTCTGGCCCAGGGAAAACGAGCATCTTCCAAGGTCAACTACGGAGCCACCAGACATCCAAGTAGCAGACAACTCAAGCCAACGAGATATCACCTCAGAAAGACACCAGTGTGGTATGGAGAAAATTATACTAAATCCATGAGGGACTAAAAAACACCCCCAAAATTAGCTAGGGACGCTCCTGTTGCATTTCCGATGCGCCGATACACCGAGGATGCACCGCGCTGACACCTCCACCGGAACAGCGGCGGGACCAGGGAGTCGATCGCGTAGCCAGGAGAACTCGATAGAGAGCTCTGTCCCCACTACAGTCCACGCAGTATAGGTATAGAATAGGCGACCTTTGAAGGCGAGGAATAATAACAGAACCGATATAAATATATTAACGATGGCAAGCCCAGCAGGCTCTTTCTATATGTAGAAACTATAGTACCATACAACTACAGAAAATAATTCAGTAATTCAATATAAAATCTCCTACTTCTTGCGGACGCGATTATATAGGCATGCGTAAGTCCGGGACAAGTTCTTTTTGTAAGGTGCATAATCACCAAAATTAAGGAAAAAGGAGTACATTCAATTCTCACACAAATTATTTAACTTTTACCTGTATAATTTATTTAATGTGTCTAAAAAAACCATACTTCTACCCAATACGGAAGCCTATATTAATTTCCTCCCTGCTCGAGTCCGAACTAAAACCCTTTAAGGATGATGATAACGTAAAATACCGTTACAATATGTAGTGTCACTTCCAAAGAGATATCATACCTCTCCCAACCCCTCTTACAGAAATAATCCCTGTTATCATTGCTGGAAATTTCTCTAAGATTGTTACGGCCACAGGGCGTACGCCCGCCGTCATAGCGATGGGGACGCTATCTAAAAGATTTAACTTTGACCTTGCGGTATCACTGGCACTGATGTGAAATGGAAGTATCGCATGTCGTCTATGTCTTCGAAACAGGCGCCACATACAATTATGACATAATTTTATTTACATGTAATTTCGTTTAATCGAGTAATTATAATGTTGTGCGTATGATATCCACGCTCACTCTTTTATGGATGTAAACAAGTATTCACTCACGTGCTACCAACTAATACACATGTGGAACGTATTAGCCGGACTAGCGCTTTGAGAATCGAGTGTAACGATCGTTCCTCGATTTCCCAACCATGTTACAGTCTGCTGCTGTCGAGTGTCAGCTCTATTCGATACAGAGTTGTATTACTTTCGTCTGATTAAGTCGGAACGGGTCTGTGATCATTATTCAATTGAGACAGCGTGAACTAGTGGGCCAGATACACAACTGTTTGATAGCTCAAGTACTCGCAAATGAAAACTCGTACAATCGTTACGTTCAATAAAAAATACACATATATGAAAATGCTTGAGGATAGCCCCTATATATGTATAAAATAAAAAGAAGTGTTTAACGAGTTGTCGAACTACATGTCCACTCAGGTTTCCCCTTCGTTTTCCCTTTCACTATATCGCTTGCTTGGCTGCTGCATGGTACGTGCGCCCCTCAAGCTGCTTGAGAATATTTCTGCATCTGTATCTCATGTTCATATGACGATCGTCACGAATTGCTACTCAACGATACACGATCGCTTCGATTAGTTCGTGCTTGTGGAGGGAAACTGAGGGACCCGATGTATCAGAGTCAAGTGGGATGAAACCTGCATAAGAGGAAGTTACAGAGCTAGTTTCATTTGTGAGAAATGATAACGCAAGAGAGTTGACAATTTTTTTTATCACATTGGTCAAATTGAGGAGTAATTCAAGTTTGACATAGCTAAGAGGCCTAGGAAATAATTCATTATTTCTGCTCCGTATCGTCAACTAAGTCCACAAGCCAACATTCAAATAAACATACAGAAAATTTCATAGTAACACTTTTAAAGAGCTTTTGATAGCAGTTTTTCAAAACATAGTTGAGAATGCTAAAAATTGTAGATTCGAATTGTATCCAGTTAACCCCAGACTCCTAGATATACTTTATGATATATAGGATTCATTTATTCAACGGATTATTGTTTTTTTTAAGTGCTACAATCGGAATTTGTTTATCTCGAAGTGTTAATCTTCGTCGAGGGAGCACCCTCGCGCACACAGGTTTTAGTATTAGGTATTTCTTTCTCGTAGACCAGGGCGAAAGTCCAATAACGATATTATGATAATTCCTGGCGCGCCTGTAATCGCAGCCTCGAATCGCAATTTGCATAAGTTCTCTCTTAAAGCTCTTATCGTCTGGCTGTGCGAGAAAGCTTATTATGATTCTACTTTGTGTACAACGAGGATCGGCGACGTTAACGATGAAGCGAAGTGGCATTAAGATGGCCTAACTCACTCGGACCCTTATGAAAAGGTACTTAATGAAAAAAAAACGGATCCGTGCCATTCACACACGGTAGAAATGAAACTGATAAGTTTTTTTTTCGTTGATTCTAAAGTTGCAGCAATACTCTGAGAGAGAGAGAGAGGGGGGGGGGAAGATCTCAATTTTGTTTCTGTTTATTGTTCTCATTCGATATCAGTGATTTTTAAAAATGAGTGGCTTATGGTAACTAAAATATGGAATAAATGTTCTACTTTCAATTTTATCTATATACCTATAAAATACGGCAACGATTGTTGTTCGTGATCGTGTTGTTAACTCAGTGGGATTATTAGATATTTGTAAATTAAATGTATCACTTTAAAATTGAACCAAAGGCAGTGATGTATCTGAGACGAAATTCACGTAAAAATCTCCATTTAAAGTCATCGGTAATTTATCATAATTTTTCTTAAGTATTTTCAATACTTCTGGCGTGTATTTAACTAAATTCTCATAGATAAAATCAATGATATTATCTATTGATTGACTAGGAGAAATATATATAGCTACAATTAAAACGGATTGTCCATTTTCCAATAGGCTTGTATACGTAATATATTAGACATGCCGAAAACAAACACGAAAGAGTGTCGAGACTATCGCAATAGAAAGCTATTAGATAGTTTTGACATTTTTCCGCATTCGTTTTTGGCATTGTTTGATATATAATGTACACAAGTGTCTCCAGGATCAGAGTTAATTAAAGATACAAATATATGCATGTATAACCAAACTATGTGGGCCCTAGGCTTGTCGGGCCTAAACCCATAGCATAGACTTTCCTTTAAGGCCTTACATTCGTCCAGAATTTTGAAAAAATCGATTTTTTTTGACAGATTATTATTCTCTATAGTTTTACGCGTATTTCTGTGAAAGTCGATTGTAAAAATTCCCTATAGATCGAAAGTTAATATAGAAAACCCGACTGCCCAACGAGAGGGCCTGATGTGCGCCTACCTTCGCAGACTTTTTTGAGGCAACTGGCCTTTACCCTCGAAGCCTTTTAGCCTGTCGGTTCTTTAGTTATCCTACAATATGTGTAGAGACGTTTATAAAGCATTATGCGAATATATTCAGGTTTCTGAAATTGAAGGTTAGTTCTCTTTGATCGTTCGAAGCGAGCAGTTGTGTGTCGTATTTGTGATTTTCGAAAATGTTAAAACGGCGCAGTCTAGATCGTAAAGGCAGTAAAAATGAACAATGTTCACGTCGCAAAAGGAAGAAGCCTCCTCAGAGGCCAGATAAAATGGAGAGTGAAACAAAATACACTAGTTCGGCTGCAAAAAAATTATCAGGACGATTACATGAGGTTTCATTCGACTCAACCTTCTCATACTGTATTCTACAGTTTACTGCGGTTTTTGCAGCTATTTCGGAGTGTGTGGTCTGTCGTACATGTGGTGGCGATATCAAATTTTTAGAAGCAAGTCCCCGTGGACTTGGTTTCAAATTGAATGTTTTTTGTACAAAGTGTGACGATAATATCCAGACTGTTTTTTCATCGCCTTTGATAAACACTGCATACGAGATAAATCGACGATTCACATTCGCTTTCCGACTGTTAGGAAAAGGATTGAAGGCAATGCAGCTTTTTTGTGGTGTCATGGATTTAGCATTATGCATCGCACAAACAAGCTTCGATTCAATTATGAAAAATGTTGAAGAAGCTTCAACAGTCGTCGCTAAAGCGTCTATGAAAGCTGCTGCTGAATAAGAAGTTCAAGAATGTGCCAATCAAAATAAACTACAATTATCTCAGAATGAAATCATTGTATCCAGCAATGATACATGGATGAAGAGAGGCTTTTCTTCGCTTTAAGCCTTACATACGTCGAGCAGTGCCTAAAACGCGCTAAAAGAAAAACTGTTTTTAGAAGAGATAGCAATAGAAAATAATAAAAATAATTTTTACACGTTGTTTATTAGTATTTAAACTTTGTAAAAACTTTTATTGCATTTTTTTTTTCATAAATTACAACATAAAACATCACGTTTTCCGAAGCACTATGAAAAAAAGTTGCTCCACGGTCTGCATAATTTCTTCTTGAAATGTTGATAGATCTGCAAAACGTAAAAAAATTCTTGTAAACTTGTAAAACTTTATAAAACTAAAATTCTGAAACCTGAAATCGTAAAAATTACGTGTTTCTTCTTTTCACATACAGAAATGCTAAATTCATGAATGACGTTTAAAACGATCAGGTACCTTTGGCTAAAATTCATATGTTTAAATGAACAAAGAAGTTGTTATTAACTTTATAGAAACTTTACGGAACAATATATATTTTATGCAGGTAATTCATGTTTAATTAAACTTATTTAATTACATTAAAGACACTGCACATTCACATGATAATTTTGTGCTCAAATTTGTGAATCACATTATCGATTTTAATATAAATGCGTATAAAACCACCGTCGTTGTACCTCGATTTTGATTTGAATCGCTTTTAAAATCCTTGACAATTGTAATGTGCATTATTGGTTCGAAATACAATGCATTAACACATTGCATTGTATCGTATAACAAATCCATTTATCAGACCTTACTACACAACACAAAAAAAATCAACATAAACTATTTTACCCATTCGAGTATTTCTCACCTCAAAAATGAATATTTAAAAAAAAAAGTGCATTATCCAAATACAAAATCTTGACTTTTTACTCCTTCAATGGTGTTATCGATGAGAGTGGAAAAGAAAGAGTCAATACGCAATAGACCCTTCATCAATTCATTGTGCCGTCCTCGATTGGTTACCCTTTTATATTTATCTCATAAGCACCCTACGATGGTCTATCAGTGGGGGACGTTGCGCGTGTAACGAGATAACTCGAATGTAGCTTACGGAACAAAAACCAGGTAAGTATATCCTGTGAATCATAGGACGGAGAGTCGAAGATTCGGCGTTAAGTACCAGTGTTATTGATACAGGAATGGGCCAATTTTTTTCTCAATTGATCGTTTTGTTCCGAATCGGAGATGATCCACATTTGAGTAGCTGGAAGTATTACCTAAGAGGAATGATTCTCGAGTGTATAACAAAAGCGTTTACGATTTAGAGAATACGAGTGAAGATTCCGAGTGGAATAAATGGGATAAGTGGGTTATGGCACGCAGTGGACGATGCACTGTCGTCACGCGATTCGGTCAAGCTACCGACAGATTTAGGTCCATCAGATAACAGACAACTGTCTATATTTTTCTTTCTACTTAATTATACACGTAAAGTTTATATCTTACAATTAGAGCCCTAGCAATAGTATTGATACGATGATAACATGGTTAAATGCTGCCTCATTCTCTTTGTTCGTAACGCAGCTGATGAAACTCGCTTCCGCGTTGCGTTAGACAAGAACGATAAAGTTATTGTTTATCGATATGTACACACTTGGTACGGTCAGAGAGATCGATGCTCTCTCTGATCTCCCGGTTCTTGAGGCCGATCTATCGATCGATCGCTCTTCGTTCTCGATCTCAGTCCCACGAGCAATATTTTTGTTCATTTTCGCAGCGGAAACTGATTGCACGCGAAGGCCTATCAATACCCCGATTGGACTTAATTTCTCGTCTATTTTCTGTTCCATTTTTTTTCGTTTACATTTATCTTATATCTCAACCGATTCAAAATTAAATTTGCATTAACTAAATCGTTTTTATCTTTTAAGTGCGAACCTAACGGTGTCAACAATTTTGTAAATAAATATAAAAAGGAAACAGCAATTATGTTATTAAATATATGCACGATAATACAAGACACACATTTTTTATATTATATTATTGACGGATTCGTCAAAATAATCCTCCTTTTTATTACCAAAGTTTTAGCTAAAGGTTTAGCAAAGTTGGCGCTTTGTAATTTCAACCCTGAATCGCACACTAAATTAATTTAGTTCACGAAATGTCAGGTGAACAGTGGCGAAATTTAATTTAATTTCGTAAAAAGTAGTTAGGGAAAAGTAATAAATGGATTCCGACAATGAACTAAAACGGTTACGACAGAGATAGCCCGGTTGATTGAATATCGGAGGTAAATCAGTTACCAACTGAGATTACAATCTCAGTTGGTTTTGGTGGGTGCATCCAATCAATTCGGCGAAGTATTTCATGTGAAATTAGGTTGTGTACTTACAATAGCGAGGATCACTGAGTATTTCAGGCGATTCTTCGATAATTGAAAGTCATCTATTCCCAATATTTCGCTATTTACGTATAATTTATTCAATAAATTCGACGATGATTTGACGTTCTTTTGAGCGCACATATCCATTCATGTGCTGTTTTCCCATCAACCATTGGCGTCGTTGACCTTTGTGAAAAGTATACTCGTAGCATGAAACGAACGGTCGGTTATGGGAAGAAAGTGATTGGTAGTGGGAATTAACGCTCTAGTTGCCGGTAACATCAAAATATTTGTCCTAACTACAACCGACTTTAGTTGCGTCACGTGATGTCTTGTAACAAGGACAGAACTGCGATTGGTTGCAGGAACCGAATCATCGGTCTTACGTACTACTTTATCGCTAGCCAGTCGAAAACAGTTGAGCATATTTTTTCGATTCAGTTTCTGTTACTAATTCGCGGCACAGCATATACTGGAATCGGTAATGGCAATTTATTATTTTTTTTCTCGTTGAGGCGCTTCAATTTTTCAATCACAAATTCATCATAAAGTGGTTCATTGTGTCAGGCACTCCCTTACGATAAATTATTTTCGTCCTCACTGTTTGTGTCGAAAAAAGTACAAGAAAATATATTTTTCCTAAGCCAAAATAAAGCATACTATTTCATATCCTATTCTTGTCGCTCCAGTTTCGCTTGTAACGTTAGTTTGTGAAGTGCATGGTATAAACGTACTGTCCTCTCGACTCCCCAGCCTCAGGGGGAACCCCCGATTCACGTTAGTCACGATTCATCGGAACCCCTCGAGGTCGTAAATGCTATTTATGCCTACACGATAGTATACCAACCCCCCAAGAGATTTTTCCTTCCAGCAATCCGAGTATACTAAAACCCAAATTCCACTCAGGCGCATGAAAAGCCTGCTAACACGAATGTTTCTCGAGTGTTCTCGCTTTCACATCGTAAGCTTTTCGGCCAGCCAGCATTTCTCTCCCTTTGTTGTATCATCGCTTCTCGAAGACGAGAGTATTTGTGCTAAATCCTCTTTGACCGATATATCACGGAGACAATAAAATCGCAGGTTGTATCAATCACTTTTCTACTAATGAAAAAACCTGCGAAGTAGAAGCCTCGTGCATTGCTTTCTCACTATTTTTCACCTTTGACAAAAACACGTCTATGAGAAGACGTTGGTAGTCAGACAAATTCATACTATCGACATTCGCTGTAACTGTACTTGTGTAGAAAGTTTCAGTTTGATAGTTTGAATCTTACACGTGATTGCATGTTTAGAAAAATGTTCAGTCGCTTAACATTTTAACGAAAAATGTAAACCCTGATAAAATTTTAGTTACTTCATCGATTTTAGTCGATTTCAGCATGATAATCGGATAATAGCTGCTCCTAACTGCATGCTAAATTTCAGCTCGATACATTAAGTCGTTTTTGAGTTTTAAGAATTGAGTTAAATCGCATGTAGTTAAGTTTGAAAAAATTGTGATAAGTATTTAACGTTTTTGTTTATTGTTGGAGAATGTAATACCAATCAACCTTGATCGTAACTACACTTGTGGACGAAGTTTCAGTTCGACGATTTTAGATTTGTACTGGTAGCGTGGTTACGTTCTTCTGTACTTGTGAAAAAATTTTTTTTTTAAATTTTCATTCGGTTGTCCACGGTGAGTAACTCATCCACATGCTGACTCAATTTCTACGAGGAAGCGGAATTAAAAGTTATTGTATCTTTGATATCACATGGTGAATTTTTTACAATTTAAATAGCGATGATCCTTGGTCTAATCTTTAGTTTTAGAAAACCATTTTTAAACGAATTGAGAATTTTATTAAATTTCAATAGTCTTAACGATTATAACGATAAACGCGATAAATAAAGGGCAATGTGTTTTTTATTTGGGACAACATTTTGAGCACGTTTTGTCAAGCTGTTTAAAAATTATAAACACTTTACTGTCGACGCAATTAGTGCGTACGCACGCATGCACATACACGCACACACACACGCGCGCGCGCTTAATCTCGAAATTTGTTCTAATTGTCATTTTTTTATGATTTGGAATTTTCCAAACTCTTTGACATGAAAATCTCGAAAAAAAGTATTCTTCATGAAAACAAAGCTATCTTTATGAAGAAGTCATAACAGTAATTGACCAAATAAATTTAAATCTCTATTTTACCCCCACGTAGCTAGACTTGTTGGGCTATTATGAATAAACTGGGGTAATGGCCCAGGTGCAGCTAGCTGACACTCGGAGTGCAGCCGTCACTTGGCCGTAAGTTTGGCATCCGACGATCGATACTCAGGTACGTGCCAATGTTGATCGGACGAACTGTAGTTCGATAGTTCCGGTCGCGCGCCAGCATAGAATTATAACCTCACTTTCGCAATGGCGATATGCCTTAAGGTGATGTGTTACGAGACGTCTGTGTCTTTTAGGTCGTCATACCTGGGAGAAAGATAGCAGTGTTTTCTCATTTCGATTAACTCCGCCTCCATTGACCTTTTGGATACATGTCAAGGACAATGAACTGTGGAATTGTGAGACGCAGATCACCGTTCTCCACTTTTATTCGAAATATTAATCGTGGCGATCAAATTTGCATTGCAATTTTTGTTACTTACCGAGATGTAACAACATTGTCCTAAGAAGAGGCGAAAAACTCACCCCATCGCATCTGTTTTTCGAAAAGAAACGTGAATCTCCCGTTGACAGGCGTAGCATTTTTTTAATTGAAAAAAAATTACATATTAATTATCTACAGTTACCTGTGATGGAAAAATAACTTTTTAAAATGATCACAAAATTAACACAAAATAAAAACCGACGTTTACCACCCGGAAGCCAGCACAAAAACACACACGGTACACCCATTTCAATTGCAATTTAAAAACGTAAAAGTACCTAAATTGTGCACGGGAAATATTGTTGATAATCAGGAAAAATAAATTTGCGAGACATGGCCATCGACTCAGCTTTATGAAGGAGAGGTGACACTGAGTAGGTTTCGGCTCCCCTTAAGGTGATGTGCTACCCCTCGGTCGGTAACAAAAACTGTAATACAATTATTTCTGACATGATTGATCTTTTAAATAAAAGAGGAGAACATTGAATTGCGTCTCACGATTCTATAGTTCAACGTTCTCGTCATATATTTGGAAGATTAATCGTGGCGGATAAATTAGCGATGGGAAAATTCTGCTATCTCTGTCGTACGTCAGGTGATATTAGAATGACAGACGACGTGAAGCACATCATTTTTATTGAATATACAGTTTCCAGTACCAGGCGCCTTGAGAAAAAAGTCAGCGCACGTCTATGCGGCCACATCACCAATTACTGCTCGCAGCTGGATGGTACTTGACTTTGGTAACCGCTGGAGCCTCAAACCGTCACCACAGTCACTGTAATTTCACTACAAACGTTGAATTAAAAAATAAAACATTGATTATAACAAAGAAAAAACAGCGGCTTAAAAAATAAAAAATTGCTACTTTTACTACAAATTAATATTCGGCACAATCTCAAAAAATTCGTACTAATTTGTATGCATATCGTGTACAGATTTTATTTGACGAGCTACCATTTTGAATTTGCCATTTTTCAATAGAAAATGTTGACTTAAGATTTACGATCAGTGCCCTTAACTCCTCACATATAGATTCGTATCGTACGTGGAGAGGTTATCCTATCCTGGCGGCCGGGGCCTACACAGTGTTGCAACAGACAAAAGTGCAATGTTTTCACCGAAGCCTCTGTCTATTGAAGCAGTTGACTGCTCGAGGTCCCCGGACGTGAAAGATTAAAAGTTCCGTGCACGAATTTTAGCAAGCCACTATTTTCGATCCGAAATTTTTTGATATAATTTAATTTCTAGATTTTCAATCGAATACACAAAAAATTTCCAACAATTAACTTTAAGATCAGTTAGAGGGTGATCAACTATTTTGAATATCGTAATTTTCAATAAGTTAACTTTGGATTCTCTTTCAGTTCGCTCGACAACCCTCTATGCTTCCTCCCACCGTCCTCATGTCTCCGTCTATTACCCCTATGGCTGTTATTCTCGATGTAGCTATTAAGGAATTAAAGTGAAAGAAATTGATGTATTTAATTTGTGGTCTAGTGGTTAGCGTGCTTGTCGTTAGGTAGTTCGGATGGTCGATGGTTCATGTAGACTTTAGGTTCGAATCCTACCAACATAATTTCTCGTAGAGCGTTACGAAACGTCGTATCCATCTGCGTCACAATCCATAATATTGACACTCAAGGGGTTATGTTTACTGGTCCAATAAATCAATTGGTTCACGTAACTATTGTTAGTTTTGTAGCCCCAAAGTTAGTTCTCATAACTCATCATTTTTCTCCATGTATCTCGCATCGATTCCAGCGAGCTTCTTCTCCCCCATTACTGTAAAATGGTTTCAATGACGATCTTTTCGTTGAACAGTGAATAAAATAATGACGTGTCGCTTGAATTTATGCAAGCGAAACTTTATGTGAAAAGTGCAATACTGAAGCAAAATGAACATTCCCATCCATACCTTTTTCACGGTGTAGAAGTAACTACTTTGGAAGCTTCTGCTTCAATACTTAACTTAACTTAACGATGAACATAATTTGACCGATATTTGAAAATATCGGAAACAGCACAGTTGAACAAAGTAAAAAAGTGTTTAAATTTCAATACAAATTTGTATGTGAAATAATTTTAACAGTAATATGATAATCCAGATTATAATTTTTGCAATAGCTATTACAAACAGTCGTTATTGTTATGTAACTACATTTAATTTATCAGGATAATCATAAATGGAACTATAAAAAGACAGGAAAACCTTACTTCCTTTGTGGCAAAAGCAGCGAGTCGGGAGCAAGTCCCTGGGGGGAAGGGATAATCAAATCCCAACGCTGACCTGACCCCTGAGAACTAGCCTAGCGTGGCACCCCGTGTACCTATATAACGTTACAGAGTACTCGATTTCCATTCTTCGTTCGTTTATTTCCCTCTTTTTTTATTGTCGCTCCATATTCGCTCCTTTCTTGTTGTTTTACGATCGATAAAAGCGAGACATCTGTAAGAAGACACTGGCATCTCTCACGAGCATGCATTCGGCGAGAATTTTCCTTTTCATCCAAGAGCAGCATCTAACGCAGCCAGCGACTAAACAGAAGCAACAGCGGGTTGTTACGACACGGTCGAGGCGCAATTCTGAGCGCGCTCCGCCAGGATGCCCGCCCGCTTGGCCCTATATTATATTGTTGACGTATGGGAACCATTACTTTCGCACCCTATCCACTGTATGACGGTTGCTCTGAACTTAGCCTAACAGTCTACACTGTATGTGTTACGTGCAGTGATGATTCTTGCACCAACCGGAACCAGGGGAGGGTAGCAACCACATGATGCTCAAATTTTCTTTATATCTCTCGTCCCCCCTTCTCCATCACGATTATTATTATGTACATATAGATACAGTGTACGCACTTCGCCCGACTATTTTCTTTCTTGCTGTTCTTCGTCTCTGTTGAGATTGATCCGATATCGATAAGTTTTCTTTCTCTTTGTTCGAACCCTCTTCGCTATCGTAAATATTCTTTGTACCCCTCGTGCCCGAAGACTCACTGGCACGTCAACCAAAATGGTGTACTAGGGCATAAATTTGTGCCAGTACGTCGTTAACCGTGATCACGCGGAAAGATGTGGAATTATAACGGAAGTCTTTGTGGGCTTAGGTATCAGTTGAAGAGATCTACGAAAATAGCTGTGAAAAGAACAGCCACGGAAAAAAATGTCGAAGGGGAAGCAAGGCCGCGGGAAACGGCTGCGAAAAAAAGCCGCTTAAGAAAAGCTAATGAAAAAAGGTTAATGGAAGAAAAAGCCGGTATTTATTTAGGACTGTGTTTTTTCCCCAATTTTACAATTTCGGTGCTAGATTCTTTTTCAAAAGCTGTGTTTTTTTGACAACTCAAGGAGGTTTATCGGGCACAAAAATGCATCGAAAATTTTCAAAATTGCATCAGATATTCTTAACTACGGTAGAAATATACTTGAATTATTTGGGAATTTTTATCTACACCGTTGACATAACATTTTTATAACTTACAATACTCGCTTGACATTCGTTCTTATGGCGTATGCGCAGAGTGCGTGTTTCGTTTCGTTATAAATTAAGAAAAATGTAGAGACAAAAGTTAAAAAATGATATTTCAACAAAGTTCAGGTGACTTATTGTTAGTTTAATGATACTATGTCAACCACATCACTCGCAGTTGTTTGTAGTGAAATGACGTCGCCTTTCCGCCAGCCCCTGTCTTTCTAACCGATGAACCTCCTTAAAGAATCGTACGGGGGAGGTTAAAAAAGTATTAAATAGAGTCATGATTATGGTTTCGAGACTGCGAAAATTATACAGTTCTCGTGGGTTATTATCGCTGTTTAAATGATAAAAGAAATTAAATTATTAGAAATCAAGATATTAACAGAACTACGAAAAGATAACAGTACTGAATACCATGAGATTTGATGTAGACAGAACTAGACCTATATAATCATAAAATAGTTCAACTTTTGAACACTGTTTTGTCTCAGATTTCTGCCATATGTTTTCTGAGGAAGTGGACGAATGTCAAAACAGTGTAGAAAGTAGGTTAAAACAGCGATAGAGCTGGAAGATCATGGCACATCTGGATAACGTAGAAGCTGTCAAGTCAGAAATGTGTACTGAAGGGGAATAGCGTTATACATACTAGAAAGAAAAACTTATGACATTACATGGCAATTGAGAACTGTATCAGTATGACAATTGACTTCTATCTTGATAATGTAAATAATAACGATACGAGTTGCATATATTATCGCGAATAAGTTCCTACGGTACGTAGCGTTTCGCTTCGGTGATTTCTCGACGCATGATGGTCATGACTACACGGAAATTGCCTTCGGAATTGCACGGAATTGCAAGCGGCCTCGCAAATGGCTTCGCTTGCAATCATCCCTGCACTGGTGTCAGTGAGGATGCTCAATGCATGTTTTGTCCCGCTCAAAACGTTGTTTATTTAGAATTTTAAGTAGTATTATAAATTGCGGGCCTCTTTTTCGGCTAAGCGTGCTTAAGAATTCCGGGTCGTAGTTCAAGAAATGTTTCTCCTATAATTTTCCAGGAAATTGACTTTTATCCACTTTTACTATGTATTCTCGTATATCAACGATTGCTGGGATGGGCAATGACTATTTCTACTCCCGACGGGAGTACATGTTTCACTGGCATGGCGCGAATATGGCAGTTTCTATACGTGCGATGTTCTCCGAATCGGCTAAAGATGTCTTAACAGAACTTGGTACACAGATGCTGTGCATCGTAACCTCCATTTTTGTCCTAGATTTTATATAGATTATATCCTAGAAAATTGGAATATTATTTTATCTATCGTAATGTATCGTATTATATTTCTTTATATTGACGTTGTAAATATGTTATACAAATTGTGTCAAACGTTACGGAAAGGCATTAATGAAATTGCCAAATTACTTATGAAAATTGATGAAACACTAATTACTTTAATAGTTCCTCATAACTGTGTTTTTCTGTAAAGAAATGTTTGACATCTATTTCGTAATTTTTTATGAAAAGAAAATCATGTACATAAAAAAAAATAAAATCGAATCTAATTGTTACAAGTTTATGATTAGTAAAAGTATACTTACAGGTTTAGAATAGTTGTGACCATTTAAATTTAACTCGGTCTAAAATTTTCGGGAAATATACGTTATTGACATCGTATTCTCGGGCGAATTATCATTATATCGTCAAAAATGTGCCGAGAGCATATATATTCTCAACCTTCCTGACACTCGCCGATATTATCTCGCCAAGACTGAATCGTGGAATTATTTCGATTTTATTGCTGCTGCTATACTGTAGACAGGTTGAAAACAACAATCAATATATGTGTATATTGCATTCTGACGTTAATTCGTTCATCGCATAATGAAACGTTGGTAATGTACGGTATCGAGAATCATGATATCTTGTTGAGTCAAGCGGTAATTTCAAGTGGATACAACTGTGCATATAATAATGGATATAGGTATCGCTCAATTCCAATTGTGCCTACATCGATCATTCGAGGTTTCTTTGATCGATTACTATAAATTTAAAGCTTCTTAAAGTCACGTCAGTACGTTTTGTGGTTATTTGTCTCGCATAATATGTTTTATTAATAATTTTAGACGTATATAACATTAACAATTATCAAACACTAGAAACAATCGCATTTATAATAAAAAATATCCATAATCACTGTCTAACAGGGGAAAAAACTAAAAACCGGATGAATGATTAAACATTTTTTAAAAACGTGAAACTGCGTTACGGATTCTACTATTACGATGACATTGATTGTCCAAGAGTTAAAAAAAAGGAAGTTATCCGTGATGTAACGATAAATAAAAAAACTTCAAACCGAACATTCAAAACTGAACCCAACGTTTGAAATACAAATAAAATGAATGTCATTTTTATTTAAATTTGTTTCTCACCATCAATGCTCTAGAAAAATGGTTTACATAAATTACATTAAAGCTCCACTTAAAAGATAAATGGCATTGATATAACAGCAATATTTGCCATGACACTGACATTTCATAGATCAATTTCATTGGTCAATCATTGTAAGGTGATTGGTAGTGAGTAGCCCAATAAATATATTATTTACTTAACGTCATCAATATGAAAAATTCCTAAGGCTATCCCAACTTCGCCCAATCTGGTGATCACGTGTTTGCCCTCTTTTCTAATAATATCCTTCACTTTAGCTGTACAATCTGTTCAGGTTCAACACGTCATTACTATCCATAACTCAAACAAATAGAGTACACGCTGCAAGCAGTATCGTTCGAGAAAAACCAACAAATCTTGCCGCTCTGATTATCGTCTTTGAATTTGCATTGCGTGATCGAGCACTCTCACACAAGTGCGAGACATCAGAAAATTCTGAAATCAAATTTGACTTACCGTTCTCGTCGTGTCTGTCGTTCCATATATTAGTAACGTCGCGTGAGAGGCTATACATCTTCGAGAATTATCTCCTCGAGTCTTTGCTCGGCACACACTTCTTTCTATTATTACTGTCTTACGCGATAAGCAACGATAGTTATCTAAACCGTGTATATAATACGCAACCGATTTTTCTACTGACGTTTCAATGACTATATCGTAGTTGTAAACTCGCTGCATCACGGATCATTTCAAAGTAAACATGGCTCTGTACAAAAAGTAAATTCCCCAAATATGGAAACTGTTTAACGTAGTTTTCATCACAAAAATGAGATTTGCTCTCATAATCGAATTTCATATTTCGAATTAAGTTTTTTATAAATTCGATAATTAACGTATTCGACAAGTTTATAAATATTTTAATAAAAATAATGTTTTGTTCAATTAAAAAAAAATTTATTTGGAGGCGCCGGGTATCGATCCCGGTACCTCTCGCATGCTAAGCGAGCGCTCTACCATCTGAGCTACGCCCCCGGATGGACGTTTAACTGACAAACCAGATTTACCAGTACGAAACGAAAGAAAATGTCGATACCGTCTTGTCAGCGATATTTAACACGCTCTTTGTGCTCCTTTTTACTCCAGACTGTCCGTAGGGCAAAAAGACGGGAGTGAGCGTTACATTGGCGTGGCGCGAATATATCAGTTTTTCGTGTCCAATGTTCTCCGAATCGGCTAAAGATGTCTTAACAGAACTTGGTATACAGAATCTGTGCGTCTTAAACTTCTTGTTTGACCTGGATTCTATATATTAGGTGAGATTTCATAAAGATAAAAACGTTTAAAAAGAATCAATGAGAAGCACCGTTGTATATCTCGAAATGCGACAAGATGGCAGTCATTCCTACTATATGGTAATCGTTCATCTGTAACTAACTTCAGAGCGCTCACGGTGGAGTGAGAGAAAGAGCATGTGGGATTTAGTCAATATTTGTATATATATTGGATCTGGAAAAAAGTCCGTGGCGTTTTTCCCGATAGATGGCATCAATTGCAAATAAGTCAGGAAACACAGATCGCAGCGACACCACTAAACGCTCGTTGGAAAGGTGACACTTCGAGCGTTACTTTGAGTGTATAAACATCGAAATTGGTGCAGTGGTTGGAAAGTTGTTTGCGTTTGAAAATGGAGAAAAGCAGTGAAAAATTGCGCTATATTTTGCAATATTATTACGACAAAGGGAAGAACGCTGTGCAGGCTTGTGAAAAAATTTGTGCTGTGTACGGTGAAGGTACTTTATCTAAATCTGCTGCGCGGAAATGGTTCACTCGCTTTCGTTCTGGTAATTTTGATGTGAAAGATGAGTCTGCTCTGCTCGTTCAATCATTGAAGAAGCTGTTGCAATTCTTGAAAAAGTCCAGCAAGATAAGCATATCAGCAGTGCCGATATTGGTATGGAGCTAGGCATTGACCACAAAAATTTTTTTAATCATGTACACAAAGCTGGCTACAAAAAGAAGCTCGATGTATGGGTTCCTCATGAGTTGAGCGCGAAAAACATGATAGACCGAATTAACGTCTGCGATGTGCTGCTGAAACGCAATGAAAACGAGCTATTTCTGAAATGTGTCATAACCGGTGAATAAAAATGGATCACGTACGACAATCGGAAGCGTCAAAGATCGTGGACAAGGGATGGTGAGCCGTCACAAGCGTTCGCGAAGCCAGGATTGACGGCGAAAAAGATGATGCTGTCTGTGTGGTAGGACTGGAAGGGAATCGTCCACCATGAGCTACTTCCAGTTGGTCAGACGATTGATTCTCAACTCTACTGTAAACAACTAGAGAGATTACGCCAAGCAATTGAAAGAAAACGGCCCAAATTGATTAATAGGAAAGGTGTTGTCTTCCATCATGATAACGCCCAACCACACACTTCTTTAATGACCCGTCAAAAATTGTGAGAGCTTGGTTGGGAAGTTTTTATGCATCCACCGTATAGTCCAGAGCTTATAGTGCAGAACTCTCTCAATGGAATTAAGCTGCTTTTAAAAGAAGCCTGTGAAAACCACTTGATTCAGTTTTTCAAACAGAAACCACAGAAGTTCTTCACCGATGGCATCATGGCTCTACGCGAAAAATGGTGAAACATTGTCGATAATAATGGAGCATATTTGGTTTAAATAAATTCATTTTCACACTATAAGAAAACCAGTTGAATTTTACTAAAAAAACGCCACGAATTTTTTCCCAGACCCAACATTTTATTCAGCAGCATGTACATTTTAATCAGTTTGTTGTACATCAGAGATGTTGATAACAACTAGAAAATAATAAAAAACGCAATGCAAATTTCAAATTACGTTTGTTGATTTAATTCTAAATATAAGAGTGCAAAGACGAGTTGTTGACTAAATAATAGGTATTAAAAAATATTTAGCTGTTTTAGTTTAAAAAAATATAACAACTATAAACCACTTTGCAGTTTCTTACGAAGCTCTGTAAGAAACACCGCTCGATAGTACTTTATTTGCTTAAGAATTTTCGACTCGCCAGTTCAATTTTTACAAAAATTGGCGTAATAACGTCAATATTTAAAAAAATGCCGAATCACATGAAATTCAAACTTCTTCTCCACTTTCGGCTAAATTGAATACCAAAAAACCTAGAACCTATCCACAATTATAAAGTACTGTTTGGCTCAATTGCCGAAAATTTAGAGGAGTTGGAACAATCAAATTCGATTTTAAAAAAATTTAAAACGACATAAAATCAGAATGTCTGGACACTTTTTGTGAAAAATCATAATAATTACAGAGGGGTTACTACTTTACTGTGTGTCAATTTCAACCCGACTGATGCTCAAATGATTGTCGAATTGCCGTCGATTCAGTTTTGGAACACAAGCAGTCATTTTTCAAGCAGTCAGGTTTCGAAACCACATTTCTTGATATTTTGAGCCATTCTAAGTATTCTGACATCAAAATCATGATGACAAATGTAATCGTGAAAATAAAGTTTCCTCCACGAGAAAGTAAAAAGCAAAAAATGTTGCATATTAGTTCGTTAAATGTTCTGACATTCTGTGCTGTAATTTTATTTTATTTAGTTACTGTTGAATTTACGTACAAATAAATATTTTGTTTGCATACATATCAACTAATCGATTGATTTTTATTTAATTGCTAAATATGTGTAGTAGGCATATATTAATGATAGTCGTACTTACCGAACGTTACGGTAATTTGAATTTAGTAGTAGGAACAAATCGATTGAATGATGTTTCTTACAATAAAAAGATGTCAAACCAGTTTTTATTATAAATGATGTATCGACTACGTGTATTTTATCATACCGAATGATTTATAGTTATTGAAATGATTGATCTTTGAGTTTCATACATTTTCGTCATCCATTGTTTATAAATAAACAACCTTCATTGAGGGATGAGCGGTTGTAAAAAGTTCATTTTTCGCGAGCATTAATATTTTTCATTAGTCGACCCTTATTACTTCAGTCTGCGCTGGTGTGGTTCGTCAAACGCTTCTCTATACGTATTGCATACCGCTCTGTATGCACATTACGCCAACTCCGTGCAGTGCGATGTGTGCATCATCGTTCAAACCACATGTGGCAGAGACGTGAATCAGTACCTCGTTCCTGCACAACACGGTGTTCTTTGTCCTATGAGTTTACACTCTATTTACAGCTATCGAGGTTTTTGCTGACGAGTTCGTGGATGAGCACCAGGGCCACTTGATAATACGCTGGAGTATTTTTATAATAGTTATTTCGAATATTTTTTTATCCTCTAGAGCAGGGGTCTCCAAACTTTCCAGCCTTAGGGCCATACTGATTACTCCAGTAAGTTCCGAGGGCCAAAACCATATTATCATTGTTGCCGGTGGTAAAAAGTGAAATAGTCCAAAATCTGTCCGCGGGCCGAATGTGGCCCTCGGGCCGTAGTTTGGAGACCCCTGCTCTAGAGGATAAGAAAAGTCCATAAAGAAATTCCTATCCTTAATTCACAGCTGAATCCACGCAGTCTGCCTTAGTCAGCTTCTGCCGCTTCAATTAATCACAGCTTATAAACAGAACAGATAGTATGACTTATCTGATATTTGCTTTGTCTTTAGGAATGAAACTCGAGCGTTTTCGTCAGTTCCATCTATCTTTCGATTTCTTTTTAACTCTTCTTTTCTTTTTGTCCACTCCTCTGGAAAGCGAATGCCAGCGTTATGCGTCGTTATCGCGAGCATTCGCTCGAAGCGACGATGAGTCATTATCGTAAAACATCTCAAGGGCACATTAACACGAAAAGTCCGAAAAAAACGTGTCAGTGTCAGATTGACAATCAATTGGATATTCTCACAAGCAAAGTAATATGACATAGATACTGTATGGGAAAAATCTACAGACTGCTGGATTATATCTCAATTACCACACAAGTACCACAAGCCAATTCCCACATTCTTCTCTCCGTGAAGTAAATTCGCGGAAAAACATTTTCTCGCGCAGTTAAAAATTTATCAACATAAATTTGTATCCTTTTAAGACGATGTATTACACGTCATCTGTCCCTTTCGGATCGCCATTGTCCCAGAGAGATAGCAGAATTTTCCCATTGCGAATTTTTCCGTCACAATTGATATTTCGTTATATTTGATAGTTAACAGTTTTTCTTTTATATCCGAAAGATCAGGTGCGACGGAGAAATTTGCATTACTGTGTTTGTTACCGACTGAGAGGCAGCACATAAACCCAACGGAAACGATTATAAAGCATGCTTTGAAATTGAGAAAACTTGGTAAACTAACTTTGGAAAGTGCTTGATATATAAATTCTCAAGAAAAGAATTGAAATTAAAAAACCATATTTCAAAAATGTGAACGTACTCGAGATTCCGCGCGATGCTCAAAGTCCTCTCGATGAGCAACTATCTTTCTTTATTTTGGCTTCCTCGTAGAAGAAGCTTTGAGCATCATGCGGAATCTCGAGAAAGCAATTTGTAAGTTTCAATTTGCAGCTTGTTTTAATATCCGAATCGTTTGACGGATTCTCTCCAAAATTTATACCAACTTTACTTTTTTGAAAAATACAAAAATGTATAAAATCTGAACCGTTTGGGCGATGTTTTTCGAATTTAATACGAATCGTCCTTTTATGATACTCTCTTTATATTGAAAAAATTAGCGGGAAATCTTCAAGTTTTCGGAAATTAGAGCGTTCACAGACATGTTTTGTGAATCTCAAATAGCCGTAAAATTAGTAATTTTTTAGTATATTCAACAAAAATATTCAACAGAAGTTTAGTCGTTTCGTGTGTTGCCCGTACATACACAGGAAGAAAACTTGGAACAAGAGAAGCCGAGGTGGTACATCGAGGTGTTGTTCGGTCGATAAAGACGTCACACCAACGCGCTACATTACCCTCCCCTATGACGCGATTACTGTGTTGAAACGTCGACTTAAATTATGGCACAAATATAATATATATTTAATTTACCGCAGTATCGGGCTTGTAACTTACAATATTTCAGTGTCTTGTAAACAAAAATATACTATAAGCATTGACGAGGGTAATACATTTTTTTAGCATAGCTCTAGAAGTTTTTGTTTACATTATACTTTTTTTTAACAATTTGTTTTATTAATTGTTTTTATCATTAATATCATCGACGTCTCATGATTTGATTTCAGTCTTCTGCTCCCAGGATTCGTGATTGAAAATTCTCCATTGGTTATGAATCTGGCAGAATTTTATATAAAATCTCATTGAGTAACAGTGAAAAAAAAATCTAAAAAACAATTCGTTTTTCTAAGTTTTTGATAAAAAAAAAATTATTTTCTCGAAAATTAATGTACAATGAATCAGAATAAATTACAAAAAATTCAGTAAATTATGGAATTTCACCATAAATTTCTCCAATAGTCGTGAGATAAATCCCCGAATTTAGCCGCAGAGTATATCGCAATTGCGATTGTCGACCAATGTATAAGTTGCATGAAAAACGTTTCGTATGCACACATATACACACAGAGAGAGAGAGAGTACTTTGTAGAGCCTAAATTATTAGGCATTACAAAACGCCGGGGTTACTCTCGGCTTGTAAATATATAAAAGGTGGTATCGAAAGAAAACCGGTTTTCCAATGAGCGTTAAGATAAAAATCGCTGAGTTGCACGATTTGTTGCCGCTTGCTACTGTGCCTCCGCGGTGAGGCTTCTGTTTCTGGCGATGGTGTGCAGCTAAGCTGTTTGCGTTAGCTGCTACTCGAATCATCTCTCAATGTCACGCTGCGTATCGTATCATTTACGAGTGATAGAAACAATGCTGTATCAAGCTCTCCAATCCATTTTCACTTCTATATCTCCGCTCTTACTATTAGTAGTCTCGAGTTTCGAGGCTAGTAATGTGATAGCAAGAATATAGTATCTCACTATGCTCCTATGCCATCCGGACGTACAGGCAACGTTAGTCTGTGTCAGGTGCAGTACCGCAATATCATGCATACGGTTCACGCCCGCAACACGTTTAATATAATTTCATAATTTCTGCAGATGTTTGCAGCTAAGGTTTTGCTTGTTTATACAATGAACTCGTAACGGCATGGTATAATATGTTAGTACACGGTGACGGCACGAACCGCGGCACGGAGCGGCACAGTGTGTCGGCAGAACACAGTCTTCTATGATCGTAACTTCGTAACTGACAATGAGAACATTGTGCCGGCAGAAGTGATTGTAACGACCGTGTTCTACCTGCCTGGCTACCGGCTTTTCTCACTGAGTAAATTCTATATACACATTGTTAAAAGTATGGTGTTACAATAAACCTCGTGCGGTATTCATACAAGTCCACACTGATGACTGGTAGTGTCAACGGCCGGTGTTCAATAGCTGGTGTTGATTTGCATTATAACCTCAAAACTTTTAACGCGTTTTACTTGAAAATAAGTGAATGAAATGACATTTTCGGATTATATTCGTGGCATTATTCTGTATTGATTGTTGATAATTTATTGATTTTTATCTACTCGTTCCGAAGATAAATAAGTTGCAAGTTTTGAAGTGGGACCTTATGATCATAATACAAGTGAAAGGGGTTAAAATTAACACCAAATAGATTAACACTGATCAAATAAATCGAATTAAAATAATCGACTGAGATATTCGCATGCAGAGTTAATATATTTTGACCAATAAGAGTCGAGCTTTTGAAGAAGAATAAGGGTTAACCGACACAGGTAATCCCCAATCAACTCGCTATTGTTATACGTGTACAAGACGACGAATGGCAAATGATGGTGACTGCTAAACTGTTTCAGGCACTTCGAATGATCACAGATGATATTAAAATTCTTTAAAATTTAGTGCATTTTGTGCGCACTTTCTACTCCATGTGAAAGCACACTGTTTATTTATTTATGTCACAGAAAGGGTGCGAAACGCACGCTCTCGGTTCAGCACATTAATTCATACTCAATGCAACCAGTGGAAAGCGTTATGAAATTTGTTTTGATGTTTTTGATCGGATGGTATGACGGAATCAGCGTACTTAAGTTTACTACCTATAAGCGAGAGTTGTCGGTTCAATTTCGTGGCAAATAGTAAGATTTGTAGGGCTGAGAAAACACGGCGCAAACGTCTTTTACGTGATATTATAAAGGGTGATTTTTTAAGAGCTTGAGAACTTTTTTTTAAAAAAAAACGCATAAAATTTGCAAAATCTCATCGGTTCTTTATTTGAAACGTTAGATTGGTCCATGACATTTACTTTTTGAAGATAATTTCATTTAAATGTTGACCGCGGCTGCGTCTTAGGTGGTCCATTCGGAAAGTCCAATTTTGGGCAACTTTTTCGAGCATTTGGGCCGGAATAGCCCGAATTTCTTCGGAAATGTTGTCTTCCAAAACTGGAATAGTTGCTGGCTTATTTCTGTAGACTTTAGACTTGACGTAGCCCCACAAAAAATAGTCTAATGGCGTCAAATCGCATGATCTTGGTGGCCAACTTACCGGGCCATTTCTTGAGATGAATTGTTCTCCGAAGTTTTCGCTCAAAATGGCCATAGAATCGCGAGCTGTGTGGCATGTAGCGCCATCTTGTTGAAACCACATGTCAACTAAGTTCAGTTCTTCCATTTTTGGCAACAAAAAGTTTGTTAGCATCGAACGATAGCGATCGCCATTCACCGTAACGTTGCGTCCAACAGCATCTTTGAAAAAATACGGTCCAATGATTCCACCAGCGTACAAACCACACCAAACAGTGCATTTTTCGGGATGCATGGGCAGTTCTTGAACGGCTTCTGGTTGCTCTTCACTCCAAATGCGGCAATTTTGCTTATTTACGTAGCCATTCAACCAGAAATGAGCCTCATCGCTGAACAAAATTTGTCGATAAAAAAGCGGATTTTCTGCCAACTTTTCTAGGGCCCATTCACTGAAAATTCGACGTTGTGGCAGATCGTTCGGCTTCAGTTGTTGCAGGAGCTGTATTTTATACGGTTTTACACCAAGATCTTTGCGTAAAATCTTCCATGTCGTCGAATAACACAAACCCAATTGCTGCGAACGGCGACGAATCGACATTTCACGGTCTTCAGCAACACTCTCAGAAACAGACGCAATATTCTCTTCTGTACGCACTGTACGCATTCGTGTGGTTGGTTTAATGTCCAATAAAGTAAACTGAGTGCGAAACTTGGTCACAATCGCATTAATTGTTTGCTCACTTGGTCGATTATGTAGACCATAAATCGGACGTAAATCGCGAAACACTTTTCGAACCGAACACTGATTTTTGTAATAAAATTCAATTATTTGCAAGCGTTGCTCGTTAGTAAGTCTATTCATTATGAAATGTCAAAGCATACTGAGCATCTTTCTCTTTGACACCTTGTCTGAAATCCCGCGTGATCTGTCAAATACTAATGCATGAAAATCCTAACCTCAAAAAAATCACCCTTTATAATAGACATTTCTCACGGTTTCTCTCACCCCACCGAGATCGCCAATGACGCTACTAACTCGCATAAATGACGGCTAAGTCGGTTTATCACATAACGTTAAGGTAGTTGGGTCGTTAAAAACAATTACCAAGCGTTAACATTTTTTATATCGAAAGATTGATCTCGTCTAAATCGATTGAGGAGACGATGGAATGAGGGAAATTAAATTTCAGCGTCCCGTTCTGGAAATGTTAAATATTGAACTTAGCTGTTTTAACGTGGGTCTTATGCCGAAACAGGTGCTTCCTTATGAATAATTCAAGTTTACGAAAAATGAATTTTTAAAACATACTAATGGAAAGAGAAAATTGTAAAAAAACATGCAATCAAATATGTACACGATTTACCGTATAGTTTTTGAGATATGAGCGAAAGGACAATGGCGACTTTCGTCTCTGTCTTTCTCGTGTAAGTTCGGGTACGCTCGGCTTGGCGCCCCTGTGCGCACATTGCCTGCCCCTCTTGTCCCGCATCTCTGTTCATCTCCCATCCGTGCCCACAGGATCGCCTTAAGGCGAAGCAAACCTCTGTTCTTCACCTATGAATGCGAATGAGATAGACCCTTGTCAAGCTAACAAACGGAAGTCCCGAAAATGGATTTACTATATACCTAAATAAGGTGCTTTTTAGGTGCTAATTTGGTGCTAAGTTTATAATTTTAGTGGACCTTTAATTTAGCCAGTAATGCAATTAAAAACCCTCTGCTAGCTTGATATCAAGGCTATCATGGCGCTCACGGCGGAGTGAAAGAGAAACATGACATCTGTGTAAGTATAGAGGTTTCGCCTCACCTTAAGGCAATAAGACACATCCTCGCCCACGCTCAGACAGTATTTTCACGATCGACAGCACCTTCTTATTGTCCTCGTGCAGCCTGAAATAATATAAAAATAAATAAAATAAATGTAAATACCTAAATAGTTCGAATAAACCTTAATACTCGTCATTTTTATACCTTTTTGTCTTTTATTGTCGTGTGCAGAAGGTATCATCACTTAAAATGCACTACCTTATATATAAAATATTTTAATATTTATAAACTATCATTATATACTTTCGTGATAAGCTGGACCTCGAGAACAGTCTGACGGAACACCTGGACGACGAGGAACACTGTTCGGCCAAGCTAATAAAGTCAGCACCGGGAGGACCTGGTCACTAAAGTCGCAGGTCATCCCGGTCGTTTAGTTTAAACCCTACGCGAAACCGGCGACTTTATCATCACCGGTGCAAAGCTCTCGGGCTAGCTCAAAATGATTATTTATTTATTTATTTAGGGCCCCCACCGATCACTCCCAATTAATGTTATATAAGCTACGATCCTGTCAGAATGCTATATATATGGTTTTTCGCTATCAGCGTCCTCCTACGGCATACCGAACATTCGTTCATTCCTGTCGATCAAAAGTAATTCGAGAGTTTGAGACTTCGAGACTTTGATACTCACCCATTTTTTCTAGGGTGTCGGAACTTTACACATACGAGCAGAGCGTTATGTGGTACACAGGACATCAGAATATCATGTAAAACTCGTTTTTTTTACTGAAATCTCAAAGCACCCTAAAAAAATTGGTCCGAACAGGATCGTTATCGACGGAGTTATATGTGACATGTTCCATGTGTTTGAGTGTGAAAGAGCAGCATAACAGCGATCGCGTGAATGCGCAAGAGAGTCCACAAGGCGTCACGTGGTACATCGTGAAGTGGGTCTTTCGCCTCGCCAAGACAATATGCTACATGTCGCCTGTCTATCTAGGATACATACGTGCGAGAGAGATAGCAGCATTTTCTCATCACGAATTTCTCCGCCACGATTAATCTTTCGGTAAGAAAGACGAGAACGGTGAACTGTAGAATTGTGAGTCGGAGTTTACCGTTTTCCTCTTTCACCCGGAAGATCAATCGAGGCGGAGAGATTTGCATTACAGTTTATGTTGCCGACTGAGACGTAGCCCTTTCAGGAATAGCGAAACAGCTGATGTGTGTAAGTGTGAAGGTTCCTCTTGCCTTAAGGCAAAGCGAAAAATGTATGGGTCTGAGAGAGATAGAATTAAATAGCGCTGCACCGCGGAGTAAGAGAGAAACAGCTCTTGCCTGTAAGTATTGAAATTTTGTCTCGCCTCAAAGGTAAATTATAGTCCACTCCACCATTATAACGACATGCGATAGGAGTGATAGTGAAGATCGAGGAGCGGCAAAGCGCGGTTAGTTAATAAGGTAAGGGACGATATCCATGAAGAAGTCTACTATCTGCTTTCAGAAGCGACGAATTTCAGAGATTTCTATGTCAGCGATAACCTTTATATCGTTCTTATGTAGTCAATGATACTGACAATGTCGTACCTCTCCAATCAGTCTGAGTTTCCATTTCTTTTGGGCCAAGATCGTATTTTCCTTAAATAAGATCTCAGTGTGATGTGCGTGTTGCCAGGAAAGTTTACATCGTGTAACTTCGGTCATGGGGACGCGGTGCTATTGACTGCGGATACCCAGCTGTGCAATTGGATTCGTAAGGGATGCAGTGCGCCCACTGCGTAAAATGTTTGCGCGTATATGCTGATAATTAAATCAATGGATGACGTGTAAAGCGGGATAGACAATTGTGAAGTCACGACCCACGTAGCACCAGTCTAAAAGATATCCGTTTGGTATACAAAAAGATTCGTTCATTTACATTCTAACGAAGTTTTTATTGTTTATGATATCTTATTGATGTCTGAATGATAATCTAAACAAAACGAACATTCGGGCGGAAATTAACTAATCTTTTTCTACATCAAAGTAATTATATGTTATTAAAATAAAATTGTATACGATTCATTGGAATCAAATACGATTTAATTTGAATGAAATAGAATTTATTTTATTCAAATAAAATCTTATTAGGTCATTTGAATAAATAAATGTAATGGCCGCGAGCAAATATTCTATCTATATATCTATCGATCTATCTATCTGTCAACTACGAAAGAGAAGTCGTAAAAGAAGAAAAAGATCGTGCGTTTTCTGAGTAAGAGGAAAGCAACTGTATCCTGTAACAGTGCCACATTTATCAAATGTACGACTCAAATGTACTCTCATTAATTTTTCTACCAAAAAATATTTCTGCCACGATATCATTTCGTATAACATCTCAACCGTATAACAACTCTACCAGAGATGAAAAATTAATATTCCTGACACGAAATAACTCTACCATAATTAAGACCTCCCTGGAAACATTTGTAATATAATACTACTCCACTATATATTACAAGTTTACCAGGTTATATCTCTACCGCGAAACTGCTCTCTGACATTCCAAAACTGATGGTAAGTACTTCCGGGTAAAATAGAATGAGAAAGAGTAACAATTTGTTTTATCCGGGAACACTTACCATCAGTCTTGGAACAATGGAGAGTTGTTCGGTGATAGAGATGTAAACGGATAGACTTGTGATTCAGAAAGTTTTATTTACGGTAAAGATGTTTTCGGAAAGGCCTGGAATTATGGTAAATTTATTTCACGGTAAAGATATTCATTTTTTTCGCTTCTAGTAGAGATCTTATATGGTAGAGTTGTATTTTAGTAAATAAATTAACGGTAGAGTTATAAATATACCTGAATGTGCGGTAACAGTTTGATACTAAACTTACCCAATCTCTGCTCGTCTCCTTCCTCCCGTTCGATGTCAAAAACCAACTGCAGGAAGGCATGACGATAAAGTTTATGATGATTATCTTCGATCTACTCACTATATGTTAGAATTCACGCCCTGCCATGCTTATGAGATAAAAATATAAAACAGAATATCAATATATCAGACAGTATTCTAATTATCCAGAGATACGACATTTATACAACGATCTACTAAAATATTTTGTTGAAGTAAATCAAATAATTTATATGTCCTCAAAATTATATGCGTCATTGAAATGTTAATACGTTTAATAATTTGAAAAAAAAAATGATAGAACATTGACCTTATCTCACGGTCTTGTTTCACATAAGAGATTCAAAGATGCTAATTGAAATGAATGATTTTTAACCACCTTTTGCACCGAGAGAAAAGATTTCATTGGTTCGAATAAATCGGTACATTAATTTTTTTTTCATTGAATTAACTAGATATTTATTAATATTTGATGGAGATAACTACTTGATTTCAATGATGTGATGCATTTGAACCATGTTCAGGATATTTCATTGCCTTCATGTAAACATTTATTTGATAGTAGTTTCTAAAGAAACGATCTTATTTTATTCAAATGAATAATATTGGGTCTGGGAAAAAGTTCGTGGCGGTTTTCCCGATAGATGGCATCAATTGCAAATAAGTCAGGAAACATAGATCGCAGCGACACCACTAAACGCTCGTTCAAAAGGTTCGAAAAACACTTCAAGCGTTACTTTGAGTGTATAAACATCGAAATTCGTGCAGTGGTTGGATAGCTGTTTGCGTTTGAAAATGGATAAGAGTAATGAAAAATTGCGCTATATTTTGCAATATTATTACGACAAAGGGAAGAACGCTGCGCAGGCTTGTGAAAAAATTTGTACTGTGTACGGTGAAGGTACATTATCAAAATCTGATGTGAAGAAAAAATTTTGATGTGAAAGATGAGTCACGCTTTGGTCGTCCAATCACTGAAAAAGCTAATGAAATTCTTGAAGAAGTCCAGCAAGATAAGACCACAAAACTGTTTTGAACCATTTACACAAAGTTGACTACAAAAAGAAGCTCGATGTATGGGTTCCTCATGAGTTGAGCGCGAAAAACATGATAGACCAAATTAACATCTGCGATGCGCTGGTGAAACGCAATGAAATTGCGTCATTTCTGAAACGTGTCATAACCGGTGATGAAAAATGGATCACGTATGACAATCGGAAGCGTCAAAGATCGTGGACAAGGGGTGGTGAGCCGTCACAAGCGTTCGCGAAGCCAGGATTGACGGCGAAAAAGGTGATATTGTGTGTGTGGTGGGACTGGAAGGGAATCGTCCACCATGAGCTACTTCCAGTTGGTCAGACGATTGATTCTCAACTCTACTGTGGACAACTAGAGAGATTACGCCAAGCAATTGAAAGAAAACGGCCCGAATTGATTAATATGAAAGGTGTTGTCTTCCATCATGACAACGCCCGACCACACACTTCTTTGATGACCCGTCAAAAATTGCGAGAGCTTGGTTGAGAAGTTTTGATGCATCCACCGTATAGTCCAGACATAGCACCCTCTGGCTGTCACTTATTCCGATCTCTGCAGAACTCTCTCAATGGAATTAAGCTGCTTTCAAAAGAAGCCTGTGAAAACCACTTGATTCAGTTTTTCAACCAGAAACCACAGAAGTTATTCACCGATGGCATCATGGCTCTACCCGAAAAATGGCGAAACATTGTCGATAATAATGCAGCATATTTGATTTAAATAAATTCATTTTCACATTATAAGAAAACCAGTTGAATTTTACTAAAAAAAACGCCACGAACTCTTTTCCAGACCCAATATATTACAAATCACCGTTTCAAAGAGATAATTATTTGACAGGATGACGCGCGCCGCCACTTGACCGGTGACGTGATTTGTTTTTTCTAATAGTGTTGTATCATAGCGCAAAAGTGGCGAAACGTCGATTGTTAGATTGTTACCCAAATGGAGAAGTTTTTAAAGGAGGCTGGTATCCACAAATACGTCACTACATTTGAAGGTATGAAATAATAAATGAATATTAAACGGACCCTCGAACCTTTCCTCGGTTAGTACGGTGCGAATGTAAAAACGAAACATAACCTATAATGTAATCATAGATGAGCATCATGACTTATAGTTATAAAGTTTAGTAGACCGTGAATATCTATATAACAGGAATGCGAGAAAAGCGGGAATACCGAGCGTTCCTATTACAGATCGCAGCATTGTAGGAAAGCTTCTACAGCAACATAGCCTTAAATCGGCAAAACAAAGCTCACCTTTCGACATCCCCTTTATAAAGATTTTATTTTTCTTAAATGGTAGTAATAAATAATTACTTTTAAGCCTAATAAAAAATGCTGGAACAAATATTTGTTTCAATTAGAGTAAGCGTGGTATGAAATTTGAAAAATCACACAGCACAAATTCTCACCGTGCTTGAATTATCAAAGCCAGCGCGCTCAGAGAATTTACCGAACACGTGCTCACATTCAAATTGCGCTTCGCAAATTTCCATCTTTACTGACCAATGGTAGACGCAATACCCAAAATTATTGTTACCAAAGCTAACGACTGTACTATATACGACGAGGTCGAGAGATCGCGAGCGCGAATCGAACCATGTTGCTGTAGTTCGGGAGAGCCCACTGTCCGTGAGATCCAATTATCATAAATACAGCTTAATGAATATTCCCAGCGCTCGTTTGTCTAGAAATAATGAATTGCGTGACGGGAATTCATAAAAAATGAAGTTAATGTTTACAGGCCATTGTATCGAAATTATCGAGCCGAGTGTACAATAACATCCCGTATGCTAGATATCGTTAACCCTATCGCTCCGGCATTCATTTCCGCGCATTAAATGCAAATTCTGGCCACGCTAATGACTTATATAAGGAATTCTACAACCAAAACTACGATAAAAAGCATTTATATTTACTTTTTGCAATTAATATTGAACGATCGCTTTTTTGCATTAATAGATTGTTCTCAATTATACCAAATGCCCTGATATCGGTAAGCCTGAATCTAATGTTGTTTCTGGAAAAATATCAGTCGTACGTTTATAGTGAAGAAACATGAAGTTATTACGTTTCTTGCATTTGTACATAGCATTATTATTTGTTGACAAAAACTTTACATGATGTCTAGTCAGCAAGGGATTCCTGATCAAATAAAATTCAAAAATATAATACAAGACAAGAAAAAAATTCATGTATCCCTTTAACATGTTCTCTCTAAAAGTTAAACTAAAATTTATTTAACTATCGACATGTTTTTTCTCAGTGCTTGTTTCTGTTTCTACCTCCCAGCATTCGTTTGTACATTATAGGTGTCATAGTGAGAGCCGGTCAAAAATGTACCAAGGAGATGGTTTTCATTTCAAGCAATCCAGAGCCGTCGAGCAGAAATTTAGAATTATTGTTAAACAGAGTGAATAGTCAACTAAAATAAATTTTATTAAGAATTACTAAAGGAGTTCAAATTGTAGAATTTGTATTTTTTATCAAAAATGACATCGCAACATTTCTCCATGAGGATAGCACATCTAAACATGTATACCCACATTTTTCTTTTTCATCAGAAACTTCTATTCAAAATATCTGTATAATAAAAAATAAATCGTTACAAAAATAAATATTATTATACAAACAGTCGTTTACCTGGTAAGGTTGAAAGCATCGCCGTGAAATTAAGCGAGGAAATGTTGATACAATATACATATCGACGCCGCCGCCGCCTCCGCCGTGATCTTACCTAAATTTACCGGATTATGACCCCCCCCCCGCCTGGGCCTGGACCATGCTTATTAGTCCCTCCTTGGAGCCCCATCAAGGCTCATAGCCTTCATTATTCTAAGCCCCCCGTCCTCCTCCATCTCCAAGGCCCAGTTTATTTCAAGTCCTGGGTCGAGCTCCTTCCTTAAATTTGGGGCATATCCTAGGTAAGACTTAGAATAATCTCAGCTTGAGAAGGGATTCTAGGGGTATTTAGAATATACCGACCCTCTGGAGACGCTGCAATGGGCACTTAGAATAATCCGAGACGACGGAAGTTCAACGAGCGCGCGTATCACCCGAGCTGTACGAAAACTTAATATATCATATATCGTCTTGGTGAGTTTTCCCGCATATTAGTGGTGCTGTGTTGTTTTGACTTTGACGTAAGTAAGCTCGTTCGTCTTAATTGCTTTCGGTCGTCGGTTCATACCCTTGGCCGTTACACCGTTCTGAATAGAGTTTCGCATACCTTTAAAATGAATCATGTGTTAGAAGTGTAAAGCATTGTTTGTTCAAGATGAATACATTTATTCGGAAGTGTATAATGGTCTATCAGCAGTCACTTGGCGTTGCACACCATTATGTTGATAATGCTTATGTTCGTAATAATTTCTTTTGAATAATAAGTGTATGAAACATTCTCTGTCAAATCAGCAACTTGTTTTTTAACCCTCTCAGAATTTTTTCATAATTAGTCAAATTTTACTACCACTAGATAGTACTTCCTGTACATTTTTTCAGATTTTTAATTCTATTATTTTAAAAAGTTCTACATTTGTTCTTGACATTTTTATTGACCAAGTTTCTGAACTTTTCAGATGATTTAATGTATTACGACATTAAAATCTTGAGAGAACATTTTTCATGGAAACATAGTTTCCTCTACGAGATGGTAAAACGAGGAACTTATGTGCAAATGTGATTTGCAGATTTTAAAACTCATATTTTCATGATAAACGATATCTCGATGCCGATTCAAAGAAAACATTCTCATAATATAGAAATAACATCGGAAGTTATTTCATCCTTTGTAGATTCATTTTCATATAAGAACTTTTTAAAGTTAAAATTCTGTTTATTATAGTTTTTTGCAATCGGGAGTTTTTAAAGGAAATTTTTTTTTCTCTTTTATACTTTTTAAAGCTAGTTCAATGTGACTTCTTACATAATTTATATAATTGCTATATATTCTTATAGTTACTGTATTTTTTGAAACTAAAACAGCTAAGTATTTATTAATAACTCTATTTTATTTAATCGCTCAATAATTTTTGCACCCGTGCATTTAGAATTAAATCAATAAACGCAATTAGAAAATTACGTTTGTTATGAGAAGTATTTATCATGGAAATATGAGTTTTTAAATTTGGAAATCACATTTGCGCATAAGTTCCTCGCTTAATCGCAATAAGAAAATTGCGTTACGTTTTTATTCGTTTCTAGTTGTTAACAACATCTCTGATGTAAAACAAACAAACTTACAAATTGTACAGAAAAATTATTAAAATATATGTACAAATATTGACTGGATCCCACGTGCTCATTCTCTCACTCCACAATGAGCGTGCTGAAGTTAGGTACAGATAAACGATTATAGTAAGAATGACGGCCATCTTGTGACATTTCGATTTATACGACCGCGCTTTCCATAAATTTTTAAAAAGTGCTTTTATCTTTCTAAAATCTTACCTAATATATACAATCTAGGACAAAAATGGAGGTTACGATGCACAGATTCTGTATATTCAGTTCTGTTAAGACACTTTTAGCCGATTCGGAGAATATCGGATACATAGAAACTGGCATATTCGCGCCATGTCAGTGAAACGCATACTCTCGTCGGAAGTAAAAATTAGTTTGTTCGAGGTGCGTACATCTACAAAATGATAAGTCATACGCGGTGGCGTGTCAGTTAGATACATTCGTTCGTGTTTTCTCAATATATTATTGTAGTACCTGATGAAATTACTCTCTCATACTGTATGCGTGATCACATGGGCAATTTGATATCGTCTTAAATTTTGTTTACGACGTTTCGACATATCAATCATTCGTTGTGATTACAGGCCTATAGGACCCCGCCTATTCGACGGACTCGAAAGCAAACTGATTCACTTATTCGACGAGGATAAGGCGCGCCACTTTCTATTCTAATTGTACGATTCTAATTACGAGCGCTCTGCGCATGCGTTCCGTCGCATAGCTGGCTATGAAAACAATTAAATAGCTGGATTCGCCGAATATGTGGAGGTTGAATAATGTGGTTTGACTGTAATTCATCAAAAACAAGTGTGCTACAGAAGCGGATTGAATATAGCTATATAGCAATGACACTTCCATTTATTTCATTCCTCCTCGTCTTCACAGCCATGGAGCACACCCCTGCTACTCATTCGAACGCGGAGCCCTTTTCACCCAGCGAAACTTCCATTTCCCGCTCCTCGAGAACAAAGGAAAAACATGCCAAAAAGAATGGAGGTACATATACGTCGCGGACAAGGACGAGATGATTATTTTCGTCGGGGAGATAAAGGAAGTGGAAGGTATGGTGACTTATATATTTCTCCTCGCCCTCTCCCCTCCTTTCAACGTTCGTTTCCTGACTTGTCTGCTATGGTATTCGCTCTGCGTGTATTCCTTATGCCATTGGAATCTATGTAGCAGCACCACTACTATATGAGACAAAGGAACGTTATATGCGGTGCTATACCTTCTATTCGTCCCCTCCGATTCTACGCAGCTTTTCATTCGTTTTCCGGTAGCGAACGCAAGTGCCGAGCCCCCTTACGCTTTCACGCTTATATCTGAACCCTGCGTGGCCCCAAATTCATTGATCCTAACCGTAGGTCCAGGGGACACGGGTCACGTGGGTAGTATATGTACAAACCCGGAAAAGATGAGGAACTAACCGCACACCGACACTCGGACACTTTTTACATTAACTCAACGTCGAAGAGGCGTTTCCCGAACGCGAATTTGAGCAGCCAGAACTTTCTTGAAAATATAGGAAGTTTGCCAAACGGAAGAAGCGGGAGAAGGCTTCATTTCTTTTTCTCTTCATGCTTCATGTCATGCTGTAAGCTGTGTAATCGTGAAAAGTTTTTACTAAATGACGTGTTAATTGAGCATTTGTAGTTCTCGGCAATGAGTTTTCAGATGTCTTCACTTTTTATGCTATTCTTAGAGTATTACATAATATAGTAAGTTTGGATATTGAATGTAGAATAAATATACGACTAGAATTATCATCCATGTCGATTACTATGTTCATTTAATAATTTTTTATATTTTTCTTATCAAGATAAAAGTTATAAAACAATAATTGCACCAAACTATTCTCAATTATGTTAACTGAAAATAGTGATTTTTTATTTATAATGAATAATTATGCATAATTATTTAATCAAAACAATGTTTATAGTTTTTGCTTTAATTACATTTTTTCCTTCAGCCATTGCATTTATCTCATAATCATTTTTTACACCTTTGTAAGAACTATGTGGTGATCATTTATTCTGTCACGGAAAACTTAAAGTTTGTTATTATTTTTAAAAGCGCTGATCGTAGGGTTTTATTAACAGTGAAAGATGGGAGTGCGTTCTTTCAACACGGCCTTCTTGATAGAGAGACAGATACGAGTCCGTCTGTAGAGCGGTGTGTCCCGTGAAGTGAGTAACTACCTCGGTAATGACAAAGCTGGCAAGACGGCATACACATACACACACGCACACACGTGAGCATATCGCATTGTGCTACTCACGGTGTGCTACGTGATGTATACCTGCAGTACAGTATGCCGGTACAGATATATTTTTAGCACGGTTAGTAATTCTTGTTGCTAGGGAATCAGCTGATCCAAAGCAGCAGCCCGTGCCTGCGCCAGTGACGTACTACGATTCTGCAGTCGCCCTTACCGCTTCCGATATATCTTTGTTTGCGTCTCGTGCTTCCCTTTTCATTCACTGCTCGACGTCCTTTGTCTACTCGAATATTAAAAAATGAGCCAGTAGTTGCATAGCAACGATTTCTAATAACAAAAACACTGTATTATTACTCCAAAATGAAAAATATTTTCTTCGCGTAATTTAGCGACGATATCTTACAAATTTTATTGGTAAAGTATATTCAATCAATAATATCATAATGATACTTTCTTAATTGATACTTTTTATTTGTTTTTTCCGATCAAATTGGAGCACAAATGGAATTACTTCGTTTTACGATGTAGCTAACGGTTAATATAAATCGTTTCAAGCCTAATATACCGCTATTTAGCTTTATGTACTGGATTTGTTGTTTACATGTTTTGAAAAATTTATGACATTTAAGAAACTTTAAAGAAATAAAATATTTGACAAATAAGTTCGAAAGCAATACGTCTTTCATTTTTCGTTGATTTTATTAATTATAACGTTCTTGACAATAAATATTGAACAAAAATTTTTTCCATACGTATATTTTTTTCGGTACGTGAATGATTGTACTGATTGTTTTAAAACAGAAACGTTTTACCGGGTTATCCGAAAATATTTGCAATCAGTATTAAAACGCCAAAGAGTTATTACGTGTCATAGATGTGAACTGGTAGATTTGTAATTCGGGAAGTTTTAACCCTTTGCACTCCGTTGTCGCCGTATTTGCGACATTTAAGCCTCTATGCCCTACTAGGCTGGAGTGCAAAGGGTTAATTATGATAGGGATGTTTGTCGACGGAGAAGTTAACGGCGTTGAGTTATAACTGTGCCGTTATTTTTCGGAAGGACGTTAGTCATACATAATCACGGTAATATTATCATTGACCCAGTTTTTGAAATGATAAAGCTTTTTAAATGCCTCTTCCAAAAATACGAATCATATTCAACGCGAGGACGAGAAAATAAATCGAAAAAAAAAAAAAAAAGGAAAATCGTTGCAATGAAACGGAGGGTCGTCGTTGTAACGCAACTTGGCAAGATTGGCAAGTCTCATCGTAGCATCGCTATCAATGTCTTACCAAGTTGGTTGCGTTACGTACGTTACTGTCGCGTAATGCCGAATGGATAGAAGAGAACCGGCGATTCTCCCAGCATCGTCCCACCACGTATGCCGCTAGCAGCTCGGTCACCCCTACCATCAAGACCCGGCCAGATGATCGCATGGCGGTGGCACGGTTCTCGAGGCGTCAGTTAGCAACCGGCGCTCTTTCGGTGTAGGCGATTTTTCTCTAAAGTAGGTTCTCCGTAATGTCGAGTGTAACCTGAGAGTCTGTACCCTGTGTTTTGGTGTGACGAGAAAAATATATTTCCCTATGGTTTAATAAATTCGTCGTTACATCTCGTGCCACAAGTACCACTCGAGTAAATAAAGAAATAAATAAATAAATCAAAAAGGACGAGAGAAATTAGCGGAGGATAACAGAGAGAAAGAAGAGCTCTGAATTGCGAGTACGAAAGACACAATATTTAATAAACTTGTGAAACAGGAACGATATGCGAAGCAAATTTCGTGGTGATCTTTGTCGTCGTTAATCGTCGATTCATCGAGTACTCGCGAACGCCTGTGATATGACTGATATCTACTGTTTCATACAATGGAAAAGTGACAACTTTCGGACGTCCGGATATATATCTATATATCAATAAAAAAGAAATCCAGTGGTACAAATATATTTAAAGAAATATACAAAATCGTATATCATACTCAGTTGCGCGCGCAATACATCGACTATACATATATACACCAACACACACACACACACGCGCACACGCACGCATGCATACACGCACGCATACACGCACGCACGCACGCACACACACACACACACACATATATATATATCGTTTGCCGTGAGAACCGAAGTTCGTAACAATTTTTATCACTTAATTCATTCTATTTACATAGTATTTGTACATATAAACAATTATATTCGTATTGAACGAGTCAACGAAATCCAAGTTACCTCATCTCACAAATTGCGTCAGATAACGAATAATTATATTATTCCTTCTACGAAACGCGACTTTGTTTTACGATATATTTATATACGATTTTCGATATAACAATAAGTACTTCGAGACTTCGTCGACTTGGTGCTCAAAACGTTTCTTTCGCATGTGGTAAAAAGTGTGTTTATCGATATTGTCCAAAATTCCTGTGACGAACGAAGACGAATTCAGCCCAGTGGCGGATCCAATCGCTAATCTTGGTGGTGCCGCCATAATGGGTCAAATTGGAAATGACGTGAGTGGCACTTGTCATGTAATTTTTTGTATTCACTTATGTTTATCATATTATTCTTCGTTTTTATCATAATTATCGTCAATTGCGTACAGTAAAACGTTTTTATTGTGTTTGCCTTACGGAACGAAACAAGATAAACATTTAGTAACACGGAATGGAGGTATTTAATTTTTATTTAAAACAACAATGAAATAATTTCATTAAAAAAAAAAACAAATTTCAAATAATTAACGAATGTTTGAAATAAAGGAATACATAAAGAATCACAGAGATTATCGTTTTGTCCTGAACGTGTAAGTTACTTTGAGTATTCAGTGACGTTAAGACGTTGCGATACACCGAATGAGTAATAATATAGAAGATATAGATTTTCTATTTTCTCAGAGCCGAGTATCAGGCACATGCAAATTAGGTTCGCTTGCATCTAGTCATTCTCCACACAGACCTAATATTTTTTTTTCTAAAATATGAATTGTCTATGAGAAATGAAAGAAGGTAGATATATATCGACGGAGCTTGAAATACGGTAGTTCCGTCGGTATGTGACATCGTCTTAAGAGAAAAAATATATAAATTTTAGGTTTAGAAATATATTTTTCATTTCAATATTTATTTGAAAATATTTTAGTTACAAATTGGTATTTAAAAAATAACTTTTGAGCATTTAACTGCAATTGACTATCAGTGCATTAACGATCAATGCCATTAATGAACTAATATGCTTCAGATTATGGGATATACCGCAGGCGGTATAAAAAAATTTTTACCTTTTTTTTCAAGAGTGCTAAACATTTCTGTGTAAACAGGAATGAGCTATCTCTTCGTCCATTGGTTCGTACATTAATCTAATTCGCTTTTGTCTAGAAACATCTTGCTCTCTTGATAAAATAGATAAACAGTTTATGATACCGACTGAGTGAGGGGGGAGTGTGTCACATCGGTTTAAATTGGACCTCGTGACATCGCAAGTTGATTTCACATCTTAATATTTATTGCAATTTTTATAGCGAGGATAGTAATGGGAGACATACGAGATGCGTTAGCTCTTTTCCATAAGAACAGTCGATGTCGTTGATTTTTTGTTATGACCGGTTACAAGGTTCACGAAGTGCTTCCTGATTTTTTCTCTGTTGCTCTCGTTTTTTTTTGCGCGTTTGGGATTTCCTGACCTCTCGATCGTCCATCCGAAAGTTCACTGTCGCGAATAAATCCTTGGGATATCCAAGCATCGAGATTTATTCGGTAACCGGGTCTATAAAAGAGCAAACGAGTTAGTGATACCTAGAGAGCCCCCTGATAATCCCCTCGTTGGTCACCGATTCATCTCGACCCTTTGAAACTGCGTCAGGACGCCGGTGACGCTAGCACACCGGCTTCTTGTGATACACGTGAGTAAAGCGAGCGAGATGCGATACCGCAGGTCACGACGAAAGTCATACATGCGCGTGTCATAACATTTTCAATCGCTCAAATCACTTACGAAAAACCGCATATCGGCTAATTAAGAATAATTGATCAAAATGCTTAATATAAATTATCAAATTATCATAAAACACGTTAGTTTGTGAATATTACAAATTTTAATTATTTGACCAAGCTATTTTTTGCCAAATTGATATTTGGTTAACTATTTCGTATTATTCTAATTCGAAAGAGTATTAGATTTAAATGTATTAGATTAAAGAAATATATATGTACCGTTGTTTAAAATTTAATTCAATACATCCAGGCAGGATTTCAAGAAATAAAAAATGTTATTGAAGATACCCGAAGAGACTTAATGAATGCAAAAAAAATTTCAATACGCTGAAAATATTATGCAATATTTGTCAGGATCGAATAAGCTCGATGATACGTACTATAGCTTTGCATAAAAATAACTGCTGAATAAATGCTTTGTGTTTCCTTTGACTAAAAGCTCGACCAAAAGTGTAACATAAAAAACCCGGATTAATTGAATGAGGTTAGCCGATTTCATGGAGCATTTGACACGGAACGTCTGATATAGGTAGTCAATCCGAGTTAGATGTGGCTCTTGAGTATACTCAAGCGTATCCACAACCAATCGCACAGCTATCGCAACGTCCTTCAAGTTTCTACGAGGCCGGAGAGCAAATCTTATTTTATTGATAAATCATATCAAGGTCGTTGCGATAGTGGATATACTTTTATCAATTTTTTAAATGGCGCAGGCATCGTCTGACTCCCGGAAGCAAAAGGAAATCGGAAAGCGTAGGACGGTGGAAGGGAAAAGAACCCGGATGGCTATAAAGGGTCCAAAGTTACAGGTACGAGAGCGTTTTTACCCTCGAGCTGGTATCCCCTCGAGCGAGCGAGCGTGTTTGCGATACGGCCCGGAAAAATACCCTTTCGTTGGCCTCAATTTTATCGTTGGGATATGTTATATCTTTGTACCTCGTCTTTTCTCATTCCTGATGTTATCTAGCTCTTCGTTTCATTTCGTTTTGCACCGATTCACAGGTAACATCGATAGTCTGAATTGACTTTTCGAAATGTTCGTCAAAAAACGTTTTTTCTGCCTGTTTTGTTTGTGATTTAACTCTTGTTAGTTGGATTCAACTTATTCCAGTGTACAAGCTCTTTAGCCTTTTACAAATCTATCGCAAATCCCAAGATAGATATTATTTGTAAATGATTACAATTCCCTATCTTGCTCGTTCCACATAACTATTTCATTTAGAGTAATTTCCATATAACCATACCATCATTTCCGTATAATTATTCCACACAGTTATGTAATCTTAACATCCCTAAATTGTCACTGCTCTTTTACATACAATAAATTCCATGTGAACATTGCGATGTATCTTGCCGTATATAATCTTTCCTAATCACTCTTCACCTTTTTTCGTGTTTGCACGCTCATCCACCGGCTTATTTACACACAAAACTCGGTGTTTGTAGAAACGGTACAATCTTTCGCTTTCGTACTAGTTTCCACTCATTCCAAAAGCCCCGAAAACACATACATTTTCGATAATTTTATAATTCGTCAGTTCTCACTGCTTAACCGTATGAATAGTATTATATCGCAAAGGATTTATCTCGATAAATCTAGTATTTCGGGTAGATAGCTCAGCTACCAAACGCGGTAGTGAAACTGAATATACACGGTGAGTACTTTATTGAAGTGATAGAGACCTTTACTGTAAAGTACAAACTGGAAGTGTTCATATTTTGGTCAGAGATCTGATGATGACTGACTATGTAGTTTCACGGCGGAGGTGTTTATAGGCAGGATTTGATGGAAAAATAGTGGTAGCTAGGAGGAAATTTGAAGGGTTTCGGGAATATTCTGGAGAGGTGATGGGAAAAAGTGTGTGCCAAGATACGAGTAAAATTCATCGGCAACGTGATTCGAATAAGGCGTTGGCGAAATATACGATGATAAAATAGTCGTGAAGTAGGAAATTTGACATAATTACTGATTTGAATGCGTAGGAATGAGGTTAGAATTTCAGAGACACTTGTATCTTGGGAAAGCAGTGGAAAACTTTGAGGAAACACGTACCGAAATATAAGTTCCTGAACCATGCCTGCGTGCAGGCAGTCCCAAGAGAGTAGAAATTGTAGAAGGGTCACGGGGTAGAACGTAGATAAAAGAGACGAAAAAATATATAGGGCTTTCGTTATAATAGATACCTTCGTCGTCATCCACTCTATGGAACCCTTCCACCCTTCCTAAATTTCACTGTTTTGTAGTAATAATTTCTAGTCTTCCATTTTTGATTATCTTGCATTATTTATTCCCCTGTTGCTCGCATTTCCACCTGCCTCAACGCTTTTTATTGCAGTCACACGTTTCTCGCGATTTTCTCTGTGGGTCGATAATGTTTCCCGTTCTATTGTCTCGTTTTTCCGTTGGGTGTCGATAGGACATAGTTCCCTCACTAGCTTATTTGAAATTTCCTCATCCTTCGAACGATTCTTACTTCGTATATTTCTACTTTCTAACAACGTCAGAGCATATTTAGATCAAATTTAGGTGTTATTCTCTTTTCTCAAAGTCCAAAGTAATTTTGTTATCTTGCCTTATCCCCTCTCATTCATTCTCCGAACTTTCAATTTTCCAACTTTTTCCAAAGATTTAATTTGCTCCTCAAAGTTCCATTTTTTCCCGAATTTTTCACAACTTCTTTACAAGAACATTTCCGTAATTAATTTATCGGTGTGTTTTTCAGGGAGCGCTGCTTATTCTATCTCGGAATCCACGTATTTCCAACAGCCGTAACTTTCCCTTACAATATCGTCTCAGTCCTATTTTCAGAATCAAACACCCTTCCCGCTTGCCAGCTTGAGTTCGCAGCCTTTCCCAATCGACCGGTCGTCGACATGCGTTCATGGCAATTTCTTCTTGAGATTCTCTCATCGTCCACTCCTTAAGTATCGAAATAACCTCTCATCGATCCGCCAACCGAAAATTCTCTGGTTCTTTCGATCTTCACCATTCATCTTCTGTATAACACTTCTACCTTGACTTTTCCTTCTTCCCGACAGGTTGATATACTTTTTGTCCACTTTCCCTTTCAACTCAGCCACTTACTCCACAAAAAATCTGATTCTCACCGTGGACACGGCTACCTAACGTCAACGTTTGAGGCGTCCCAATTCAACTCTTAACTACTGCAGAGCTCTCTGTGACATTTTTTTGTGCCCGAGTCTGAGGCGCTTTTTAGACAAAAGTTTAATTATAATCGGTATACATTAAACCATCATAAAACTTGGTCTACAACATTGTCGCTTAAGATTTATCACTCTGAAGAAACATATGACCGCATACAAAAATGATTAATTAATTAATTAATCTACAAAAACAAAGGTATACTACTTGACATTAAATAGAAATCGTGAATTGATGTTGCTAGAGCCGCGGTGGCGTAATTGGTAACGTACCAGGCTAGAATTCTGGAGTTCCCGGTTCGAACCCGGGCTGTGGCAATATTTTTTCACGATTTCTTTAGAAGTTAAAAATCGTCAGGTCTGGTTGCCTCATTAATTCTTAATGAATGAGTGAGGCAAGCAGAGTTGACAAAAAATAATTAAGGATTCGATTGTTAGAGATCTTTCTGAGATCGATAACACAGGGATCTAGGTGGCGCTGACACTAACCGGGTTGCGAACTACCGAAAATTTCCATCATAAAACTTGGTCTTACAACATTGTCGCTTAAGATTTATCACTCTGAAGAAACGTATGACCGCATACAAAAATGATTAATTAATTAATTAATCTACAAAAACAAAGGTATGCATTAAATTAGCAAACTTAATTCCTATCTTAGTCGTTTACTTTTTCACTGGATTGAAATTATTATACTTGTCCTGCTTATCTTTTTTATTATTTGCAAATTGGAGCAACCATGGAAATGAAAACATGAATGAATTAAACTAAATATGAGCAAATCTCACTTGCAATAGTTATATGTGGAGGCTCAATTCGTCGAGGAAGCTCGTAGCCTGTGCGATGTTTTTCGAGCGAACAAAGAGAGACACTTGTATAGAAGACATCAGAAGCAAATACACATTCAATCGATACAGAGAGGGGCCGCTGGTATTATTGTCGATGTAGGTATCGATATATTATCTCTTACGCGCGTCCTTCGGTTAGTATTTTTGACAGAGCTATGATAGAGTGCGTCGACAAAGGGTAAGCCACGAAGGGGAAGGAAAAGAAGAGGGAAGCGGCTCTTTTACAAGTGTTTTGCCCATAATGCTTTCGTACAGCGAGTCGAAACACTGACACAAATCATCTGTCTCACTCTGGCTCCGCCGTAAAGTGCCATTTAGTTCTCCTCCGCACCTATACATGTTTTTCCGTCCTTTAACGGTCCTTTACCAAATGGAGCGCAGGTAAACGAGCTCGCACTCCCCTTCGTCCTTTCTAAATTGTCCAAAATGGTCAACCCTGCTTCGCTTCCTTTTTTTACATTTACATCACGCTAGTCTCGAAAGAGAAGGGATACGCCAATAAACAGTAGCAAAATTTAAAGGGAGATGAGCAACCTCGACGGGTCAGCCAAAATTTCATTAATAATTTCATTATGTATAGAAAGAAAAGGAAGATCTTTATCCAAATTCAGACTATTTCGAGTTTTATATTTATAAACTTATGTTTACAGTATCCGCAATCGAGTAAAAAGCGCGTAAAAGGAATACAAAAACTAAAAGAAGATAAATATACAGACAAAACTCTACTTCGTCTTATTTTTGGTATTACACTACGAAAATCTTTATAATTAAAACAATGTTGAATATGGAAGCATGGAAAAAGCCGTATAGTTTAGTTCAATTGGAAATTTGGTGTATTTTAATACTTTGTGAAGTTATTCGCAAAACAACTACTTTAAACTTTGTATAACAATCAGTTGTACTTTTTAATTTTGGATAAAATACTATATCGCCTTGAATAATTTATTCCTTACTTTGCATAACTTACTTTTCAAGGTAAAAGTATACAAAAATATCTTTTAATTGAGTGACTTTTACATAAAAATGTGAATTCAAGAAAACACTTATATCGTACATTTTTATGAAGAAGAATTGAATCGTCGTTTATCTTCGTCTAAAAAAAAGTAAACTGTGAAGAAATATTAACCGAAACTTTTTATCATTTGACCATTTTTAGAATCATAACTAATCAGAAATATATGATTAAGCAAAATTATTCAAATTTACTAAAATGAAATTGCAATGAAAACGGTATCGACATACTTCCATAAAAATATAACTTAGCCTCAGTTAATACAGTAACATTGAATTTTTTTGTTTAAGTTTCTTCAAATTTAATATTTCGCGTTCCTTATTGGATGCTGCTATAATTCCTTCATTTTTTTTGTCGTTTTTCTCGCTCTTGCAGCTTCGTTCTCCCGTACCTCCTCGTGCACTTTGTGTCTTGCTCTTTCAAGAACGTAAAATTATTTTCCAAGCCTAAACCGGTTCTCGAGATCTGGGTTCTCGTTTCCAATGTTGTTTACGTACGGTCATAGGCCGCCTTCGTTCCGAAGACCTCGAGAAACTCCATGCAGCCTCAATCGTAAACACTCGTATAAATCCTATATACTGTGATATACATGTGGACCACTACACATATATAATATATATATAGTATACATATACACGGAAACAGGTTCTCATTCTCGAGTGAGGTGCGTAAACCGATTGCATCATTGTTTTGCTGAGATGCGAATAGAATTCATGCCCCCCACCGCCCTCCCAATCGTCCCTCAATGAACTCGAGTCCTCTGCATAGCAACCTAATGATAACAACACGATAATACTTTTCAGTATTTTTTACCGATTTTAGCGTCGATGCACACTTGGTACTTACGAACTTTTTCTTTTGGTTCATTGGCCTCATACATTTGAATGTCAGGAATAATGCAATGCAAGGGAAACACGAAAACATGTTCCAATTCCAAATGATGCACAGATACTCACACGCCCATTTCTTAACGTTAAAAGTATCGTGACTGCAGGGACTTGAAATGTTACCTTTGTCTCTCGTCCTTTGTAAGTCGTCGTTGTCACGTATACTTGTTCCTAGTTAGAAAGTTATTATTTATCTTACGTTCTCTAAGGATTCCCAAAGTACGGTTGTGCGGTCTGCATATAATTCTCAACCCTGGTACAGCATCTCGCCTCCGACACTCTTAAATCCAAAGAATACTTGAGAGAGATTTTGTGTAATCGAATCACGTCGAGATACGTTTAGGGGATGCCGGGGTAACGAAGTCGAAATTCGTTAACTGATGTGTGTTATGTATGATTACGCGATACGTTCAATTGAGTGTTTCAATTCATCTGCAGTAGGCAGTAATTGAAAAGTTACGAGAAGCCGAAGGGTATTCCCAGTTCTAAATAAAACACATTCCCTAAATTTCAGTCTGTCAGAATGCGGCTCGGATCATGTCAATTACCCCCGAAGAAAAACATCGTTCAACTAAGAAATTAATTTTTGTATTGGGGTGAAGACTTCTTACCGAAGTTAAAAAATCGCAGACATTCCTTTTGATATGTCGACAAATTAATTACAGTGAATTTAGCTGGACAATAATTAACTAAAAAGAATCGTTTGTCATATTATTATTGTATATTATATACATTATTACTACTGCTATTGATTATATTTGTTTATTGTTTATTCCTTCTACGTGTACTTGGTAACATTGCCTTATTTGATCGGTTAGCCGTGTGTATTTAACAAAGTAGAGTAAGGGTATTAATCAGAGTCGTTGGTGGCGATGATAGCATCGAAGTTGTTGCAGTGCGCACTTTGCACTGAGCCCCGGAATTCGTACGAGATCTCTTCCTGGTTCAGAAGAGTAACGCGGCCTTTGCCCCCTCCTCCCTCCCACCGCGTTCGGTAAACGCCCGAGTCAAGAGACAGGCAATCAGGTTAGCAAACTTACGGTAAACGGCCTGTACACTGATTGGTCCTTAACAACCTGCCAAACATTGGTTATTGGCAGACTTGCCAGATTGTGTAGAATGCCTTTAGTAAGCCAATAACTATAGGAAGACCAGCGACTGCATCGTTTAATGTAACATGCAGTGGCCTGTAGCTATTTTTGCTGTTGGAGAATCGTAAGGCGAAGAGAGATATAGACAAAGAGGACGCCGAGGGAGCGAGAGGGACTAATCAATAGCTAGTGTGCGAGGGGAAAATTGAAGCCAGCCGGGGTCACGTGATTCTTGATAATCGATAGGCTGACGTCATCAGCATGTAGCTATCCGCCAATCGAGGGAAAGGCATGAGAGCTCTAGTGCCGGCCATTCACTGATAAGAAGGGAGCGTCGAACTCTCACGACACGGCTGACTTAGCGATCTTTGCGCGCTTCTTTGTTCCCCCTCTCATTGCTCACTTGACTTTTTTTTACGTCTTCTCTCGTTTATTCCCGAAAAAAGGTTGCGAAGGAAATCAATCGAGAAAACTGGCGTCTGGACGTTGGCATTAATCGAATGAAAAATTATTCAAATTGATATTCAGACAAAATAATTCTTATTCATTTTTTGATAATCGTAATAGTGAGATTAAATTTGAAACATTGATTATATCGAATTATTCAAAATGGTCTTGCAAACATTTCAGAATAATATCATTTAGAATGAAATTGGAAATTATTGAATAGTTATCACAATATTATCATCATTTGGTATCCACTAGGAAGAAATTTCAACGTACGCAGTACAACGATGATTTTACAAACAGCCATCACGCGGCGTAATTGCACGAGCATCGCTGAAGAGCGCGGGAAAATGATGTCTTGGTTATAAAAAAAAAGTCTGTGAATATCCCTGATGGCTGTTAACTCGGCTAATTTGATATAGACCTTGGGGTCTCGTTTCCTCGGTCAGCCAAGGCTCAACTATAGCACACCTCTTGTACATTTATGTCGATCATCTGAAACCGTAAGGGCGTATATGTACAGTTTTACACAGCATAAATATGTTTATCTTGTTTTCGTTGAACGATCTGTGCCTACTGTGGGCCTCTTCACATTCGGCGAGCCATTGTATTTAATATGTTTACTTATATCTACATGTATGGAGCATCAGGCACGATCGTACACGTGACTCGCAAAAGTATAAAAACGCTCGAGTATCTTTCATACATTCGAGTATACATATCTTGTGAAATATCCACTTGTTGGTCCCCATCGCAGCTGGTTCTTTCGGCCTTCGAATGCGCTTCGAAACATTACTTCTTCATTGCGTCTAGTTCACGTCCTAGTTCTACGAGCGTAAAAAAAAATAGGGTGCTTTATTTACTGCTTTCCTCAGAATGCAATACGTTTTACTTAAACGTAGCTTGACCAATTTTCTCGTTATCAACCGGATGCAATGCGAGTTTCTTGAATCTTCTGTTCAAATAATATTTTTTATTTTATGGTGTGAACCATTTTTTATCGGATGTTTTGCTTGTTGTTTTTTCAATATACACCTTTTTGTTCAGACCGTATTGATATTGAGAGGTTTAAAAGTAGGTGTGACGGACAGACCGACAGACAAAGATGAATGAATGCTTTTTTCGTATTTAGGACACTCAAAATATGTATTTGCACTATAATTTTAAAGATGATTTTGTTTTTGGATTGCAATACACGGAAAAAAAAGCTTGGCCAAGACTAACTCGAGCGCTTGATTTAACATGCGCCACGTGATTAATTGGTTTGTCCAACCAAGGTATTGGTTATCGCGAACAAGTACTTGGTTTTATCACAGAGTACTTGGTTTGCCTAACCAATTACTGCGCCTATTTAACCGGGCACTTGGCAGTCCTAACCAAACCCTTTTTTTCGTGTACTTTCTCTTCTTACATATCTCGTATGTGATAAGAAAGTGAAAATGAACGTACTGAACATTAGAAGCGAATTAATTCACACATTTAGTTATCTTCGATTTTAATATTAACCCTTTTAAAAAAAGTAATATTAATAATTATGTTAGAATACAAAAGTTTTTGTTCCATGGGATTAGAAAATTATTTTATGAGCTTATGTACATCAGGCATAAATTTTCTTTCTTTTCACTTTAGTTCCTTTATAATAATTTTTTTTATTTCGAGAATGAGGGCAGGAAAGGAGGAAGTAGCTGAAGAATTTCGTCAAGGCGTTAAGATTTGTAGACTTTATAAGAATATAAGCTCACTCGACTGTATCCTTGTCGTTTTCTGTGCGATAAAATCTTTGAATTAATATTTAAATTATCATTCAAATATCTCTAATGAGAGTGCAATGTAGAAGAAAGTCAGGAAGTCTAGGAAAATTATTGTTGACAAGAGGTTCCGGAGGTTACCGGATATTTCTGTCAGTACAGTGTAATTAACCATAATTGAACTAACTGTATGTATTATATTGCGTATATTTGTAAAACTCACCATGTGTATACATAGCATCGACCTGATGTTATCTGAATGAAGTTAAAATTAAACTTCTTGTTGCACGCTATACTCTCTCTCTCTCTCTCTCTCTCTCTCTCTCTCTCTCTCTCTCTCTCTCTCTCTCTCTCTCTCTCCCTCTCTCTCTCTCTCTCTCCCTCTCTCTCTCTCTCCCTCTCTCTCTCTCTCTCTAGAGACGTTGAGACGTGTGTCAAATGTGCTCCGTCTTAGAGCCAATTTTTTTGGTGAAATATAAGTCTATAATAAGGATAAGACTATTACGAAATGTGCGGTTTTGTGTAATGAGCATTTAGAACGATAGATGATTCTCATAGCTATCGGGATCGCGGTATTGTGAACAATTTTAGATATTAAAGTTCGTGTGAAAGTGGTGACGGCGACGATCCGCGCTGCCACGGTGACACGACAATAGCGCATACCACGGCATTTGTGCGAACACGGACGAAATGGATAGCACGACTGAGTACGATGAATATCGTTGTTCAGCGTGCAAAAAAGCTATAAAAAGTCAGGTAGTGCGATGCAAGACGTGCCCGAAACTGTTTTATCATCCGGGATGTGTGTGTAAACATAAGGTGTATGATAAAAACAGAGAACTAGTGCCATGTAATGGTCCATTCGATAAATTCGTAGTTGACGAAAGTCAAAAGACGTTGACACCTGGTGTAGGTAACAGCAGAGATCGATCGGGTTCGACTGGATCATTTACTGGAAGCAGAGGTATTAGCATGACGGCAAACATCGAAGGAAAAATAGACTGGTTGGTGAAAAATGTGAAAGAAATAAAGGACGAAGTCGCATGCAAGAATGAAGTTAGGGTGATAATTAAGGAAATCGTACAAGAAGAATTGAAGGGCATGAAGATCGAAATAGAAGAAATAAAAAAGATGATACAAGGAGGAGTTCTAGATACAACAAGGGAAGTAAAAAGAACCTATAGTGGAGCAGTCAAAGAAAAGAAAAAGGAGACGGTTATAGTTATTAAGCCTAACGAACAACAAGAAAGTGAGGCCACGAAAAAGAAGATCAAAGAAAAGATAGACATAAAAAACATGGCTGTAGGAGTAACAAGGTTAAAGAAAGGCAGTAATGGAACTGTGATTTTGGGCTGTGAAACGACTGAAGAAATACAAAAGCTAAAGACCATAGTACAAGAGAAAATGGGCGAGGGATTTAAAGTTATGGAAACAAAACAACAAAAACCAAAAATTAAGATCGTTAACATGGAAGTGGACGAACTAGAGCTGGCGGATGATGAGCTGGTTGAAACAATAAAGAAACAGAATGCAATGGAAGAAAAGGAAGGAAGGGAGATGAAAATTGTCAAAAGAATAAACAAAGAAGAGAGACACGAAGGATCAGTAATAATGATAGTCGATGAAGGAACCCACCAAGAGATACTGAACAAAGGTAAGATCAGCGTAGGATGGAGAAAATGTCCGGTTTACAACCACGTCAATGTGAAGCGATGCTATAATTGTTGGGGCTACTATCATATAGCCAAGAATTGCACTAGAGAGGAAACATGCCATAAATGTGCGGGAAATCACGAAACGAGTAAATGTACAGCGACGAAAAACAAGTGCATAAACTGCATGTTTAAAAACCAAGCATACAACTTAGAGATAAACATGGAACATGATGCATTAGATCGGGAATGCCCAACGTACAAAAGAGCAATCCAAGAAGAGAAGAGGAGAGCAGGATGGGACGATTAGCAATTACTGAAGGAGGAAATGCTATGGTATACAAATGCACAAAGTCTGTTAGCACATAAGGATGAAATACGATACCAAATAGTGGATAAAATGAAACCCGCATTCATAGCGTTATCAGAGACCAGAGTGACAGCTGAAATTGGTGACAGAGAAGTGTATATGCCGGGCTATAGTGCAGTCAGATGTGATGCGGAGAATAGAAATACAGGTGGTGCAATCTTATACATAAGAGATGATATTAAATATGATATGATACCAATAAATAAAATAGAATCAAACTGCTGGTGTGCTGGAATAGAGGTCAAGGACGAACATTATAAAGGAGTGATAGTAATTGTGTATCATTCGCCAAGTGCGTCGGATGCTGAATTTATAAGACACATAGAAAACATAACTGAGGAACTAACAATAAAAGGAGACTGTTTGATAATAGGTGATTTTAATATAGATGTCACGGTAGAAACGTTCTACAAAAAGAGGTTGATAACAGGAATGCTGAGTCTAGGAATGAAGCAATACGTTAATAAACCAACAAGAATAACGCAAGACAGTCGAACTACTATCGATTTATTATTTGCTAATAGGTGTGCACAAGTGCAAGTGGAACATGAGCCAAAGATAACGGATCATGCATGGATAAAAGTCATATTAGGTAACAGGAAGGAAAGGAATGAGTATAGAGAATATAAAACAAGAAACTATAGTAAAATTGATGTGAAGGAATTTACACGGATGTTAAGCATTACCACAAGACAAGTTCAAGAGGTAGAAGTAAGCCAAAGAGCAAGGATGCTCGTTGATAACATAGTAGGTGCTCTAGATAGGTTCGCACCCAGAAAAATAGTGAAGATTCCAAGCGTATGGGAAGGAAAAAAATGGTATTCAGAAGACATAATAGTAGCTGCAAGAAGAAGAGATAAGGCATACGGAGTAGCAATTACTACTGGTTTGGAGGAGCATTGGCAGCAATTTAAAGTAGAAAGGAATGCGGTAGTTAAATTAATAAGAGAAAAGAAGAAGGAATATTATGAAAAGATGATAGACGATAATAAGAAGGATCCGACAAAAATGTGGAAAACGTTAAAAGAAGTAATTACAGGAGAATCAATGGGTACTAGAGAAGTAGAGAATATAGATTTTGAGATATTGAAAGACATGATGGGATGTAGTACAGCTGATAAATTTAATGTGTTCTATGTGCAAAGTGTTAAGAATATAGTTAATTCAATACAAAGGGATACGTCTGGAAGTCCAAACCGAAGAAGAATTATAACAGGGATAAGGATGAACAATAAAAGTATAATGGAAAACTTCAATCATATTGAAATAAAGGATCTGGAGAAGATAGTGATGGGACTCCCGAAAAAGAAGGGAACGGAAGAAGGAATATCAAGTGATATACTAAAAATGGCATTCAGTGCAATAAAAGAGGAATTTGTGGAAATAATAAATGGATCCCTACGGGAGGGATGTTGCCCGGACAGCTGGAAAACTTCTACAATTATACCGATCCCAAAAATAAACAAAGCCATAAAAGCAAGTCATTACAGACCAATTAACATGTTGCCATTATACGAAAAAGTGCTAGAATTAGTAGTAAAAAATCAAATTGAAAAATATTTAGAAACCAATGACATCATAACGGAGCATCAGTCAGGATTTAGAAAGCAATATTCGTGTGAAACGGCGATTCAAACTGTTGTAGATGAATGGAAAGTGTACATTAGTGAAGGAAAAATGGTAGGAGTAATATTTATGGATTTAAAAAGAGCGTTTGAGACAATCGACAGGGATATATTATTAGACAAATTATACCAATATGGAATTAGAGACAGGGTATTAGAGTGGTTCAGAACGTACTTAAGTAATAGAACACAGCAAGTTCGATTCAATGATAAATGGTCTGAAGTTATTCCCAACGAATATGGGGTACCGCAGGGGTCAGTACTAGGGCCGTTGCTATTTATTATTTATATAAATGATATAGTTAATTTGTGTCCAGAGGAATGTGCAATAAAAATGTTTGCTGATGACACAGTGATATATGTACCTGGAAAAAGCAGCGCGGAAGTGGAGAGAAAGATGAATATGTTATTGAGTATAGTAGAAAAGTGGATGGAAAGAAATAAATAAAAAATGAATGTAGAGAAAACAAAATATATGATTGTCAGCAGTGTAAGGAAAGTCGTGAGTAAGAATATTGTATTGAAGTGTTTGGATGGAACGAAACTTGAGAAAGTAGAGTCAATAAAATATTTGGGTATCATTATTGATGACAAGCTACGATTCAAAGACCACTGTGAGTATATGTTAAAAAAAATAGGGAAAAAAACGAGCTTTCTAAACAGAATGGGGAATTATGTATCTGCGTATACGCGATGTGTGATATATAAAGCAATCATAGCACCTCACTTTGAGTATTGTGCAACACTGTTAGTAGCTATGGGTGAAACAGAGTTGAAGAAACTGCAGATCGCGCAGAACAGAGCAATGAGGGTTATATTACAATGCAACCGCTATACGAAAATAGAAGATATGCTGAGCGCGGTACAATTTATGTCCATAAGGCAAAGATTGTACTATAACGTTTGTACATTTATCTTTAAAGCCGTGAAGAATCTACTGCCAAAAGAATTTAAAAATCGGCTACAAATAGTAGGAACGAAGAGTGGTAGGGAAACAAGGCAAGCGGAAAATATAGTAATACAATTTAGAAGAACGAGAAGTGCGCAAATGAGTATGTACTATGAAGGAGTCAAAATATATAATGCATTGCCAACTGAACTGAAAGGTTGCGAAAAAGTAGAACAGTTTAAACGAATGTTAAGGGAGTATGTTGTGTCAACAGTAAAGTAAGATGTATGTAGATGTAAGAAAAATATGTAACACTGTGTATAAAATAGCTGAGAAAGCTAATAAACATCAATCAATCAATCTCTCTCTCTCTCTCTCTTCTCTCTCTCTCTCTCTCTCTCTCTCTCTCTCTCTCTCTCTCTCTCTCTCTCTCTCTCTCTCTCTCTCTCTCTCTCTCTCTCTCTCTCTCTCTCTCTCTCTCTCTCTCTCTCTCTCTTACACACACACACATCCGCGCGCGCGCGCGTAACCGTGAGCCATGACCTATGCTGGTTGGTATCGGGTTCGTCTGGTACGATTTTTACAATCGTGAAAAATGATTGTTTCGAACACGTTTACAAATGTTAAGCAGGTAAACTTGCGCATGCGATATTGACAATAAGGCACCTCCATGAAAAAGAAAAATATCGAAAAATACACGTGACATACAGAATCTTTCGTCGGTTTATTTGCCAGAAAAACATTTTTAATATATTTTGGATACATTTCAGATATATTTGGCCGTCGCATATATTTCGTGAATATCCTAAAATATATCTGAGATATAGAACTTTTTGAAATGGCTTGGCAACTGTTAAGGCATTTGAATTTTCACGAGGCTTCCTCTACGAAGAAGCCAAACTCGATCGACACACTCTCATAGAAAAAAAGGCTTTGTAAAAGGTGAAATATAATGCAGAAGCAATGTGCAAGGTACTCTACCAGCTACACTTCTGGATTTTTGTAAACGTAGCATCACGTATGTCGTACGATATGCAGGCGCAGTCATTTTCTCGTTTTGACTATACAGCTTAGAGTCAATATCAACGCACTAGACAATGCGTTGATAGGGATGAGTGTGCGCGCGCAGTGACTCATGCTCTTTCTCATGCTCTCGTGACTATATTTTTTGCAAGCTTCTATCGCACTTGCAATACATATGTAAACATTGTATTGTACGTGCATGCTAGTCTCACCGACTCACAGTAGCCAAAATTGTTTGTACATCCACACATTTGCAGGTATTATATAAGCGTAAACGTTCCCTGGTGTACAACAATGATGGAGATTTTTCTGCACTGATATAAGCAGAGTCGAGATCCTATAGGACCTGTTCTCAGAAAATATAGTAGCGTGGTGACACATGAGCCTCATTTGTGAGAAAAAAATCTGAAAATCTGAAAAAAAATGTTTCAGATAAAAGTTACTTATTTTTTTATGGGGAATCCGAATGTGCAATAAAAAATAGGGGTTCCCGTTTACGATTTCAAAGTTGCCCCACCCCCACTCCAGGGGGTAAGGGTGAGGTGTCGACTTTGGTATCATTGGATGACCCCCTTCCAGGCGAACAAATTTTATTGAGAACTTTTTTTGATCCGATGCGTAGTTTTCGAAATATTTCAATGTCTTCAAAAAAATCGGCCACCCTGTATATATATTAGCTTTTCATACCACTCGGGCGTTATAGGTACTCGCATCAAACGGTTCAAGTACACCTTGTCCAGGACTTTACATCATTTATCACCCTACCCCCGTCATTGGGCCCTCACCCTGGCCTTGCCTGCGCCAACCCCTATTTACGGTCGTTGTTTGTTTCTCTACTAATTGTCTTCTGTTACCCCTCCCATGTTAAGGGATAGTTAGAATAACAAGGGCGGGGGGACTCCGAAAGGGACTAGGAATAATCACGGCTTCGGGGTGTCATTTAGCCCCAATCTCCTTGATTCTTGTACACAGCGGTGGCTGCATCTTCTTAGAGAGATATAATATATATGCAGGAGACCTCTATATATTTTTTTCCGGTATCCTTATTTATTTGTAAGATATAAAAATAGAAGTAATTTTATGTCATAGTGAACTTCATTGACTACGTTAGAATCTATTTTTAATGCTGTATAGAAATATATCTATTACTCCATAAATTTATTACATATGAAATATGTTGAGATTTAAACATCACGAAATGGTTTAAATATCTAAAAAAATTATCGTAATTTCATTACTATAATATATGTACATAACGATATAGACTTTTTATTATTTCTTTCTACTTTTGATTACGCTCACAAACGCCGAATCATCGTCATAACGGAACATGATGAGAAAGTTACCAGGTGCTAACACGCCATTAGCACTTTTTAATCGCTTGTCGGTTTTTTTATAAGTTTTTATGATAGTTTGACTCGTTTTGGCTTTCGTGTTGGAATCACCCGCGTAACCGCATAAAAAGGTACCAATAAAATGTTGGGACGCTATACATTTATGCCCACATTCAATATTGATACTCCTAATTCCATATATATATATATAACATATTATATAGTAATGTGATTATGTTAATTAATAAAGCATTAAAAATATTTCAGAAAGGGTAGTTTTCATGAACTCGCTTACTATCGCAACTAAACATCATTAATAATTTTTATACGAAGAGAATATACTTCGATTCTTCTACGTTTTTGTTAAATGTCAATAGTTCTTAATATACAGATAAGGTACGTAGGACAACACAGTGACGAGCGTACATAGAACGATTACTGTATGTATAGGCGTCGCCTTTGTGCGTAAGAACCGTACAAACAAGCTCATTTGTAACTCAGCTACTATCTTCATTAAAAGTAAGAACAGAATCCATCGTAGCTGTTGGCAGATTTTTTTCTCTGTGTGCAGTATATTTCCGTATGGCGTACCTACGCATACACGTAATTCTGATATTCTGGTGTAATGCCACTCGTGCTTGAGTTCCGTATATGCGCACTTTGTCGAAACGACGCTTTCATATCCATATGGCGACAACGATCTTTTTGCAAATGGTGCAAACATGTGTCGCGCAAGTCCACTTCACCAAAGATCGAAAATAATAAAACGTTGACAAGACTCAATGCTTTATTTAGTGTATGTACACCAATGTAGATTCCTAACGCTACTGATGGCGCCACCATGTAAGGCCTTGCTTAGAAGCTAATTAAGGAGGCATCTGCAGGTAATGTTAGTCAATTTTATATTGGCCTATGCTCTATATTATTCCTCTTGATACCGTGCAGAGTGTCGACAAAAGATACTGCTTAGTTCTCATTTTTTTTACCAATTACGAAGTGCTAATTCACTCGTTTGACTATTGTGCCAACATAATTTTCGAGAACTAACGTAGATCGTCTCATACGGTGAATACAGAGTGGAACGCGTGGCAACATTGCACGTATATCGATGAACACAGTAATAAAACTAGGAAGCCTAGCGGTCTATTCTTACTAATAAACACTAAACACTAGTAGTTTGAAATAACTATCAAATTTTTTCAAACTTTGTTGGTATTTTCGCCCTGGACAAATTTATGGAAAGGTTATGTTTGCCCTACCGTCTCGCGATTTTCCTCTTAGAGTGCTGTGTTGCCACGTTGTTTGCGTCTGTTATTAGAACGGCCGAGAAACACTCGTACTGGTTCATTTTAACATAATTTCTTGGTGTTTTTTTTGCGGTAATGTATGCATTTTTCTTTTTAACGATTTACTAGAGATTGAGCAATCACTTCGAATCATTCTTTTTGTGTTGTTCTTTTATTTTAAAGCTTACAATGAGCAAAAGCAGCGTTTGTTACCCACGTACGCCATAAAAATCATGTTAAAAGGGCTTAATTTAATTTGAAATATTTACTTTTCAAGCCGGTTAAATCTATTCTGCTTCTTCGAGCTACTTCATAACGTCTCAATCTCCAATATATATTAATTTTAGGAAAGTATAAGCGCTTTTCTGCATTAACCGCGCTTATCTCGTGTCTACAACGTAAACTTTCGAAAGAAGTTCTTCAAAGTTCTGATGTAGGTAGCATCAGCTTGTATTTACATAGTAGAAATTATGTCGACAACTTACAAGATATGTGATTCTGTGTATGTATCATGTCTTGAGACGTGGAATTATTAGGTTTGATTCTTCTCGTTAAGCTTGATTCATTAAGTCAAACGATTTCGTAATGAAGGCTTCCGTCTTCGCTTCTTCTTACGCCTACGGCATTAGCAGCAGTAGCAACAACTAGGAGTAGTAATTGTAGGCACTTGCTTTTCACCTTTCAGTTTTATTTCTTAAATCAACCTAGAGTTTATTATTAACTTGAATAATAAAAATGTGCATGCATCCATGGTCGGTCTTATGTCGATCACAAATAACGATATATCGACTTGGCTATATAATTGGGCAGAATAAGACGATATTTTTGAGACTTAATATTTTTTGAAAATAATAACTGTAAAATTTAGAAATAAGTAAGCTACGCAATGATTAAAAAATATGTGAAAGTCGTACGAGTGCGTTCAATGTAACACAATTCGGAGTGGAAATTGTGTCTGTTCGTTACCTACTGTGATGCCACTGTTAAAAGATTTGATAAGTGCAACTCTAATTGCACTCCAAATTCTTTCGGATCATAGGCGCTGAGTACCAAACTCAAGTAAATGTATATACTGGTACAAAAGTACAAAGTACCAAATTAAAAAAGAACATTAAGCAGGGAAATTCTAGTTGTTACATTATCATGGTAATGAAATTGATCGAGGCTTGTCGCATATAACGTGTAATTGTCGTCAGTTACAAATCATAGTAATAATACAATAAAAAATGTGTATCCAGAAATGTGATACCTACATCTTTAATGTTTTTACAAAGTACTGAAAGATACGGGATGCAAGTTTTTATAATAATTTTAATTTTATTTATAATTTTACTCAAAGAAGGAAGAGACTATAGAAAGTTATATATATTCAGTGCGATGAAGATCTGTAAAAAAAGTATCAGTTTTTAAAAGAATTACATTTTTTCAGCGCTAGTCAAAGAACCTTTTTTCTCCCTTTCTCAATTTTTCTTTTCGAAGTTAAATAAGCGTTAGTGAATAAAAAAAAACTTTCCATGTATGGCAAATATATGTATATATGCATACTCCGAAATGCCTCTTCGGTTTTCAAAAGGAATGTGGAAAAGCAAAATATTTGGAAATACCAGAAAGGTTGGGTAAACAACTATGGGTTAACATCTGTTAGGCTTATCGTCAACCGCTTCGAGCTATTTTTCTCGCTGTCCCGTTCATTCCTTGTGATTAGAGCAAGATCTTTGTATTTCCCTTGTCAGCCTGTCTGATTGGAACTCGAACAGGTATAAGTTCCATACACAGGTGTAAGACATATGGTGCCATCAACATCCACTCATGACAAGTCCGTGTTTTTCTATACTACAGGGTGCGCCATCTCAATCTGGTCGATGGAAGCATTGAATAACTCTGACAGATTTTAACCGACCAGCGTCGTACAACACGTTTCGTATGGGTTATTTCAGTACAATTTCAACCATGTATCGCTATACGCCGAAAGAACGCGCCGAAATAGTTTCGCTTTACATTGAAAATAATCGTTCAGTTGTGTCAACTCAGCGTGCGTATCGTAAAAAATATCGCGGACGTTCTGCGCCCAAAGGCGACACTATCCGTCATTTAGCTTCAAATTTCATGGAGCACGGGTCTGTAGCGAATCTCCAACATCAAGCTCGACCACGTCCAGGTCGTTCAAATGAAAATATCGAAGCTATTCGACAGAGTGTTGCAGAAAATCCAAATGTCTCATACCGCCGCCGGTCTCAGCAATTAAACATCAGTGGAACCACTTTGAGAAGGATTTTAAAGCAAGATCTTCACATGTTTCCGTACAAAGTGCAGTTGACTCAAAGATTATTGGAAACTGACAAGCCGCGGCGCTCAACAATGGACTATTTGCGTCGGAAGTTCCCAGGACGTGTGATATCAAAGAAAGGTGATATTGACTGGCCACCAAGATCGCCGGATTTGACTACACCGGACTTCTTCTTGTGGGGATTTTTGAAAAGTAAAGTCTATGCCAACAAGCCGAAGACCATAGAGGAGCTAAAAAACAACATTCGAGCCGAAATCGCAGCGATATCGCCCGAGACGCTGGCAAATACAATGGAAAATGCCGAAAAAAGAGCTCATTTTTGTCTCAGTAATAAAGGCGGACATTTGATCGATGTCGTTTTTGGAAACTAATCAAAATAAATTGTAATGAATCAAATTTAATAAAAAAATACGACTTTTTGAAATCTGTTGAAAATTCTCTAAGTTATTCAATACTTCCATCGACCAGATTGAGATGGCGCACCCTGTACGACGATCTGAAAATGTTTCAATGTTCCGATTTTAGTTCTTCGATAAGTACATTTACCCGATTCCCGTAGCGGCTTTAACCCTTTGCGGACCGAGCGCTCTTCACCGTTTCGTTCTAGCAGGTCCGCGCTGAATCGCAAGTGCGAAATGTGATGTTGAGCCATACTCGACATAGGACGTGCCAGAACGAAATTCGATGTCGAGTCACACTCGACGTAGGACCACAAAGGGTTAAACCAGCCATTTCCCATCTTTCCATCTACATTGTTCCACACGATGCTTATTATTGCTGTCGTATTTATGAAAGTATTGGTTTGATATAGCTGTGTCATGTTATTTCGCAAATCTCATCGAGTAATATAGTATACAATGTAGGAACGATTTATAATATGTATGTTCTTGACCTGTAACTCACAAATCAAAGGTATGCATCCCCGAGCTTCCACTCTTATTCATCGTTTCCCCTGTCTTGTTAGCCCGAGCGTTAACCTATTAGACCACAATAAAGCGAAAAGATAAAAAGGGAAATTAATACTCTCGTTAGAATGGATTTGATACCGGAAGTGAAAACAAAAACCCGGTCTGAGACACACGCACGCCGACTTGTCACGGTCATGTCGCTTTGAGATAAAGCTAACACACAAGTATCATAAAAATCCCGGATGCCTGTTATGCCTCATTGATTGTGATGATACAACTTTATTGAGGTATGGACCGACGTGTAAACGTACATGGGTTTTCGTACAAGTACCTAACAGAAATAAATATGTCCCTTATATCGGGGGTATCGTTAGAAACAGTTCTTGGATCCACATTCAGATTGGTCTGTTTGTATCGCTCTAAACTATACGCACTTGTAACTGTGCGGGTTCTGAATGTACAATCGGTTTTAATAAAGGAAACAAATAATTAAATGTAACAATAGATCGACATGAGTAAACACAAATATCAATTTGACGGTAGATTTCATAAAGCGGTCAAGAAATTCGCAATGCGAACGGTATTTATGAACCCAATGATCAGCGTAGGGATCGATGTCGTACGTACATGATCTTTTCTGCGCTTCTGAGTCTGAATATAATATATGTGCATTGAGTCTCATAATACGAGACAAAAATCAGCTACGCGTGAAGATATACGACTGAATATCAAGAACAGAGGTACATATCACTTTTTCTCTCTATTTCGACAAGTATAATAACAGCATTCACAAGGAACCCTTAAACGATTGTATTGCGCGAGCAGGTATAATTATTACAAACTATTACAAATGGTTTTCGGGCAGCACTCGGCACGATATCTTAGCATCAACATGTTTACCTGACAGTTCTATCACCATATCTACATCATGCCCCACCTCACTTTATGTTATCTACGAAAATCTAGGTCGTCTGTTCAAAAAAATGCTTGATTGAGAGATTGAGCGGTGAACTAAGTTACTTGTGAATATACCATGAGAAATTGAGCGCTGGATTCATTAATTTATTCTCCCATCAATGTTGCATTCTTATTTCTATGGGTACTTACAATTAGTGATGTGGATTATTTATGGATTATTTATTTAAATTTTATATTAGATGTAAAGATTCTCCAACGAGACACGATGAAAGTAGATAGTTCATAATACTTGCACAAGAGTTTGCAGCATTAAAAATAACTTCGGTTCGCACGTACAATTCTATCGAATTTTAAAGCCATCGGAATTAATTTGTATTTAATAGCACAAACTGTGAACGTAATATAAAATTTTTACGAACACTGAACGACAAAAATAAACTGACCATGCGATAACTACTGGTGACTGTCACTGATTAAGGTGGGGAGAACATCTGCTTTACGCTTAAATTCCCCACCAGAGCGGCGACACTCGAGCTACGCTTCTAGCGTATAGCCGACATCTCACGTAAATATACTTGCCTCAAGATTGAACACATAGTGTTTACGACGTTTGCATGTTCAGCTGCTAATTGGTTCAACAGTAGATGACATATTCCGTCAATAAACTTGTTTTCACGTCACGTACAACCGATACCTCGATATTTTTGATAAGGATAGTAGCTACGAGCGCAGCATTTCGAGTATACAGCACGAATTTATAAGCGCTTCGTGTAACAGCTAACAGAGTCTCACAGCAATGTTCTTCGGCTCTTCTAATATTACTTATTTACACTTATATACATTCATATATATCTCAATCATTCCCTTTCCCACGCTAACGATCTCCCTCTTTTCTTCACTTTCGCTCCACTCTCCTTAACTTCCACCCCTCCCTTTATTTTTGACATCGTTCGCACAGCCTCGTTGCTATTAGTATCTCTGGGCCTCGATAAGATTGAAAAAGTAAGGCTCCATTCAATTTTATATTGTTGTTTGTCCGACTCTCTGATGTGTACAGCGTCATATGTACATGTACATATATAAGTGGCAACTTCGGAGTGCTCTTTTTTTTACCAAACGCGTTTCATGGCTCAATGCAGACGTGCTGCATCTGTACTCGAGACGCCCTATGTATACACTCGAATTTCCCGCGCATGTTAAATAGCGGGGTTGCGACGCCGAGTGATGGTCGTCTTTGTCAAGTGTATCATAACACTTGACTTTTACACTTATCCTGGACCTCCACCATCAGGTTCAATGCGAAGGTAAGTGTACCAGTGGCCGCACACTTAAGACACCGTTCAGATTTTGATAACGATTAACGTCATGTGCTACACGTTACTGATGTAACACATTACCTTAAACACGTAAAGATTGATGCGCGATACAAATTACTTGATTCAACGTGATGGATAGGATTTCTAGTTCCTAAAACACATACAATGTTCATTAAATATTCCATAATTTATTATTTATGCCGTGAAAAGAGTGAAAAAAATCCAAATGTACCGCTGTCCGCACCGCCATTATACATCAAGTTCTAGTGCTCGAACACCAGAAGACTCAGTGTCTCCAAAACGTATCTCGATATTCGAATGCTAAAAGTCCTGTTACTGAACATCGATGGTTCCGGAGTTTTTTTTTATTATTATATTATATTATTTTAAACATTTGATGCTTAAAACGTTGATCGCCAAGCGTGACGGGCCCCCACAAAAACATAACCCGTCATCCAGATCTGGGTGACGCGATGTTCTACGTATTAAATCTTGAAATAATAAAAAAGCAGAATTCAAAATAAACTTCACCTCAATAAAAAAGAAAAACAACTTTCCTAACACAGACAGCACATGCCGAACTTAGATATATAATATCAATGGTGAGAGCTTACGAAGCTGTTTTTCAGATAATATTCGCGTTATTATAATATAAACGCAATAAAATTAATTAAATATCGATGTACAGCTTTCAAAAGAAGGGGGGTTAGCATCGACCTGTAAAATACCTGAGAGCAATTTAGTTGGATAGTCTTTCGCGTCGCATAGATGGCGGTAAAATATGGGAGAGTCGACTGTAATTATTTTAAGTAAGACATGTGCACCCCACATGTCAGCGATTGCGATGTGACGTGATTTGCAGTGCGCGGTTGCCGGGAATATTCGTCTACGCACATCCGTACTAATGTCCGAATAGTGTCTCGACGCTAGTACAGCATATCAGTTGTCTGCTCCAATAACAGTACACGAAGATTATTTTGTCAAATTTAGTTTTACGGAAAATTAAACGTCTTCATGGTATTCTCTAATTCTTCCTGTACAAAATAAGCTATAACTTATCTCGAGAATATTTTTAAATGATAAGTGCTAAAAATTATTCTAGTCATTCATAAAGTATATTCAGTAAAAAATACGTTGAAACTATTTACCTGACACGCGGGCCTGAGCAAACGTCTAAAGTTACATTAGAATACATGCACGATGGTAATCGACGTTGTTCCTATACATCAATTAAGCATTGTTAATGTTCTCATAATTATCGCACTTGCAATGTTATTCATGGAATGGTTTAAAAAAATGCAAATAATTGCGGTGGTTTGCGGCGGTGCGGCCGCTGGTATACTTACCTTATAGTTATACACGGTGTGCTCGTTAATCTTGTTTACTGAAAACACGAGAATTCGACGTCGAATACGGCGGTCTTTCAGTCATTGACCAGTTACGTAGCGAATGATACGATACCATCGAGTATCTTTCGCTTTGGAGAACAAAGTTTCAATCGATTGACTTTGAAAAATAAGATAAATATTGTGCGTCATTTGTGAGAAATAATTAAATTTTCAACTGAAAAAAGAAGAAATAACTTACAGTTTATGTTGTAGTCGAGAAACATATGTTCAATATACAGATCCGCGATGAAGTTTGTCGACTGAAGCACGGCTTAAAAACAATTTTTTCTCATTTTATATTGAGTTCGTACGGAAAAGGGGTTTGGTTTTGACAACGAAGCGCTTCGTTAAATATGCACCAGCCGATTAATTGATTCGACCAATCAAGTTATTGGTTATCGCGACCAAGTACTTGGTTTTGTTGTTACAGAGTACATGGTTGTGGTAACCAATAGTTTGGTTTGTCCAACAAATTATTCGACTGGCGTATATTTAACGAGGCGCTTGGTTGCTCTAACTAATGTAAGCCATTTTTTCTGGGTACACGTGATTAAAAATTGTTTTAAATGTGCTGGGTGTTTTAAAAAAATAATAATCAGTAATGCTAAAACGAAAGTAGTAGATAAGTTACCTATACTCTCAATGAAACAATTCACAATAGTTGATAGAATAATGTAAACAACCTGGCACTGAAAAGTTAACTGCATGCCACTTCTGTGAAAATAAAAATGGAGGCCATTACATTTAGATTTTTTTCAACAGAATTTTCACATTTCTATTCGAATGATCGTTATGTCAACGCTTATTCTCCCTCGTCTTAAAAATCAATAACTTTAAACATAGGACATTCAGAACTCATCCGCAATTTTTTGCAGTAAAAAAAATGAATTAGTTGCATCGTTGTGATTATAGACGAAGTAAAACGATTATGGTACAAGCGACTCCATAGTCAATTAGCTGTATCGTATTGTGCGATGCTTCACTCGGTGATGGTAGAAGAGAGTAACTGTTTACAATATCCGTGTGTCCAGGATGAAACGAACCGTGTTGGGTATAAGAACCCACCACCAACCACGCTATATAAGAGCGCTAGTTCAGTTTATGTACACACCGAACGTAATCAAGCTCTATAGCTTAATTAGAAACTTTGTTTTTTTACGTATGCTAGTGTATTGTTTACTCTATACCGATATACGTTAGTGTGTGGTAACGTGCTTCCACACTGAATCCCAGGAGCTCTTACACGATAGCACATTCTGTGACGCACAGGCCACTCTGGCTACCATTATTCTTCGGAAAATATTCCTCAGACAAACAACTTATTGACGTTTAATAGGAGAAAAAAAATCCATAAGCGTCAAGATAGAAATGCTGTCTTAGGGTTCAAATCGTAGGACCATCGACACCTTCGGGCAGTCAACTGAGGCCAGCTTATCACAACTTGAAAATGCCTTGAAGAATGTTGTGAATGACTGTTGACGACTCTTCACTTAATCACTTGCCGTTCTATTATCGTAGAATTTTTTTTTAACTTCTTATCTTGCAGACGGCTCTTACACAGTAAAAAAACATTTGTAAAATATAACTGAAATTTTTTTTGAGCTAAGGATTTGTACAAAAATAAATCTTGGGGTGTCCCAGCAAAAGCGCCGGATTTTAATTTGCCGCCATTTTGTTAATACAAGTTGTACGGTGATTTTTTTTTACATTTGTCACGTACAGATCACGCGATTTAAGAATATGGAGAAGTATTCAAATCAACAACGTTTAATTATTGTAAGAACACATTACAAAAATGGTGAAAGTTTTGCGAAAACAGTTCGCCAATTACGTCAAGTTTTTGGTCGCAATAATGCGCCAAATGAATCGACAGTGAGGCGTTTAATTACAAAATTTGAGACCAAATTTACGCTGATGGATCAGAAGATTATTGTTCGTCGTCGTCCTTGTTGGTCACTCGAAAATATGGCGACAGTAATGGAATCTGTGGCCGAGAATCCAGGAACTTCCATTCGGCATCGTGGTCAACAATCCGCATTAATTTGATGATGTTCGAACACCCAATCAGCAAATTCACGGCGCTGCGCATGGTCCCTTGGCTTGATTTCTTGCACCAATTGAACCTTGTACGCGTGCAAATGCAGATCTTTTACCAAAATTCGTTGCATAGTGCTACTGGAAATGTTTAATTGTTGACCACGATGCCGAATGGAAATTCCTGGATTCTCGGCCACAGATTCCGTTACTGTGGCTATATTTTCGAGTGACCGACAAGGACGACGACGAACAACGATCTTCTGATCCATCAGCGTAAATTTGATCTTAAATTTTGTAATTAAACGCCTCACTGTCGATTCCTTTGCCGCATTATTTCGACCAAAAACTTGACGTAATTGGCGAACTGTTTTCGCAAAACTTTCACCATTTTTGTAATGTGTTTCTACAATAATTAAACGTTGTTGGATTGAATACTTCTCCATATTCTTAAATCGCGTGGTCTGTACATGACAAATGTAAAAAAAAAAATCACCCTACAACTCGTATTAACAAAATGGCGGCAAATTTAATTCCGGCGCTCTTGCTAGGACACCCTTTATATTAGATTATTTGTTTTCCTTTCTCGTAGAACTGTCGGTATCGAGCCTTATTTAAAACAATGCGTAACTACTCGGTCGGTAATAAAAACTGTAATACAAATTTCTTCGTTATGATAAATTTTTTTAGATAAGAGAGAAGAGCGGTAAACTGCCTTTCACAATTTTATAGTTCACTTTTTTTTTGGTATTTAAAATTTGTTTTTTAAATCTTGGTACGCAGTAAACAAACAAACAAAGGGAAGCAATCTGCAAGGTGAAACATTTAAAATTAGTCCTTATGTTCGGTTATCTTTATTTTTTTCTTTTTTTTACAATCAATGATATTCAATTACTACTCCTTGCGTTAACTATTTTTATTTTTCACGGCTTTGGTTTCTTCAGAGTCAAACGAAAGTGTCGTCAGCTTCAGCTATTTAAATGGTTGCTTAATATTCAGTACGCAGCTTACAGCCTCGTGCACGCGCGACTTTGAAGTACAAACTCACTTATCGATTCGATAAAGGATACTTCACGAGCAGCGTGCGGCACACGTGATCCGGTCGTTCGATTCTATTCAAGCATAGGTTGCATGAGTAGATGATGTCGAGATTATAGAGCAGAGGGAAAGCATCGAGAAGCATGCACGAGTCAAGTAACGGAAAAGATAAAGACACAAGGAAATTATCTTCGACGCCATGCAAGAATTTAAAGAGAAGTTGCAGAGATTTCTCAGCTTCTACTTCACTCTCACGTATAGCCTTTTTGAAGTTTCGTTTGTTCTTTATTCTGCTTATGGGCAGGGAGCCAAAGGTTCCTGCCAAATTTCGAGTGAAAGACTGCTGTGTTCGACTTGCAAGGCGAAGCTGCTTTAGCAGCTCCACGTACGTCATTGCATATACACTCAAATATATTGTACGTAGTATGTACTGAGGGTTATTTTTTAACCTTCCGATGCCCGTGATCGCATCCATAAAGCAAATTATCGAAGTGGGGCCCTAATGACACTAAAAATAAATTGAAAGAAGACTATTTTCCATAAATTTTTAGTTCCGTCGAACCAAATTATCTTTATTAGAAATATTGGTGAGGTAGAAGAAAAAATTCAATAAATCTTTATTGTTCAATTAATAACAATAACAATTAAATTAATTTTTCAATAAAACTAGCACTAATGCACGCGTTACACCCGAGCTCGTCGCATCCTTTTCTTTTCTATTATTATTTTATTATATAATCACTATTATGTAGTTAAAGTTACTCATGTACGATCTGAAGTGTGCCAATAATGAATTCCGAGCAAAATATTGAAAGCCAATTAAAACAACGAGTAAGCGGGTTCATTGAAAAATCGCACTTTCAATATTCGTGACATAGATTTCTTTAAAAACGAACAAAATCAACCGTTTTGGGTCTCAAAATTATGTGATATACTGCAGTCATTATCAAAAACTATTTACCTATGTTTTTTAAGGGTGCCGGGGGTTTCTGAATTAATGCAAATTAGGTATCTCTGTGTCCATTCGCTACACACATTAACCTAATTTGTTTTTGTCCAGAAGCATCTTGCATTTTTTAAAAAATAGGTTAACAGTTTTGATACCGACTGAATCCGGGGGGGGGGGGCTGGAGAGTCTGTCAACTCGCCTTAAGGGGTGGCGAAACACTCACACCTGCTCACACCGTCCATTGCATTTTTTGAGATTCTTTTCTTGCAGAACACTGAACAGAATTAAATTAAATTTGGACAATGGAATGCACATACGAGAATCTCTGTTCTAATGCTAGTAGAATTTTTAAAATCCAAAAAAAATGACAGATTGATTATCTACGGCCATGAATGAATGGAAAAAAATGTCTATAATTATTACGTGCAAAAAAAAAACAAAACGTATAGCATTACTATATAACCAGTACAGAAATACACATGGCACATCCATTCTTTCTCGAAAAAACAGTTTTTTTCTCGACATAACATCCACGAGACATTCGAAAGCTTTGTCAAGTATGAATGCCGCGAGGGAGCGCTAGAGTTCCGTTCTACTATCAGGGGTTTCGGACCCGGTTAACCGTAGAAGAACCGTAGATTTTCAGAATTTTACTAGTATTACAACAAAGATTCACGTATAGGCCAATGTCCAAATTTTATTTAATTCTGTTCCGTGTGCTACAAGAAACGAATGTCAAAAAAATCGATGTAATTGTGTGAGCAGGTGTGAGCCTTTCGCCAGCTATGGAGGTTTCACTTCC